>BSQZ01000024.1:8547500-8950000 GCA_033239005.1 Lamellibrachia satsuma
TATTACACAGCTAGCATAGATAGTTACTACACCCCCAGTACACATTCACTGCACTCCTAATACACTGCTAGAATACACATACACTGCACTCCCAGTACACGGCTATAATATAATACACTGCTCTTCATGTTTCGAGGGACACCGGATCCAAACAATGATGTGTCGTTGGTCTATTCTACACAGTGGCATACGGCATTTGCTTTGAGATAATCGGTAGAAATGTGGCAGCCCACTTCCACCGGATCAGACAACGGAAGTTTGGTCGGAGCGGAGAATTTCGGGAAATGTCGGAACTACGAATGAGAGTCAGTGATTGGCCTAGGATATAACCATAGCGATGTCACTAGTTTAGGTCGTATATATTATCTACACAGCCTTTCACCGCTTAACCGACGCACACTGTAACGTTTCTTGTGTGAAGCAATCAATACAACATATTTTTGGTTTTCAATTTATTTTATTTTTCACGAATGCTACATCGAATAATAATAAAAGTCACCGCCAGCAATCAGTAAATCATTTTCGTTAGCTAAAAACAATAGCCAACTTTAAAAATTACTTACAGTTGAAAAGCAATTGAAGGAATCTGCAAGCCACCCATCCAACCTCAACACCAACGGGGGTAGAAGAGGTGTGATTTACAAAGTGCGAAACAGCGATAGGAGTTTGCTCTCTTCCCGACCATGGTTACCTAAAATAAATAAATTATGAATAATGTCACAATCCCCATAACTTCATAAGCTGCAGCTTCGTCAACGTGTCCGACGTATCATCTTTAAATTCCGTCGAAGTTCGCAAACAATCCTTCCTGTCGGTCGCTTTGTGGCAGGCTTAGACATGTCCAATTCGTCGCAGCCGCTTACTGAAAGGAGCAAAGTCCACCAACTGGTTGTTAGGGAGAACATAAAGCGCGTGACGTGATGAAACCGCATCGTTTGATTGGTTAACAAGTGAAACTTGTATCATAACAACAAAGAATATTGACAAGTAGAAATTGTTTTACTTCTGTTATGACGTCATCACCAATTATTTGAGCACGTCGACGTTACGTTGACGCGCAGCTGCGATGTTGTGCCAGTTACGCATGCGCCAACTCCATTATCGCTAAGTTCACATGTTACCAATCCGAAAACAGCATATTTAGGATCGGGGAATGGGCAAAAGGGGGACAAACTTAGTCACCCCTTGCTTTGCCATGTAGTGACGCAAAACAAATATTATCCCCAAACCAAAGGGCCATGTATATGAGGTCTGCGAGATTATATGTATGCCGTTTTGGAGAGCCTCTTTTAAATGGTACCCACTTCATGATAAACGCAATATTGCACTGCAGTGAATCTATCAATCTTGTAAGACGAAACTCTTGCAACGTATGGCGACAAAAAGTTACCATGGCTATATTGTCACTATTGCTAATCCTACTTCATAATTTGGCTCGGATTTCATTTAGTCATTGCACAAGTGGTAGCGACACAACACTATGACACATCTAACACTGTTCCAGCAATCACACTAGGGCGATATGCTTGAATTGTCAACGAGGGCACAGAAACAAAATGCATTCTCTGCCACTCCGCTGTTCGTCGTCGTGACGGTGGCGTGCTGGTCATAGATATGAGGCTGCTGGTTGTCGTCGTTGTTGGACTGCTGGTCTTAGAACTGGGACTCCTGGTCGTCGTCGTTGTGGGACTGTTGGTCTCAGAGCTAGGACCGCTGGTCGTCGTCGTTGTAGGACTGCTGGTCTCAGAGCTGGGACTGCTGGTCGTCTGTTGTTTCCACTCGCGTAATGCGTGCGTGCGTGCGTGCGTGCGTGCGTGCGTGCGTGCGTGCGTGCTTGCGTATACATGCACGCATGCGTAATTCATGTATCACACGCAATCCATAGGGACATGTATGTGGTTAAATGCGGATGAATCCAGTATGTGCAATATCCCCTTGTAGCAGCCAATACATCGACATCATTTCAATATATGGCTCAGGAATGGAGGGAAACAGAACGGTGGCGTGAACGACAGATGGCGCTGCCTACTTGGTGAGCGAGACGCCGACTGTAGCGGCTGCGACTGCGAGGAAGAGACGGCTGAAGGAGGATGAGGCGCTGCTCCTGCTGCCCGTCAAATCTCCCGTGTTACACTTGTTCGAAGTGCAGCATTGTGAACACAACTACAACACAGGCAGACGTATCGTTGTATGGCCATCGGTGCATCAGTTCGTTCTTTGCATGTGTAGATCATATTTAGAAATAGGTCTTAATAAATTCAAGCTACTTCTCAGTAAATACAGATATAAGTAACGTAATAGTTATACCGTAATTTATGTTATACTTAATTGAATTCAAGTAATACTGATAACATATCGATTTACTTGGATAAAATGACTTAAATAATTATTTGCAGATATGAAGATATACCTTAAATTATAATTATGATATCAGTATTACACTTATTGAACACAATCACAACGCAAACATCCACATCAGCATAAGAAGACGATCTTCACGTCGCCACACATTTCTAACAAAGTGACACCAAGCGTGCCATGTAGAGCTTGTTAAAGGGAACGACGAACGCAAACGTACCGTAGTGGAGCTGACACCAAGCGTGCCATGTAGAGCTTGTTAAAGGGAACGACGAACGCAAACGTACCGTAGTGGAGCTGACACCAAGCGTGCCATGTACAGCTTGTTAAAGGGAACGACGAACGCAAACGTACCGTAGTGGAGCTGATTGTATTGCAGGCTCCGGTCGTATAATCACTGCACTTGAAGTCAGCCAGGTTTCTATCAGTCGACCTGCAGCCTCTGGCGTACGTGACTGTCCCGTCCGTCTCGTACATGTAAATCTGTTCAACGTGTTAGGTTTTGCTTAGTCCCTGACTTTATTGATACATCGACCACTGACATGTGCCTCTGACAAAACTAAGCATATTGTCTCTGGACGAATACGCATACGTAATAAATATTTAACCAATATGTGTGCGTGCGTGCGTGCGTGCGTGCGTGCGTGCGTGCGTGCGTGCGTGTGTGTGAGTGTGTGCATAAAAATCCATCGTTGTTATACCGTATCAGATTACTGGTCGTGCTTAGCAGATGGATCACTTGTATTGACTAAATAAAATAACTGCAGTTTAACAGCACAAAACATTTTCCTAAAGAATATGCTACAAAACAGTGTGACGTGGTATATATTGACATTCGCAGCTCCAAATTAAAAATAATTTTGTTTGCACCTTTGATGAGAGGGAGGAACAGCTTGTCACGTTCATAATAACAAGGTTCACATTTTTGTCCAATTTCCGAGTCACCAGTTAATACCTAACGACGTGGATCTCCTCCAACTCACCCAGCATTCGTGCTGCTGACATTCTGCCGTCTCGTCTGTGTATGTTTTGCATTCTTCGTTTTTCATGTTGCTGCTGTAGTTTCCGCACGAGTAGCACGTAAATACTGAAATGGTCAGTATAGTTATTCGTATGCTATAACCATTAAGGTAGCACCAACAGTTGTTTCAGCAACATCAACTAATGGCAAAAAATAAGACAATAAAAAATGGTGACTAAAAAGTTCACTGCAACACGGCTGTCCACATTCAGTTGATGGAAAATATTCAAAATGGTAAATTGACGTAGCTTAAACCGACAATACAGGCTCTGATAGTGTTCATTGGTACACATGTACTGTTCATTGTTACACATGTACTGTACATACTCGAATCACTGTTGGTGGTACTGTCGGTGCTGGCGTCATCTTCCTTCTTGCTGGTGCAGTTTCTGGAAGTGTTCCTCGTGGCGGTGGTGCTGATGTCGCCATCGTTGCTGATGGAGCTACTGGTCGTTGTGGTGGGGCTACTGGTCGTCGTGGTACTAGAGGTGGTGGTCGATGTGGTGGGGTGGGTCGTCGTGGTAGAGCTACTGGTCGTTGTCGTGGGACTGCAGGTCGTTGTTGTGGGATTGCTGGTCGTCGTTGTGGGACTGCTGGTCGTTGTTGTGGGACTGCTGGTCGTTGTTGTGGGGCTGCTGGTCGTCGTTGTGGGACTGCTGGTCGTCGTTGTGGGACTGCTGGTCGTTGTTGTGGGACCGCTGGTCGTCGTTGTGGGATTGTTGGTCGTCGTTGTGGGACTGCTGGTCGTTGTTGTGGGACTGCTGGTCGTCGTTGTGGGACTGCTGGTCGTTGTTGTGGGACTGCTGGTCGTCGTTGTAGGACTGCTGGTCGTTGTTGTGGAACTGCTCGTCGTCGTTGTGGGACTGCTGGTCGTTGTTGTGGGACTGCTGGTCGTTGTTGTGGGACTGCTGGTCACTGTTGTGGGATTGTTGGTCGTCGTTGTGGGACTGCTGGTCGTCGGTGTGGGACTGCTGGTCGTTGTTGTGGGACTGCTGGTCGTCGTTGTGGGACTGCTGGTCGTCGTTGTGGGATTGCTGGTCGTCGTTGTGGGACTGCTGGTCGTCGTTGTGGGACTGGTGGTCGTCGTTGTGGGACTGCTGGTCGTCGTTGTGGGACTGCTGGTCGTCGTTGTGGGACTGCTAGTCGTCGTTGTGGGACTGCTGGTCGTCGTTGTGGGCCTGCTGGTCGTCGTTGTGGGGCTGATGGTCGTAGTTGTGGTGCTGCTGGTCGTAGTTGTTGTGGGACTGCTGGTCGTCGTTGTGGGACTGCTGGTCGTCGTTGTGGGACTGCTGGTCGTCGTTGTGGGGCTGCTGGTCGTCGTTGTGGCACTGCTGGTCGTCGTTGTTGTGGGGCTGCTTGTCGTCGTTGTGGGATAGCTAGTCGTTGTTGTGGGGCTGCTTGTCGTCGTTGTGGGACTGCTGGTCGTCGTTGTGGGGCTGCTGGTCGTAGTTGTGGGGCTGCTGGTCGTAGTTGTTGTGGGGCTGCTGGTCGTCGTTGTGGGACTGCTGGTCGTTGTTGTGGGATTGCTGGTCGTCGTTGTGGGACTGCTGGTCGTTGTTGTGGGACTGCTGGTCGTCGTTGTGGGATTGCTGGTCGTCGTGGTATAGCTACTGACCGTCGTTGTGGGACTGCTGGTCGTTGTTGTGGGACTGTTGGTTGTCGTTGTGGTACTACTGGTCGTCGTTGTGGGACTGCTGGTCGTTGTTGTGGAACTGCTCGTCGTCGTTGTGGGACTGCTGGTCGTGGTTGTGGGGCTGTTGGTCGTCGTTGTGGGGCTGCTGGTCGTCGTGGTGGGGCTGCTTGTCGTCGTTGTAATACTGTTTGTCGTCGTTGTGGGGCTGCTGGTCGTCGTGGTGGGGCTGCTGGTCGTCGTTGTAGGACTGTTTGTTGTCGTTGTGGGGCTGCTGGTCGTGGTGGTGCTGGTCATCATGGTGGTGGTCAAGGTCGTTGTGGTGTTCACTGCGCATTTGTATCAATTAGTTAAAATTAGTGATATAATCTCTAGATCGTCCATTAGTAACGGACTAATTATGATAACTTATGTGATGTCATTGATTTATCAACTACTTACAAATTACTTGCGCATTCTTATTACGAACAAAGTGTGACAATCCGACCTCTATTGACAAATATTGCAGAAAATAAAGGACATCATATTATGTATATAGATATATTTTGTGCACAGTATGCAAACTACCTTACCGTGATCGTCCTCGCTGTTGCCAGTCTGACCGTGGATGAAACCTACAAACAAACATATACACGTCTACTGATGCAAGTCGTGCCAGCCACACGTTGGAAACACGTGAAATAATCATTGGTCCGCAATAGACTGACAAAAAATCGGATGTAAGACCTTGAAATATTAAACCACCGAAAGAATTAACTGGGAAGAAACGACAATAAGTGTTTGCTATCGTAATATGTATCTATCCTGCCTTCGTACGCATGATGCGCGTCTGCGCGTGTACGTGCGTTTATGTGTGTATATATACGTAATATTCCCACAAACATGCATACATGTATACATGCATTCATACATGCATATTTGCATGAACGCACGCGCGCACACATACGCACGCACGTACGCACACAGTGTAGGTGTTGCACTTACCAGGAACTGAACACAGCACAAGTGCGAAGAGAGACAGCAAGACCAGCTTCATGTTGTCGTCGCAAAGTTGCTGATAAGACAAAGGTCCACAGAACACACCAGTTGACTACAAACAACGGCCTTGCTGTGAAATCCACTTAGGAGTTTGGCTATCAAATATACTTAGGTGACGGTTATTGCTACAACGTTTGTGTTGTCCAGTATATGCTATCTGGAAGCTATGAAATGACGAAATATAGCGCGCGCCGCACAGTGCAACGACTTACTGGATAGCGTCGGATTTCTCCGAGAAGTCGCGGCCGAATTACCTTTCGCACACCCAGCTGCTTCAAAAGTACGATCGAGTGTGTGTGTGCGCGTCTTCGTGTAACGTGACGTCCTCGTACAAAATAATGGTTGAATCACTTAGTGATCGTAGGTAGGTTCAGTTCTTTTCGAATAAACACGCTGCGGCAGTCTTGTTCAATGTAATCATTAGTTTGCGTCGCACTGTTAGCTGCAAGTATAGTGCAATACACAATGCACATATTAAGTTTATCTGTTCTAGATCTGGTACGACCACCTATTATACAGCTGTAGCTGTGTTAATTGCATTTTCTGAGTGTATGTCGATAAGCTGAGCTATTCTCTCTCTCTCTCTCTCTCTCTCTCTCTCTCTCTCTCTCTATATATATATCTCTCTCTCTATATATATATATATATATATATATATATATCTCTCTCTCTCTCTCTCTCTCTCTCTCTCTCTCTCTCTCTCTCTCTCTCTCTCTCTCTCTCTCTCTCTCTCTCTCTCTCTCTCTCTCTCTCTCTCTCTCTCTCTCTCTCTCTCTCTCTCTGGTATTCACACAATGGCCCACAAATCAAGACTTAACACATGACAATGATATGTACCCTCAGTTGACGTCTTCTTGCAATATCAGATATAGAAACTGGCTAACCTTTTGTTTTGTTCCGCTGTTGATCTTGTGTTTCCTGAGCGCAACATAAGTTTTTATTGTAATGTATTTATCGTAATGTATTTATTGTATTTATTGTAATGTATTTATTGTATGTTTCTTCCTTAAAGTGCCTCATTGTGTGTCTACGGCTGTTGGACGCGTCTAGTTTGTTGGCGTAGTGATAGAGTGCTCGTCACATGTCGCTTTCAGCCCTCACCGCTGGCTAGCACCGCTGTTTCAGCAACGCAAAAAGGTGCGTCGGTCTCTCGTGCCAGTATATAGCCTCTCCTTCAGCAAGCCGTATGTAGTGCCTCCTCGTGGCGAAACATGTCCACTGGGCGTCCCGTGGCCCTGGGCTGAACTGTAGGGGACTAGGAGGAGATCTGGCCCCGAGATGTGCGGTACGCAGGCCCGCCTTAAGCTGGGCAGCCCCCAGCCAGAAAGGTGCTATCTCACCACGACCTGCCTGCTTTATTGGGTGCTTGAAACTCAGAGAGTTTCTCTCAACAAGTGGGTCGAAAATCCCTGCACCAGGCCAAAAAAAGGAAGAAAAATACGTTTCCAGCACTTCGCATTGCAAGCTGGAATGTAAGGACCACGCGTCTCAGCCTCATGGATGACCTCCAATAGATGACTTTCCAGGCTAAATATGGACATATCTACTCTAAATTATTGAAAAAAAAAGGTTCAGAGAGACCACTCACTCTTCGCCTATCTGCAAACGAGGGTCCAGTAAACTTCATAAGCATCTACGCTCCAATACTTACCTCCTCTTCCGACGAGAAGGATCAGTTTTAAGATCAACTGGACACAGCCATCGGCAAAATTCCCAGCACTGAGGTTATGTATGTCATATGGGAGTTCAACGCGAGGGTGTGCGATGACTATGCAGCTTGGCCACCTTGCCTAGGCCACCGTGGAACGGGCAGGATGAATGAAAATGGTCAGAGATTGCTGGAGCTATGCTGTTACCATGGACTATGTGTGACGAACATCTACATCCAAAAGGAGAGGGCAACTGCTGAATGTGGACCGTCAGCGTTTATTTGTGTGAGCAGTGGAAGAGACTGACACTATCGCATTGAATTCACCAGCCACAGCAGACGCTGTCCAACCCAGTGATGACCCTCAACCCGGGCGCAGTCTATCGACTGCCGAGACGAACGGATGCCTACTTCCTTAAACGAAATGTAGGGCGATTTTCATTGGCCAACTAGTAGGGAAATATAAGTGCTGTTTCGTATGACTAAAATGCCTCATGTTGAAATTATTATTTTGAAATATCCAACATTTGTTTTGCCGTGTAGAAATTGTCATCGTCTTATCAAGGCGACTTCATCAGTACTAATGACGTCATGTGACGTCATCGTGCACGTGAGGAAGTTCGTAATTGCCGTCGTCTCGGTTGATCGCTGCCTTGCGTAACCATATTTCATCTTTCACGTGTCTTCTCCTTCCGTATGACTCCCTATTTACCACTTTGTGTGGTTGTGTGGTCCGTAAGGGCGGACTTGTTCGTGGTGGACTGCGACCGTTTCTTTTTGATCCTCATGTACTGTCTTTTTTTGTGCATTCTCTACACCTTTCTTGTGTTCAATTAGTCTGGTCTTAAACAATCTCCCTGTCTCTCGTACGTAGGCTGCGCCACAACTCTTACACGGTATTTTGTAGAGTAGTTCGCCCTGTTCTTCCAGTTCGACTTTGTCATTTTGGTGTACCAACAGACGTCTCAGTGTTGTGTGGGGACGCATGGCTGTGGTCACCCCATATTTCTTCAGTACCCGATCAACCCTCTCTGAGACACATTCTACGTATGGGATAACAACCTTGTCCTCCTTTCTTGTCTGCTGTTTTTTCTTCTTGTTTTCCGGCACGTTTTCAAGGCCAAGGACGGATAGCCTCACCTTCTAAGGGCTCCTTTTAAGTATATAATCATTTCAATATGAAAACGAACTATCCGGAGAAACGTTCACTAATTAAAATGCCTCAATTCTCTTACATTGTCGATCTCGAATTATGTCTAAATTAGGAATGTAATACTGCATGTTTAATCTTTATTACTGTAGTATAAATACGGCCAACCTGACACTGGTATTTATTTGTATTGTATGACATTATAATAATATCTATGCAAAACATGTTTCTGTTTTGTGATGTTTCTTCTCCTTATATAATATTATATTCGAAAATACACAATTTCGCGATGAAATAAAATAACAAAATTTACGACGTATAAAGACCGTTGTAATGTATATTGTATAATGCGTAACTTGGTACCTTTTTGGACGCCATCTTTAAACACGCCTGCCATTTTCAAACATAATTCATGTTAGTCACTCAAAACTAATGTTCTATTATTTGAAACATAGTGTTTAATAGACTCCATAAAAATCGTTAAATATTCGTGCGTGCGTGCGTGCGTGCGTGCTTGCGTGTGAATTTAATTACTGATATGACCTCGCTTTGCCAAGTTACAGCCATTATAGCGAACAAACCACTCCTATTTACCGCATGCCTCAACATGTGAATAAAATGTTTAATAGATTTCATTAACGATAAGCGTCATATATTCGACTTATTCACATATGTCTACACAATGAGCACAAACGTTATAGCCAACTAACCATTTAGACAACCGCACAACAACTGATAGAACAATAATTGCGTTTTGAGGAGTGTTGCACGGCGTACTTACGACCGTCACTAGCGACGTGAGCTGGTCAGGACACCGGTGTAATGTTCTGTGTGTAGGAATCAGATATCCCACATCATGATCGAATTACTCGCAATACCACTGACAGTGAACATAGTGAGCGACACATATCGTCGCGTCGCTTTTTTATTCCAATGACGTTTTACTGGGTCCACGAACCGTGTAGTGTGTTCACACACAAAGCACATTGTCCCAAGTCTTTAATCAAAACCTGCACATAATAATTATAGCAATATGCACATGTATGTCTATGTGTGCTTTTTCTCTGCCAGAGCCGCTGTACCGCTCCAGTGTGGTGGCGGGCGCTGATGCAAAGCACCAAGGATAGCGTTGACTTATGTCTTGAACCTTTCTCTCTCCCTCTCTCTCCCTCTCTCTCTCTCTCTCTCTCTCTTTCTCCCTCTCTCACCTCTCTCTCTCTCTCTCTCTCTTTCTCTCTCTCTCTCTCTCCCTCCCTCTCTCTCTCTCGCTCTCTCTCTCTCTCTCTCTCACTCTCTCTCTCTTTCTCTCTCTCTCTCTCCCTCTCTCCCTCTCTCCCCGCTCTCTCTCTCTCTCTCTCCCCGCTCTCTCTCTCTTTCTATCTCTCTCTCTCCCTGATTACAACTATTTCCTCTGGGAGTTCATTCCACAGGTGGGAGGCATTTGGTAAGAATGTTCTCTTATGGCCAGCATTGTTCGAGAGTGGAATTGCCAAAGCAGCTGTATGGCTCTTCGCACTACTGGAGGAAGTGGTAACATGCTATTGAGTAGTATTGGTGCATATCCATGGTATATCCGGTGGAACAAGGTGAGTGCACCAACTTGCTCATTTGTCCTAGTGGTTGTATGACATTCTGCCATAGCTGGCGCGCGATAGCATACCGGTTAGAATTCCGGACTCTCAATCGAGAGAACCCGGTTTCAAATCCCACTGCGGTCGCTTCGAACCTTTTTCAAGTTTGATCATCCCACGTTGCAACAGTCCATCCAGCTGTATGAATGAGTACCTGGCAATACAGACAGGGGTGGATATGTGAACGAATAGTATTCGAGCAGTAATTGCAGCATAGCTGAATCTTCCCAAACAATGGCCTTGAAATGAACAGGTCTGCCAGGGGGTGAAGTGTAAATCGCTTTGATCAGTCCTAAGGACTGGATACCGCGCTATATAAGAACTTACTTTTTACCTATAATTTTGACAGCTCGCCTCTGGATGGCATCAAGTCTACCTAGCCATGTCTCAGAGGTTGCCATCCATACAGATTGATTGTGCTAAAGGCTATATTCTGTCTGGCATATCATTGATAAATATAGCGAATATGAGAGGCCCTAGAATGGATCATTTGGGAATTCTTGTGTTAACAGACTTAGCACCAGAGCATATTCCATTGACGACAACTTTCATAATTCTGTCGTTCAGGTAGTCATTTACCCAGGATAGCAGTTTTTCCTATATCCATATGGACTCCAGTTTGGCCGTCAGGCCTCTGTGTCACACTGTATCGAATGCTCTGCTTATGTCAAGACAGATTAGTATAGCTTCTTGCTTTTTGCCAATAGCATTGTGTAGCTGTTGTACAATGTATGTCGAGGCATCGCCTGTAGAGTAGCCAGCTCTGAATCCAAACTGTTTGTCTGAAATCAGGCAGTACCTACACACATACTTCCAAATTGCTGAGTTTAAATCACCTTGTTGATGATGCTGAGTAGTGATATTGGTAGATAATTGTTCGGGTCGTGTTTGCCTTTCTTTTTGTGGCAGGGGAAAACATGGGCTATCTTCCATTGCTAAGGCATGATTGTTAAAGCACAGCTGGAATGATTTAGCCAACGGCTTGGCCAGCTCTGGAGCAGCTTGTTTCAAGATTCTGGCTGGGATAGAGTCCATTTGCTTTTTTTATGTCAAACTTCTATAGAATTTTTTTACTTTCTTTGGCCAAAGCACAATCTTCTTCCAGTACGCATGGGGAACAGGCTTTTCGTTTTCTGCTTCTGTGATAGTCGATTTCTCAGCAAATATGTCAGCAAAACATTCAGCGTTGTCTGCTGAAGTAGCAGTCTGATCGTTACTGTACAAAAGTGGTATGTCACGTTTGCCATCCTGTCACATCAATCTTTTCGCTGTCCACCACCAGCTTTTGCTCCCTTTCTTTAGTCCGGTTGTCGTTTTTGTCTTCTCTCTTGCCTTGTGTTCTGTCATTGTTTTCAGAGTGATGTGTGTGTGTTTTGGGCTTGGTTGTATCTGAACCTGCTCTCTGGTATCTTGTTGGACTTGTATTGCATCCAGGTTCTCACTTTTTAGTGCTATGTCACACGCCTCATTGTGTCATTCTTGCTTCCATATGAATGATCTAATCGTGCGTCTGGGAATATGGTGTTCCATTGCCTTCTTGATTTTCTTTAATTTTGTACAAGAACCTTCCGGGTTATTTGTTTTTAAAATGTCGTTTAAGTTTGTCCCAGGAAGTTCATCTGTTAGGCCATCCCTGTATGTCTGTTGGTATAACCATTCTGTGCGTGGAGGAATCTGTTCCATCTCTGGGGAGACACTTAGAGTGGTAGTCAATAAATAGTAATAACATGTACCTATCTGGCATTCAATGCTAACTTGTAATATATACATGGTTTGTCACTCATTATGTAGTTGTGTTTGTCCTTCAGTGGAGCACAGGGTGATCGGGTCTCTGTGCCAGGCTGGTTTGTTCTTGTTTTACTTTCCAGCCACTCTGAGTTATGGGCAACATAGTCACCTGCGAAGACTATTGCCGTTGCGATAGTTTTGGTTCTGGTGTCGTCAAGGTTCTGCGTGTACCACCGTACAGCCTCACTGTCTTTGTCTGGAGGTCTATACAGGGAAATGTCCCCTTGACTCTAGCTCGACTGTGGCTATCATCAACTCGTAGTCGGGTGGTTCCAGATCCGTCATCCTTTTTAGAGGGATGTTGCTCTTGTGGTAGATGAGGCAGACGCCCTATATCTTCCCTATCTCGTCTTGTCAGTGAGTAGATGTTAGGATCACTGTCTGCAATTACGCTGTCTAGTTTAAACTGTTATCATAATCGAGTCAGGCTTAGGATCATTTTGCCAATCAGTGCCTCGAATTTGCCTTTGTATGAGCGAATGTCTCTAATGTTCATAAGTCACATTTCCAATTTCCATTGTCCTTTTCCATGCGTTAGGTAAGTTTTCCGTTTTCCGTGTATCCGTTCGGTTATATTCGTTTTGATTCTTCGTAGACAAATGCATTTATATAGCGCCCGATCAATCAAGATTGCCCTCAGGCGCTTTACATGCATACAATCATAACTTATTTAATTATTATAAATCATTTAAAAATAAATATATTAATAATATAAAAATAAATATATTAAAATATAATATTTCATTAATTATATTAAAAACAGTGCCAATAATAAATATTCTAAAACACAGTCCAAATATCACAAACTTTTATATGTGATTCATGTTCGCTGCACCACCTCCGCCCCCTCCGATGTCTTGCGGAGATATCCACCCATGTCCGGGTGCTAGAAGCCCAAATTTCCCTTGTGTTCATTGCGGTAAGGGAGTTTCGTGCGACCATTGTGAAAACTGGGTCCATATAATTTAGATGCTGGGCTATTATCACGGAGCTGTACGACAATATTGTGTCCTCCTTTGAATCTCTGTCTTTTATATACGATTCATGTTCGCTGCCACCACCTCCCCCACCTCGGGTGAACTTTGACCATTCGTCGACGGAGGATATTAACCATCCAGCCACCTCGGGTGAACTTTGACCATTCGTCGACGGAGGATATTAACCATCTAACATAGATATTCAACACCTTAAATAACGATGACAAATACAGATCTTTCAGGAAGAATATAAATGTCAGAAGTCTGCTACCAAATATCGACGATATCCGAGCAAGGTCAAGAGAGACAAAAGCCGCCGTCATTGCAGTAACTGAGACCTGGTTAGATGACTCTGTAAATGGCTCAGAAATCAAAGTTGCGTGCTACAATTCAATACGTGCAGATCGAAATCGCAATGGGGAGGAGTGTGTTTACTTATTCGGGATGACCGTACTTTCAACCCCAGGACTGACTTTTCTAGTATCAATGTTGAAACTTCATGGGCAGAATTTGTGGTTGTGGTTATAGACCCTCCAAACAATCTGACTTCTTTGACATGCTCATTTGTTAATCTACTGTATGCGTAAAGTTAAGAACGTACTATGTTATAATAAACACAATAATGTGAGAATCAGATCTCTAAAGAAATATAGTAAGGAGGATTTCGAACAAAGGCTAAATGAGGCTAGTATTCAAGTCTATATTTGTTGCAACAGTGGAGTCCATAGCTCCCTTAAGTGAAGTTAGAATTAAGCAGGTTACTCAGCCGTGGATTACTACTGAAATACTTCATTTGCGTAGCAAAAGATACAAAGCTCTTAGTAAGTTTAAACACACACATTTGGAATCATGGCACAACAGGCATTTACACTTTCGCAGAGGTTCAATATATGGCAAAAGCAGCCAAAGACGATTATTATGAAACCATGGTCACCGAAAATATATTTATTCTAGACACCTGTCTTATATATCTGCCTGATTACATCAAATCTCAGAGTGATAAGAGTAAATATACAGGCACTGCTAGATCTACATAAAGCTTTTGATACGGTAGATTATTGCACTCTGCTTTCTAAACTTCAAGCCTTGGGTTTTGACCACAAATCAAGAGACTGGTCCCGATCCTACCTGACTGATCGCCAACAGTTGGTTGATTTAGGTGGAACCTTTTTCCCCCTACAAAATATAACTTGTGGAGTGCCTCAACGATCAACTCTGGAGCCCATGCTGTTCCTTATTTATGTTCATGACATGTCTTCTGTAAGTTCCGTTGTTAAATGCAAACTACTACTGTATGCAGATGATTCAGCCCTTATTGTATATGTATATGTATGTATATGAAATGGAGTTGACCCGGACCAAAGAACTTGATTCCATTCGCAACTGACTTATTGATAGCAAACTTTCCCTTTATTTAGGTAAGACAGAATCTATCCTTTTTGGTGCCAAGATGAAAATTCAACTTGCAGCACAGCTTAAAATTGCCAGTGTTGGATCCACTTTGGCTAGTAAATCATCAGTTAAGTATTTGGGAGTTGAATTAGATCAACACATTCAGGTGAATGCATTGCTAGGAAAGCTGTTAGTAACATCAATAACAAAGTTGGGTTTTTATACCATAATCTTTCGACCCAAAAATTAAGAAGCTGTTGACGTCTTCACTGACATAGTGCCATTTTGATTATGCGTCCTCATCATAGTACTCTGGTCTATCCCAGAAATATCCCGAATTTCAAATCATGCAAAATAAAGTTGTTAGATATCTGCTAGATGTTGTTAGATATGACCTGTCTCCGAGAACACATATTGGGGTAGCTGAATTTTGGCGAGTCAAAAGGACTTCCTGTCGAATACAGAGCAGATCAACTCATATTACATAATACGTTCAATACTATTCATGAAACTGCTCCCAGTTACCTTTCGTCCCGGATGATGAGAGACCAACACAGCAGTTCCTCTATTCATATAGTTTTACAGTAATACTATACAGTGTATATGCGTACCTTATTCTAGATAACAGGCTCACTATACAATGTGCTTTGAGACAGGAGAACCCACATAAAAGAGATTAGAATAATTCTTAAAATAAGACCTTTGCTTCCTTTCTCGAAACACAATACCTGAACAGATTGCAGTGCTTTGCACATAGCCACACATGTATTTCATAACTGCATTCAATCTAAGTCAGCAATCGTCCATTAAAATTACTTTTCAATCCTCATAAATTGTAGAGAACGTAAAAAATTGCTCCATAATATACCGTTCATAGAAGGCAGCAAGGACCCAAAAGTCAGACTACCTTTGTTCCCACCGAGTCGTATATACTGGTTAAATATTATTATTGTCACTTGGGCACGTATTGTGTATATGACCATTTGCCACACACATGATAATATAGCATATCATAGAATGTCATTAAAATTAAGTAAAACATTATACATAGACCCTTGAACGGTTGCATTAGCAATGTTCTGAAATGCATCAAAACTGACTATATACTGACTATATTAAAGTGAACAAAGTCCACATGATTCAATGCATCATTATGCATGTAATAAACACATCCAACCATCACTATATAAAACAGGCTTATAAACAAATATATGCAGCAGCAGTCTAGATTTAACAATGGTCAAATCGTTCAGTAAATTCAAATTTAATGACTTTCTGTGGGATTCCATCAAAGTGAATCCTGACTATTTTTTATTTCCTTTTACACGTGCTCATTATTTATTAAAAAAAATTCTTTTTATAAACTGAAGAGCTGATATGAAATGCATAATTTTCTGGCCAAACCATTGGGGCAGCTTTTTTATTTGGATCATTTCTCAGGATTGAATTTGATCAAAGCTACAGCCAGGGAGCAAAAAACCACCAAAATAATGGCTGTTAAAAATACAGGATTCCATGCTGTTCCAATATCTTCCTGTTATTCAACAAAACCCAACTTTCCATTATTTACATAATTGTTGGAAGTTGAAAACTATGACAAAATGTTGACATTAATTGAAGAGTCAAAATGTCTTCAGGTGTCATTTGCAACATGAATTTTAAAAGCGGAAACCTTTTTGTATATACATGTATAAACGTGATGGTGACTGAAAAAATAACTTTCATAAATTTTAAGAAAAGTTAGATATTGACATAGGCAGAACCTTTTATATTCTAGAGTAAGTTACACACATAAAATGAGATAAACCAATAACAGTATGTTGGGGAAAAAATCCTCATGTCATGGCTTGCAAAAAACACAATCATTGTGATAATGAGAGCCAAAGTGTGTTAAAAACCACAAGCACACTATCATTGTTACCTTTTGTGCTTTGTAAAACTGTTTACTTCCTCTACATTAGGAAACAACATTAAAAGCAGGACCAATATAACTGCAGTAATTACACTTACACCAAATACATCAGTATAATCATTTAAATAGTTTGCTCAAGAAACTATTAAACACTGAAAGGCAATGTGATAGTTTTCAGCTACTTCTGCTCTAAAGCATCAATATCGATAAAACCACTGCCAATAGACCTAAAACAGTCATACCACCAAGCATCCACAACAATTCTCTTATCCTAATAATAATTATCAGTACGACATAGAGGAATGTAGAGCACACAAGACAGATGTTCCCACAGTTCTGTTGGAAAGTTGCAGCCAGTCTCCCACCGGTTCCTTTTAAAGTTATACGCCTCCACTTTGCTGGTTGCCTGACGACCCGACGGCTCCATAGTGAACCCACCAATCACATAAAGTATGCCATTGACGACGACCATGCTGGCTTGGTAGCGTGGTGTGGGCATGCGTGTTACTGTCACCCACTGCTGTGTGTGGACATTATAGCAGTCGACTGTATCGAGGATGATGCGGTTGCCTGTGGTGGCATCTTCATACCATCCGCCAGCAACATACAGACGCCCGCCATGAGCGACCATGCAGTGGTCAGCTCGGGGCATCAACATGTCTGCTTTTGGCGTCCACGTGTCAGTGATAGTATTGTAGCAACTCAGCAGTGAAGACACGAAGTCATTGGCGTCGAGTCCGCCACAGACATAGATGTTGCGACCAACCACAGCTCCTGCCTGCTGCATCATATTGGTCGGCATCGGCGACACGATGGACCACGAGTTCGTCTTGATGTCGTAGCATTCACAGTTGTGTTCGACCCGGAAGCTGTCCTGTTCGCCCACGCCTCCGATCGCGTAGAGTTTCTTGTCGACAGTACCGAGGTAGAACCGACAGCGTTCCTGAAGCATCGGAGCCGTCGTTGTCCACTTGTTGCGCTGCGGGTTATAGCAAAAGCCAAAAGGGTGGATGTGCTCCTGCAGCGATTGGTTGAAGCAGCCACCAATCACATAGAGCAAGTTGTCAACGACTGCCACGCCAAAGTCGCACTGGTCAATGTGTGGGATGCTCGTCAGGTGTCGCCACTGATTACTGCCGATGTGGCGGTAACTGAGGTTGTTCGTGATGCCCTTCGCTGTCTGGAAACCACCAATGTTGACAATTGCTTTGTCAAAGCCCCGAGGGTTTATGAGACCATGTCGGTCCACCACTGGTGCATGCTGGCAACGGGACCATGCCTTCATCAGGGCTGATTGTACTAGTGAGAACACCTTTGACCACTGCCTGCATATCTCACGGAAAACTGTGCCTTGACGGATGCCCTGAAACTCGGCCTTGCTGATGTAGCGATATCGGATGCAGGAAAGGATTGCTTCAGCGTGCTGCTGCCTGGTGTTCAGGTCAAACAATATCCAACTGAGCACCGCCTGAAGCACTTCAGCTTCTAGACATTCGATCGGATAGTTTTGTTTCAATAGCTGCTTGAGCTGTTCCGCTGAGAGACGCTGGTACTGAGGCAGATATGACAGTCGACCAAGGTTCTGCCCCATGTAGCAGTAGATGTACTGGCATAGGTCAGGGAGGCAGTATGTCTCAGCAATGACCAGCAGATCTAGGCAGTTGTCAATGTCGAGTTGTGAGCGCAAGTAGTGAGAGCAGGCTGCCACCACGGGCACCACCTGAAGGTGGTTCGCAGCATCCAGGATGTCCTGTACATTGCCTGCTCAACACAGAACACAGTTGGCATGCTTACTAGGTCTGATAACTATAAACAATTTAATTGTGTGGAAACAAAGGACTTGCAAAGTGTGTGTGTATGCATGTGTGTGTGTGTGTGTGTGTGTGTGTGTGTGTGTGTGTGTGTGTGTGTGTGTGTGCGTGTGTGTGTGTGTGTCTGTGTGTGCATGCGTGCATGTGTGCATGCGTGAGATGTGTGTGTTGTGTGCGGTCTGGTGTGGTGCGTGCATGTGTGTGGTTACTGTGTGCATGTGTGTATGCATGTGAACATGGTGTGGCATGTGGTGACTGTGTGCATCATATAAAGCGAGTTAAGAATTGCTTTGTGCTGCCATCTAGTTGATAGTGGTGGAGGTTGAAGTGTTTTGTGACAAAACATGTCACGTAAAATAAAAGTGCTTCATATACAGAACTCCTTTAAAGCAGCCACCCAAGTGACTTAAATAAAGTGGCCTGATCAAATATACATTATGTGGGAAAAACAGATGGTAATAAGTGGTCGTTTGGAAGGGGTGGCCGCTTCCAAAGGGTGGTTGCTTTGAGGGGTTCTACTATGTATAATATATTATAAATAAAAATAAATGCACATATATTGCATAAGTGTACTGATGTACTTACATACATATACAGTATATATAATAATATATATATATATATATATATATATATATATACTGTATATATTATATATAATGTACACAGTATATATATATATATATATATATATATATATATATATATATATATATATATATATATATATATATATGTAAAGTGTACTATGTACTTACATACATATACAGTATATATATATATATATATATATATATATATATATATATATATATATATATATATATATATATATATATATATATATATATATATATATATATATATATGTATATATGTATATATATATATATATATATATATATATATATATATATATATATATATATATATATATATATATATACACAGTATATATATATATATATATATATATATATATATATATATATACTGTATATATTATATACTGTACAAAGACAAATATAAAGTGATGAGAACATATCTAGCAAATATAGATTGGAATAACTTGCTGAAGAACAAGACAGCAACAGAATGCTGGACTTGTTTAAAATATGAGATTGAGGGCATTATTGAGTAATTTATTCCATTAAGAAAACTAGGGAAAAGATCCATGAAAAACCACCTGTCAAAAGAAGCTATTAGAAAAATTGCTCACAAACAGATGCTGTGGAGGGTCTATAAACACACTGGAAATGTAGAAGATTACACAAACTACAAAGAGGCACTTAACCTAGCTACAACTGAAATTAGAAAATCTAAAAGAACCTTTGAAAAAAAATTGGCAGGTAATATAAAAAATGACAGCAAGAGTTTCTATGCTTATGTAAGGAGTAAACAGAAAGTTCGAGATAAGGTCGGACCACTGGAAAACAACAGTGAAAACATAATTTCAGATGGGTTCCAAATGGCAGAGATCCTGAATGAGTATTTCAGCTCAGTTTTTACCACAGAAGATATCAGCTCACTTCCAGATCCATTGACTAAATTTGAGGGCAATAAATCAGAACATTTAGGGCAGTTATTTGTAACTCCTGAAATGATAGCAAAGAAAATTAAGAAGATGAAAGATAATAAATCACCTGGAGTTGATGGGATACCACCAAAACTGCTAAAGGAAATTGTTGATCAAATTAGTACACCACTTGCAAACTTATTTAACTTGTCACTAGAAGAAGGAATAGTTCCTTCAGAATGGAAAGGAGCAAACATTACGCTGCTATTTAAGAAGGGATCGAGGAAGAAGCCAGAAAATTACAGACCAGTGAGTTTAACATCAGTTGTATGTAAATTACTCGAAATATTAATTAGAGACCACATGGTGGAATTCCTCGTAAAACATAAATTAATAAATACATCTCAACATGGATTCCTAAAAGCAAGGTCATGTCTAACCAATCTCTTATGTTTTTTAGAAGAAATTACAAAGTGGGTAGATCACGGGTCACCAGTGGATGTTGTCTACTTAGATTTTCAGAAAGCTTTTGATAAAGTGCCACATCAAAGATTGTTACTTAAACTAAAAGCCCATGGTATAGGCAATGATGTAATCAACTGGATAGAAAAGTGGCTTACACACAGAAGACAGAGAGTAATAGTAGATGGTGAGATTTCAAACTGGAAATCTGTTTTGAGTGGGGTACCACAGGGATCAGTATTAGGCCCTATACTGTTTTTAATATATATAAATGATTTGGAGGATGACATATCTAGCAAAGTACTCAAATTTGCAGATGACATAAAAGTATTCAGAAAGGTTACTAATGATACAGATAACCAAAGTTTACAAGATGATCTGGAAAAATTAGTTAAATGGTCAGAAAAATGGCAAATGTTATTCAATTTTGGGAAGTGTAAATGTATACACATAGGACATGGAAATATGGACGAGGAATATAAAATGGGGGATGCTGTACTAGGTAAAACCACACAAGAAAAGGATTTAGGAGTAACATTTAATGCTGACATGAAAGTTTCAGAGCAATGTGGGATTGCTGCTTCTAAAGGAAATCAAATTCTAGGGCTAATTAGGAGAACTATCACGTATAAGGAGAAACATCTAATTGTACCCCTGTACAAAGCAATAGTTAGACCACATTTGGAATATTGTATTAAAGCATGGAGGCCATATCGTAAAAAGGACATAGATAAGCTAGAAAGAATACAACGTAGAGCAACTAAGATGATTCCAGAATTAAGAGACCTTAGTTACGAAAGTCGCTTATTACAATGTGGTTTGACAACACTAGAGTCCAGGAGACTAAGAGGAGACCAAATAGAAGTGTTTAAAATAGTGAACGGTTATGAGGATGTTGATAGGAATATGTTCTTCAAACTTAAAGAAGGCAGTAGAACCAGAGGACACAAAGCAGCATTAGTTAAGGAGCAGTGTAGGTTGGACATGAGAAAGTACTCTTTCTCACAGAGGGTGATAAATGAATGGAACAAACTGCCAAATGATTGTGTTAATGCTAGTAGTGTGAATATGTTTAAAAATAGAATTGACAGATATCTGATAAGGGTGGGCTACACATAGATGAGAAAATTGTTGTACTCTCGATAAGCCAATGGCTTCCTTGTCCACTTGCCATCAGGAACTTGTTGTTCGAGATGGCAATCTTGTTAAATCTTGTTAAAAAAGTACGTCAGTATACTTTTACAATATATGTACATATATAGTAAAAGTATGTATGTATATATATATATATATATGTATATATATATATATATTGTGTGTGCATGCATGTATGTAGGCATAGCTTCAACTGGGTGACTACAGGATGGTGCTTACAGAGATCAATTGTCAACTTTGATGTGTAGGCGTAGTGGATGAGATGGTCAACGCCAACAGCTGACACTCCATTCAGCTCTATCTTGTCCAGATGTTGCTCCTTCATGGCGTGTGTGAACATTGCTCTGAAATCACAAAGGTAGAGGTACGTTCTTATATAGCACGGTATCCAGTTCATATGACTGTTTAAAGTGCTTTACCCCCTGTCAGACCTGTTCATTCCAACACCAACTAAATTTTTCTGAGAAGCATTCAGCCATGTTGCAATTACCGCGCACAGACAATTAATTTTATTCACATATCCACCACTGTCTATTGCCAGGTGTTGCGTGCATGCATGCGAGCAATTCCAGGCCCTACTGAAACATTCCTATAAAAACCACCACACATTCAAAGAAAAACTTAAACAGGCACAATAATGTTCAGTTTGCATTTGTGCAACCAACAGGAACAAAAATAAGCTGTACAAAAAAGGACATTTGGTAAAAAGCAAATAGAAATATTTACCCTGGTGGTCATGCTACAATGTCAAAGTCTCTGACTGATAATTTGACCATTAATAAAGCTCCATGCATTGAAAAAATACAAATCCTTAATGTTTTACCGTCTTTCACAACTATCTTTTCATCATTACTTTCATGTACAGTAATAATGGAAAACAATTTTTTTTAAACCTTGAAATTTTACTAGTTCACAATACTTTTGTGATGACTTTAATAATTAATAATCGTTAATTGCTCATAAACATATGACTCACCTGAAGTATTGACTGCACGAAGCAAGGACGACTCTATGTGCTTGGAAGCTTTCACCGCTGGCCACGAGGGTGACATCACACAAGAGTCGCTGCCTCCACAGACTGTGGAGACCCGCCAACAGACCGCTGCAATGGTCTCCTGACTCAAACTCATATGCCTGGAGTATTAGGTCTTTGGTCTTCATAGTTGGCTTCATTGTGACGTCTCACTGCAAGCGACCTTGGGGTCAATTACATTATATAAATTCCAATTACACACCAATTACAAATACCAATTCTACCTCAAAATTCCACCAAAATACTCATTCCAATGCCGTTTATCAATTTCATATCAAAATAAGTGAAATCAAAGCCCAAAAATAATATCTATTTTACAGCAGCTTTAATTTAATTTCTGCATATTATGGTAAACACTGGCAAACAAATATGATACATGCAACACATTATATTTTGTTAATTATTTGTAGTTAATGGTTTGAGTTAAATGCAGTTGAAAATGTAACTGAAAATTAATTGAAAAGTAATTGAACAGTAATTGAAAATACCAATTACATTTGACCAATTCCAATTTCTTTTAAAGACAAAACAGCAATTCCAATTCCACAATTGGAATTGACATTTCATTTCCAATTACATCATAACTGACTACAAGTCTGACTGAAAATGCCACAAACTATGGCAGGTTCCTGATTTATTTATGAAAACATTACATGTGATATATGCTTTCATGTTTCAGCTCATGCATAAATGAATACAAAGTCTAATATGCAAAACCACATACAAACTGAGGTTTTTAATTTGTCTTCTGCAATAAACCTCTAAAGTGTTTTTAATCATGTCTGTTAAATTGTTTTCAGTCATATTTTTATTATTTGTAATAATAATAAATAAGACAATTTGTAAAGTGCCATATATCACGGACAAGCCCATTCATAGGCAAGTACAGTTATTCTAAAACCATGAGTCATAAAGTCTGTCCTGCAAAGACAAAATGCAGTACAAAAAATAAAAAGGTAATAATATGCTTTTAAATTTTTTGCTCTGCCAGCAAGTTGCAGTTACTGCATATTTCAAACTGTTTAACTTGATACACTACAACCACCAAACTTTGCTAAAGAATAGAGCGGATACGGCCCAATGCCAATGTTCAATAATCGCATTTTCTTCAATACTGCAGTTACTGCCTTTGTACGGCCGAAGTATAAAAAATACAATCAATTATACAATATAAGAGATAAAATTAGCTCTTTTGTAAATGTAAAATGATGACAGATGATAACAATTTTGTTATCATCTGTCATCATTTTACATTTACAACTCATAACTGTTATCGTGTATCCACTGTGTTCACGTACCTTGTTAATACGTAGATTGACTTTCATGCATGCGTCTCCGTCATTGCTACAGCATTAATGGGATGATCCGGATTCTCTAACCTTCAACAGCGTCACTGGGTACATCCTCGAACTGGGACTGGTCGGACAGACAATGACCTGACAGTTTCTCTGACTCACTCATCAACATGGCAAACCATATGGATTACATTAATCAGCTTCCATATTACAGAGCGTGTGAGTCACATTGGGCCTGCCTGAGAGACTGTCACCAAACAAAGCCACTGCATTTCTAATTAAAGCTCAGAACCTGTGAATGACTCAAGAATTTCATCACATGCTGAGTCAGAAATATTGGCCAATGTTCTGGGTGATTCCTTGGATAACAGAGATGAGACAGGCTATTGATGATTACACCTTAGTCAGCCGATCAGAGCCTCAGTGCCATCAACTCTGATAGCCAGTTATAATAACAATTACATTTGCATCTAATCATCTGGGTAGCCAGAGTCAGTACGTGCATTTTTTCAGTGAGGCCTGCCTCGTTGTATGCTCACAAATGCACATAAGATCCACAATAAAGCTAAACATGATTGTTTGAATGAAACAGTTCTGTACAAATCACAGCCGACAATGCACAGTGCAATATCTGGCTATCTGGATCGTTCAAAATGTCTTGGCTAAATCAGGGCTTATATGTCTGAACTATGTATTTTAAGGTTCATTTTAATGCAGCTCATACGGGCAGTGTGGGATGTCATACAGGCATTTAAATATTATATTTTTCAATTTCTGTAGTCAATAAATACTGGAACATAAATATCCAATGAGCAATTTGCTAATACGAATGACTTAAAAAACACTACATCTGAACATTGTCTGCTTAATAAACATGCTCTGCCAACCTATGATTCATATTCTTCAACGCTGAAACATTTTAGTTATAGCTCTAAAGTATATGAATCATCTCGTGCTGACACAAGGACATGTTAGATGAAGAGGTTGACAGCTACCTGCCTATTTGCATTACCATAGACGTTATCATGGCAAATGCAATCTGGCTTATTAGACTAGGGCAAGGTGGCTTATACCAGTTGCTGGTCACCAGATCAGGTTTGGTACTTTAACAAGGTTTAACAAGGTTGCCATCCCAAACAACAAGTTCCTGATGGCAAGTGGACAAGGAAGCCATTGGCTTATCGAGAGTCCAACAATTTTCTCATCCATGTGTAGCCCGCCCTTATCAAATATCTGTCAATTCTATTTTTAAACATATTCACACTACTAGCATTAGCACAATCATTTGGCAGTTTGTTCCATTCATTTATCACCCTCTGTGAGAAAGAGTACTTTCTCATGTCCAACCTACACTGCTCCTCAACTAATGCTGCTTTATGTTCTCTGGTTCTACTGCCTTCTTTAAGTTTGAAGCACATATTCCTGTCAACATCTTCATAACCATTCACTATTTTGAACACTTCTATTTGGTCTCCTCTTAATCTCATCATCTCTAGTGTTGTCAAACCACTTTGTAATAAGCGACTTTTGTAACTAAGGTCTCTCAATTGTGGAATCATTTTAGTTGCTCTTCGCTGTATTCTTTCTAGCTTGTCTATGTCCTTTTTATGATATGGTCTCCATGCTTGAATACAATATTCCAAATGTGGTCTAACTATTGCTTTGTACAGGGGTACAATTAGCTGTTTCTTCTTATACATGATAGTTCTCCTAATTAGCCCTAGAATTTGACTTCCTTTCGAAGCAGCAATACTACATTGCTCTGAAACTTTCATATCAGCACTAAATGTTACTCCTAAGTTCTTTTCTTGAGCAAAATACTACAGATTAATTTTTGGAGATGACTGTTTGTTTAGAAACCCCTGCTACATGGAATTGAAATCACATTGCGAGTTGAATCTCAGTGATATTTTACTGTCAGCTGTAGGAAAGCAGGTTGGCCAGACAGTGTCCTGGTGGTGGGAGTCGAATAGCTGTTTAATGAACATGATTTATAGAGGGTAAAATTCCAGCTCAGTGGCAAAGAGAATTATTGTGTTTATACAGAGAGGAGAATTGTGGGAGTGAAAAGAGTAGACAAGCGAAGAATGGAGGAGCTGAGGGAGAAAGTTGATGAGGAGTCGGTTAATGTGGGCTGGACATGTGGAAAGAATGGAAAGGGAACGGTTGATGAAGAGAGAGTGGTTGCGCTCAGAGTGGAAGGCAGAAGGATCAGAGGAAGACTGAGATGGAAGGACTGTGTGAAGACAGGTTTGACGGGAGGTGGAAGGGAGAACAAGAGCGAGGCATGTGGGGTTGGAGACGGGTGGTGGAGATGGCAGTGAAACGGGACCAGTGACAAAGAAGAAGGGAAACAATCGACGACTGGTATCGGTTCCAGCCTCACCCTGGAGAAGAGAACACCAACATGGAAAGCAGACAGGACTAACAGAGATATAGTCAATCAAGCATTCAAAGTTCTGGAATGGATAGAGAGCAAGATAGCACACAAACAACTGGCATTTAAGGAAGGACAAAGGAAGGACAAAGGAAGGACAAAGGAAGAACAAAGGAAGGACAAAGGAAGGAGAAACATATGAGTTGAAGGACATCCAAAAATGTGTACCTTTTGGATATATGGATTTGGAGAAAGCACGATCAAAGGAACTAGCATCTGGAATTATGCGGTAGATGTAGGAGAGTTGGAGACAACCGTGCAAACTTAGAATAAATTGCATTGTAATTGAAATGCCAACACCAGTTCCATAAATACAATTGATTTACTTTTCAATTACTTTTCAATTACATCATGTAACTTTTTATTAAAATTATTCACTAAAAAATCAATCAAATGTGCATATATCATACTTGTTTGCCATTGTATCATAATATGCAGAAAATAAAGCTGCTCTAAAAATCGATTTTACATCTACGGTTGCTTTGTTCACATGCTCTGATAAATGGAATTGATATTTTTTTTACTGGAATTGGTATGCTGAAATTTTTTATGAACAAGGTTGGCAAGTTTGTGACGAGACAGATAAATACCATGGTATTTACTGCATCATCATCAGAAATACCTTTCTGGCATCTAAAGCATCAGAAATCATCAGAAACTGTGAGAAATTGTCAGAAATACCTTTTTGATGTAATACCTTTCTGACACTTAAAGCATTAGAAACTAAAAAGATGTGCCATTTTATTTAATGTGTAGACTGCAATTTAACATCAATATATTAATGCATTATTATCCTGTCACAATTTATATGCAAGTACAACTTTTACTCTGTGTATTAATGTGTTCAAATGTGTTTGATTTGTTAGCACATAGTAATGACTACAGAAATAATTGTGGCACTAGACAGCTAGCTTTTAAAACAACAGGTGTCAGTCACAATTGGGAAACCATGAAGGAAACTGGATGGGTGTAAGTGCATACCAGCAATAACATGGGAGAGTACATCAACCAACTGAGCTAATAACAACTAAATTATAGTGTAGAGATTGTCAGCTTGACATGAAATGGTAAATTGTGAATGTATTAGCAGAGCAGAACTATTAATAAATGAATGTGTTAATTAAAAATGTTAACTAAGATAACATTGTATGTAACATTACTCATGGTGTTGTTTTTTCTATGCATGAATAATATTTAATTTCTCTTTTCAATAGGCCATATAATTAGCAATATAATTAGCAATATAATTAGCAACACAATTAGCAACATAATTAGCAATATCATAAATCCATGAGAGAAATGAGATACTGACAGTTTCTGATGTCCGAAACCTGTCAGAAAGTAGTTTCTGACAGTTGCTGACACTGTCTCATCAAAAATACCTTTCTGACTGTCAGAAATCCAACCCTGGTTTAGAATTGATATAACGTAACTGACTCCAAGTCTGGATACAATGTATTTAAGGATACAAGGTAGTAACTCAAGTCTCAAGTGGTTATACTCCAAACAGCCCAAACTTAGGCTAATGCAGAAGTTTGTGGTAGACTATGCGCATGTGCTGTGGGTGGTACATTCGACTAAAAGACTAGTATTTTTAATGTTGCTGAAATGGTTTTATCTGACAGTTTTATTTATTTTATGTATAGAATGTTAAATGAAATTTTGAATAGGTTGGTTATGTGTATGGATACTGTCGCTGCCTTGCCGCATGCACACATAGACAGTCTCCATACCCACACCATGGATAAGTTTACACTGAGCACTGTGTTTTAAATGCAGGTTAGTAGGCCTGGAGGGGGGGGTGATCTCAATAATGTTATTTTCAATTTTGTAGAAGGTTGTGGCTTGTTTAATGATATGTTTTCGTTCAAGGGTTGGCCATCCAAGGGCAGTAATTAGACCTGCTGGATTTGTGTTCCATCTGTAATCATTTTTAACAAATCTGGCAGCAGAGTGTTGCACTCTTTCAAGGCTTTTAACTTGTGAAAAGGTGTGGGGATTCCATAAGGGTGGAGTACTCGAGTTCTGGCTGGATTAGCATGTTGTAGGCTGTTTGTTTAACTTCGGGTTTACATGGGCCAAGAGTTTGTTTAATCATGCCTAAAAATTTTGAAGATTTTGAAGTTATGTCAGTGACGTGGTTTGTCCAGGTTAATTTGGAATCCAATTTTACTCCGAGATATGAGTGGCTGGATACAGTGGATAATGGCTGGCCAGAAAGTGAGTACTTGTGTGGGCTGGGTTTAGTTTTGTTTGTTACTGGAAGGTGGATACATTTAGATACATTAAATTCCATTTGCCATTTGTCTGACTATGTTTGGAGTTGGCTTAGGTCAGTTTGGAGAATTTCGTGGTCGGTTTTGGAAGAAATTTTACAATATATAATACTATCATCTGCAAAAAGGCGTATAGAAGATTTGAAGTTCCCATTTATGTCATTTATGTAGAGTAAGAAGAGGACAGGTCCTAGAACTGAACCCTGTGGGACACCAGATGTGACATCTGTGATGTCCGACAGGGCACTGTTAACTGAGACTCTCTGTTTGCGGTTGGATAGAAAAAATTTGATCCAATTTTCAATGTTTCCAGTGATTCCGTAGGAGATCAATTTTGATAGAAGACGTAGGTGAGGCACTTTGTCAAAGGCTTTGGCTAAGTCAAGCAGGATTGAATCAATTTGGGTCTTGTTGTCCATAGCAGTCATCCAGTCATGCACTGTCTCAATGAGTTGAGATTCAGACAGTCCTGACTGGAATCCGTGTTGGAAGTGGAGAACGATGTTATGCTTGTGCAGGTGTTTCCACATATTGCTTAGGATGATATGTTCCATTACTTTACAGAGGATGCAGGTTAGTGATATGGGTCTGTAGTTAGCAGGGTCAGATTTGTGGCTCTTTTTGTGTATAGGAGTTACTAATGCTTGTAGCCAGTCGTTAGGAAGTTTACCTGTGTTGTATGATTGTTGGAAAATTTGGGTGATGATGGGAGCTATCTCTTTGCAGTTTCTTTAAGGACTCTGGCTGGGAGTTCATCTGGGCCTGTAGCTTTGTTCTGGTTTAGATTTTCCAGCTGCTTTATTACGCCATCTATGCCAATTTCGAGAAGGGGGGTGGTAAATAGAGGGGACTATTTGGGGGATGGGGTGCTTTTCTTGGGTAAATACAGAGCTAAATTGGTTGTTTAGGGCATTTGCTTTATCTCGATCATTAATTATTGGCTGGTCTTTAACTCGAAGTGTGGGAATGCCAATGTTTTCTCGTTTATTTGCCTTAATAAAAGACCAGAATCGTTTCGGATTAGTTTTCAGGCTGTCTCCAGTCACTGTTTAGTCCAGTTTGCTTTGCCTAACAAGAGTGAATTGGAAGATATCTGAAGACATTTAGTGATAGATTAGGCCTCAGGCAAGGATTGTGTTCGAGTCAAGGAAGTTATTATTCTCACGAGTATCATCAGCAGTGAAGTGTCAGAGGGAGATGGAGCGAAGTGTTGTATGGAGATGGTCAGACAGGTGGCCGGTGTAGAACTACAGAAGACAGGGTTAGATTAGCCTCACTCCTCAATGGGTTTTGTATAAAGGGCCAGGCAAATTTTTTCCTTTTTCACAGAATTTTGACTGGGTCCAATCAAAAATAATTTTATAATTTGTCTGACAATTTCATCAAAACTAAATAAGATTTTTTTTACAAACAAGCTAGCATGTCATAGTTGATACTAGTAAGGTTTTATGTTTTTACAAAATGAATCTGAAATGAGATGAAAAAAATTAAATTGAGAAAGGACCGTTTAAAATCCTAACCTCAGAAAACATGAATGATCTATGTTTTCTAGAGGTCAGGATGTTAGATGAATAAACTTGGTTACGATTTGCTGCCATTGTGTGAGATAAGTGTCTGTGTGTTCATTGGGAGGAATGTTGTTTTCTTATGGTCTAATGGCCTATATAAAAGTTCCATTTATGGGAGAATGGTTAAGCAGATCAACACCATGTTCTAGTCGGGAGGAACATCATGCAAGATAAGTTGGAAAGTGCAAGCAGGAGTAGACAGAGTCAATCACCCCAGTACTAGTGCAGTTGGTGCGGAGGACGAGCCCTTAAAAACTGCATTCTAACATGTATATCACTAAAGCTAAAGTTGCAATTTAACCAGGGTCGGTCAGGAAACCAAAAATAATTATCATTTTGTTTGGAAATGTTGTTGATGTTAACATTTTTAATGCGGGAATAGTTTAAGTAATATATGCACAGTTCCTTTAATAAAAGCAACCATACTTTTGTTAAAATCATTGAAAGAATTTACTTTGCCTTTTTTTCACAGAATTTTGACCGGTAAAAAATCATTTAATAGTTTGTCCGAGGGTTTCACCAAAACTAAATAACACATTTGCACAAATGAGGTAGTTTGTTGTGGTGGATACTGGATAGGTTTTTCGTGCAATCATTCTAAAACATGACAGCGCAATAATGTTATTGAGTAAAGGCCTTTAAAGGGAATGTATGGTGATTTTCATTGGTTAAATAAATGTGTGTTTTATGGGACATTGTGATACTGAATTCATTAATATTTATTCATATTGGTTGATGAAAAATAATATTGCTACAGAATGTGTTAGTTATAAAAAATTCACGATTTGGTGATGAAATAAATATGCTAGTTTTACAAAAAAAAGACTAATTAATAATTCTTCAGTGCTGAGGGCAAAACATAATGGATACTTCATTAGTTCGTCAAATTCCCAGTATATACAATTTCCAATTTTTTTAAATATACTACAGCAATAAAGAATAGAACATGAATTATAAAACTAAAAAATCTGAGAATGTTTTATTTTAATGACACAAAAACCCCAACAAGCAATTTATTTATGTTGTGTGTTTTGTTATTTGACCATTTTACAGTGTACATACCAAAAATCTATATGATACATTTATAATGGTGTTGGTTTATGGTGGCTTTCAGCATGTACATAAAAATCCATTCATGCAATCATGATTGTGATTACCTGCCACTGTAATCAAAATCAACTACATTGTCATTTTATGTAATCGAAATCATAATTACAAATGTACTCATGACTTTGACAAGTAATGGTAATTTATTACATTACATGATGGTTTCTTCTTCTTCTTCCATTAAACGGCCAACAACATTATGTTGATGATTCTGTCGTTCGGCGCCTCTAACGTGCCGGGAATTGGTGGGTTAGAGATAGAGACCACCATTCTGAGTCCACAACAGGTTACACATTTACCCCCTGTGTGGGATCTTTTACTTCCCCTGGCATAGACACCAGGTAGAAGGGACCAACGGCTTTTAGTGTCTCTTCCGAAAGACACGGGCAAAGTGGGGTGAACAAATTTGCCCAGGTTATGAAACGGCAGCAGGTGGGTTTGAACCCCGGTCCCTTCGACCGAAAAGTCCGACGCTCTGCCACAGGTGGTTTTGAACCCCGGTCCCCTCGACCGAAAGTCCGACGCTGTACCACTCGACCACCGCGCCCCACTTTTGGTTTAGTGCATGACAAAAAAAATTAAGCATACATGATTATAATTGTATTTATATATTTAGTATTCATAATTCATTAAGTATCTTAAGTACATGCCTTGACAAGAAATCGTAATTGATTACATTATTAATGTCTGCCCCCATGCTAACCGAAAACCTCTGGCTAATTGTTCAAAACCAGTACATCAACTTTAGGTGGTTAATCATAAATTTTGTTTAATGTTTCCTTTGGTGACGGCATATTTTCTCTAACCAGCTTAGAAAAAATGAGAACCTCCATTGGAATAACAATAGAGTCATTCCATGTCAAATCAACCAATATTCACGGCAGATACTATTGTTATTTATTTAATACAATTTTATTAAGTTTAAACTTTCAAATATTCAGAATCAAAATTCCACTTTGACTCCAATTAACTTAAACAAATAATTTGATGCACTCTATTTACAAAGGTATGCAGTTAAGAAAAATTGCCATGGCAACACAACACACATAGGGGATTAGGGCCTACCTACTACTTTATATACAATTATATCATGCACATTTTAAATTAGTATTTGTTTATGAGCCAGAATATGTACGTGCAAGCTCGACCCATGTATTTAGCCATAAAAATTGCTTAGTTCAAAAAGTTAGAAAACAAACAAAATTGTCGTGGGAATGTATACAGGCGATCGACACAGCATTAACCCTTTTCTGTTTACATAACCGCTAGCTTGGCCTCATATAGTCTAGGTGACACGTCAAGACTCGAGTGGGCGTGTGAATGTTGGTGTTAGTTGAAGTTCGTCTTGTTTTTGACACCTCGAACTGATATTATACATGACATTTAAGAAAGCAACAATTAATGTAGTGTGTACGACGTTGGAATATTCTTCAGAACAGGCGATGAATGTTAAAATGAAGTCGAAGTCATGTTTTAAAAATATGACCTATCTAACTGGTTGTTCTTCACACGATCGAACGTTACCATGATATACTATATATAGTACGTTGATGTAAATGTTACAGTTTATACATAGATACGGACATGCGTTAAAGCTTTGTCAGTCCAGTGATATACCATAATATACAACAATATCTATGGCCGACACACATAAACAAAGAAATGATACACTTCCGACTGGTTTGTGCATACGCCCATGCGGACTGCAGACAGTGCAAGGCCAGTTGTCAATGACAAAGCCTGCATGGGCAGTCTCACTTTTTTCCCTGGGAATAAACGTATATGCATCACTGAATGGGTATATTAAATTTCACGTACCTTCGCCTGTTGCCCTGAAACAGTCGAAACCACTTTCATATTTCCTTCGTGTTTTCAGCGTATCATTTCGGCGAAGCCTATGATTCATATGACAAAAGAAAGTATACACGACGCCAGGGGTCGCGCGTGTGCAGATTTACGCTCGACCGATTATAGAGGACGCGTTGAGTGGCAGCGGCTACTGTATGGGCCAGTTCCAAAATAACGTAACTTTAGAAGGGTGGTGTGTCAATTAATTATTCAATCAATCAAAAGCGTTTATTAAAATAAATCAAACAAGCAATTTAAGCATACAAGCTTATCAGAGAACAGTTAGAAAGGAGCAACATTGAAGTAAAAATGCGTAAAATATCAATTTAAGCGCAAGACTTGCATAAATAAGGGATGTGGTCAAAGTGCGTGGGCATTTCATCACAAAGATAGCTATTTATAGACCCTGTATGTACCGAATTTCCTAATAGCAATAAGTTGAGAACAAGACCAAGGTTTCCTGTCTTAATTAAATAATACATGACTTTGTATCAGGGTATAATATTCTACATTTATGCAGTTTAACTTTATAATAGCAATTATGTTGGCAGGTATATTTATGTTTTGTTTCCATTAAAAAGGGTACGGCGTGGTAGACACATTATGACGCAAAAACACGTGGTGTGCCGCAGTTAACTCAGCTAAGCCAAGTAAAAACACTAGGTCGTGTGGTGTTGTTCCGAAATAAAATAAAAAACAACTTACGTTTGCGTAATTAATGCATTTTTAGTCGTTCACAGAAAAATACACAAACAACATCAACACACTTTAAGCGCCAAGTAAGTTGTATGCAATAAACGGGACAAAACTGTAAATTTATTGATTTTGCCTACCATGATTCTCCCGGGAAATTTCATTATCAACCAGTATAAGATGTGAGACCACACTTACGGTGTTATTTCCACAGCTCTGTTAACACAAATTAACTATAATAAATAGTGCGTCAACACGCGAGCGGTCGGTCTGCAACAAGATTATTACCAACAAAACTAGAAACAGTAATACAACGTTGTAAACTGATGATGGAACATTATGGAGCGCAATACAAATAATATTTTAAAGTTACAATTACAATAAAACCTATCGGGTATAGTCAAAACGAATAGAATTAATGAAAATAATTTTTCAAATATATATAATATTACGTACGTACATTTGACAGCAAAGCGTATAGAATTCACATAACAAGCATAACTTTTTATGACTTTTGTGTCGTGAATGAGAACGTAAATTATTTTTATTTCAAATAGATTCCGTGAATAATGTGTTTAAATGTATAAAGGCTAAAAGTTGTTATAATAAAATCAAGTTATGTAGTATAATCTGTAACATTTTGACTACTCAAATGTGTTTTAATAAGGCATATTGCAAAAACATACTTTGGCCGTTATCTGTTTAATTTGAATATTTCGAGGCGAATATAACTAACTTGTGTTGCGTGCGAAGGTGTTACAGGTGTTAATGATATGCCCATCACGTGATCCGTGAACTCCTGACCCCGATAAACTGTGTGCACACATATAGGCCCTATTGGAAATTGTTGACAGTTGTTCTCAAATTGTTTCCGGAATACACAACATTTTTGTGTGTTTTACCTAAAGTTCAAACATACCTCTGTGATTAGCCGGTCGAAACATCGCCTCAACGAGTGATTATAACAACTTTTATGCCTACGCTGTCGCCGCTGTAAGCCCTAACTGTTTCAAAGTTTGCTAATACAAAAACGGTTTAGTTTAACGACACAAGGCAACTATGTGGCTTTTTGGCTGGTCCCTAAAAGAAACGAGGCGACCAGTGAATGTAGGTTTACACTGGCACGCGTCATTACAGCCGGCGACGTATGTATTGCTGGTTCATCCTGTGTCCGCCAGGTGCCGGTGTCCTTCTGTCGCTTATTAGTACGATCAGATGACCGAAAGTATGATAGTCGTGAAGGGAGCTATGCGATGGCTCGATGGCGCGATGCGACAGAGCCATATGGTACGGTGCGATGGGGCGATGATACGATGCGATGCTATAGAGATCGATGCAGTATAGGCATATAGTACGTAGCACATATATAGTTCCACAGTACCGCGTGATCGCTCAATTAAAACGCAATTTTAACGTGATACTATTGTATTTGCGATATATTCGTTGACCTACACATAGAAACTTCCAGTCAGGTGAATTCCATTATTTCACATATAAAGATGGTTTGCCTTTACATCTAGACCTACACGCCGATAGTCCAGCAGCCGAGGGGGGTAACCCCTTTTTGCCTGATATAGTTTTTTCTTTGTTGATTATTCATCTTTAGCATGTATATAATGACATCCAGGGGGTGTGGAGTTCTCACCCTTGAGCATTTTGAAAAAAATAAAAAATCCAAAATGGCCGCCAAAATCAACTTTTTATCATATCTTCGCAACCAGACAAGATACAGACATGATTGAAGTGTTATTTTATATGTTTCCAGACATGAGGAATTCGATTCCACCATAATTTATATGAAAAAATGTAAAGAAAACAAGATGGAGACCATATAAGTATGCTACAAATTGTTGCCGACTATACGAAAAAAGACTATATTTCATGTTCCGCGAGCAAAAAGCATAAGAACATGACAAAATTAATTTTCCATGTGTTATCATATGAGGACCAGCATTTCGTGAAATTCTTACCTTTCTATGCATCAGTCCTCTTCATCTTCATCATGTAGGATGTACTTGGCACTTTCATTTTGGCAGGCCTGTCCACCCTGGCATGCACAAAATGGTGTGCATGCCATGTCAGAGCTGTTGCAGCTGCACTTGTTCGTGCTACATGCCATTTCACTCCGACGTGAGCACTTGATTAGCTTTAGCAACCCAGTTGGGGCTAGCGAGGTGTCTGGGGGGACAGTAGTTGGACTTAGCGCAGTACTCCCCTCCTCCTCTGACCACAGATCCACTTGACCCAGAGCAACATCCAAAAGGGCTGATGAACATGGAGTCTTTTGAACGCAGTTGGCCTGGTGGATTTCGTGATTCAATAAAAAAATTGTGACCACCATGGCTTTATCCAGGAAACACATTAAAGTCGGACATGCTAAAGTGTTTGACACGGAAACCATCTATGCAAGAACCATGGGCTTGCAGTCTAGCGCACGCGATCTTGACACAACCAGGCTAGCGGGCCATGAACTATCACCTATCCCTATGTTCAATGAAAATGGAAATATGAGGGACGCCAAAACGAAATCCAATCTCAAGAAAGCGCTTAAGGTGGAAGACGGCCGTCAAGACGGCTGGCTGAACAAGACGGCTGGCTGAACAAGACGGCTGGCTGAACAAGATGTGCAGGCAACGTTCCTCAATGGGTGCGCCGTCCTCTGGGTAGTGCCTTGGCCAACATCTGGCACTGTACACGACTACCTTGTCTGGTTCCGCAGTCACCTACACGGTCACTTGGCGAAAAGTGACGTCGATCTGGTGTTCGACATATACATTGAGGGCATTACTAAGGAGGCAACCCGGCGCGGCAGGGACAAAGGAGCAAGCAGGGTCTACACATTACGGTGCACAGCTCGCCTGCCACCACAAAAAGTTATCCTAACCGTCACCACAAACACATATCAATTGATTGCTCTCCAGGGTTGGGGTCAAGTACAGTTGATCAAGTACTCAAGTACATCAAGTACCCAAAATAAATATCAAGTACAAGTACAGTTCAAGTACTCACTTATGTACAAAGTACTTAAATACATCAAGTACTGACATATCAAGTACAAGTACAAGTACTGAAATATAAATGGGCCTATTTTAATGGTTGTAATATTTTTCGATATTTTGCCATGCTTATTTTGCAACACAAATTTATGTGACTTTTTGATATGAGCGAAACTGAGCATCACATTTTATTATCATTTGGTTGTGAAGATCAAGCAGAAACGTTCACAAAATTGTATAAATTTTAATAATTTTATTGAAACCATATTTCATGTATACAATTGTTACATTATACATCATACATTATACATCATAAAACTTTCCTGCTCAACACTTTAGTACTTGAAAAGTACTTGCTATTTACCAAGTACTCCAGTTCAAGTACAAGTACTTTGCATTTTCACACATCAAGTACTCAAGTACATCAAGTACTGACAAATGTGTACTTAAGTACAAGTACACGTACTGGTACTTGACCCCAACCCTGTTGCTCGCATCGTCGAGGATTTGGTTTCGAACAAAGCTGACTTTCATAAGCATAAACTAGTCGTCACTGGCAGAGACCCGGTTCCTGTAGAAATCGCAAATGGTTGTGTAAAACAAACGTCAAGACATGACTACAACGCAGGAGGAGGGAAACACCCTGATTGTGCAACAAGTTTCACGTGCAGGGGGTGGTACCGTCCTGGTCGCTGCAGATGACACCGACATATTTGTTCTCTTGTTGTATTACTGTCACCAGGGCAGTATATCCTGCAAAGTTCTAATGGTTTAGCATATTCAAGGACGAAGTGTCCTTGATATCAATGCAGCTGCAGAAGAGCACAGCTCCATCGTCCCAGATCTACTAGCTGCTCACGGTCTTACAGGTTGTGATGCTGTGGCTTTATATTTTGGCGTTGGCTAGGTTGCAGCTCTGAAAGTTCTGAGACATGGCCAACGTTATCTCAACTTACTGGGAAACACAGGTGGACCAACGTTCTCTCAACTTACTGGGAAACACAGGTGGCCCACCGTTTTCGGAAGTAGTGGACCAGGCCACACACTTCACGTTGGCCTGCTATGGTCAACAAAGATGTCATTCGAGGACGGAAGCAAGGCTTCCGCACCAAAGCTGTGTTCATTACCACACACAAGTGAAGCATTCGAACAAAATGTAGCCAGAGCCCATCTGCAAGTAGCAATTTGGCTTCATGCTTTGGGTCCCAACCCACCTGTACTAGACCCTACATCTTATGGTTGGTCACAGGAGGAGGGGAGTACTGCGCTAAGCCCAACTACTGTCCACCCAGACACCTCGTTAGCCCCAACTGGGTTGCTAAAGCTGATCAAGTGCTCATGTCGGAGTGAAATGCCATGTAGCACGAACAAGTGCAGCTGCAACAGCTCTGACATGGCATGCACACCATTTTGCGCATGCCAGGGTGGACAGGCCTGCCAAAACGAGAGCGGCAAGTACGTCCTACACGATGAAGATGAAGAGGACTGATGCTTAGAAAGGTCAGAATTTCATGAAATGCTGATCTTGTGTAATTCTACTCATATGATAACACACGGAAAATTAATTTTGTCATGTTCTTTTGTTTTTTGTTCGCGGAACATGAAATATAGTCTTTTTCGCATAGTCGGCAACCATTTGTAGCATACTTATGGTCGCCATCTTGTTTTCTTTACATTTTTATCATATCAATTATGGTGGAATCGAATTCCTCATGTCTGGAAACATATAAAATAACATTTCAATCATGTCTGTGTCTTGTCTGGTTGCGAAGATATGATAAAAAGTTGATTTTGGTGGCCATTTTGGATTTTTTTTTCAAAATGCTCAAGGGTGAGAACTCCACACCCCTGGATGTCATTGTATACATGCTAGAGATGAATAATCAACAAAGAAAAAACTATATCAGGCAAAAAAAGGGTTATGTAAAAAAATGCCCTTTGGCTGCCGGACTACGACGGTGTTTGCTGTAATTCCTGTCCAATATTAACGGGGCCAGATATAGTGTCTTCGCTGGAGGGATAAGACCACAGTCGACCTTCCTGTTTATCGTTTCACACGAATGTAGGGCGTATTAAATTGCGATATGTGAATACATATGTTGTGACATAAGTGCAATTGAGCAGGCATATTCACAGGTTTGTTTGTAGAAGCTATTGGCTGTGAAATGGTGCATTTTTTTAGAGTTTAACAGGCGGAGGGATTTATGGGAATTGTTCTGCTATGGGCCACGTGGGCGCATGAATACATGGCTATTTTTGTCAAAATTGATGGGCGTCGCACGTCGGGGCGTTTTAAAAGAACTGGAGGTATGCGATTTTGATAAAACTTGGTCAGCATGTCAATGAGATGATGGCAGTTGCTATGAAAAAGTTTCAGAATTTTTAGTCGTCACGTTTTTTTTTAATCAGACAAAACGTCAACATGGCCACCAATGCAATTCTCAACTGTGGTCTGACTCCTGGAGGCTGGTGTCTTAGGCCAGTAGGAAGTAGGAGTTGTTTCATCTGGACGGTGGAAGTTGGTGGACGTGTTTCTTACCGCTCCTTTCCGTAAACGGCTGCGACGACTTGGAGATGTGTAGGCCTACTACAAACGACCGACAGGATAGATCGTTTGCGGACTTCGATGAATTTAAATGAGAGACCTCGAACAACACGTTCACCTTGACGAAGCTGCTGGTTATTAAGTTATGGGGATTGTGACATTATTCAAAATTATTGGACGTTATAAGTTAAAATATGCCTAAAAGGTTTGGATCACTGTAATTTATTTTAGGTAACCATGGTCTGGAGAAAAGAAAACTCCTTTCGCTGTTAAGAGCACTTGGTAAATCACACCTTCTCCTACCCCTAGGGACTTTGAGGTGGGGTGGCCGGTTTGCTGAGTCCTTCCATGACTTACCCGTCGTCTTCAATTGTAAGTAATTGTAAAGTCGGATATTGTTTCCATGTAAAGAAAATGACTTGCTGCTTTCTGACGTTGTCTTTTATCATCATTCGATGTACCAATTCGTAAACCATAAATGTGTTATATTGATTGTTTCACACATGAAGCGTTACAGTTTGCATCAGCTAAGCGGTCAAAGGAGGGGTAGACAATAGAAACGAACTAAACAATTTCGAAATAAGACGCTTGCTCTGTCGATAGCACGTGCGATTCGTAGTGACTCCATTTGAGTTGGCGTTTCCGTAATGCGCCAGCAGCCAATCAGCGTCATTATCGAGATTCAACACAATTTTTGCACGGGTATTTTGCATTTTACTGCGTAACAGTTGTTTCAATATAATCAATACTATATAATTAATCAATACGTTTAAAATTTACTCGAACTGCATCGTATAAACTGATGAAAGTTTACTCTTATTTGATGAGTTAGTAAAATCCCCTGATGAGAGCTAATTGTGTAATTTCCGTTCCGATGGAACCTACAGTTTGACTCCAGGCGATGGTGTGTGCGACAAACGGTGGCGCCACATGCATGTGCTGCTTTCCTGTGCTTGGTGGGAAGCTGTTTAACCTGACCCGTTTGCGTACGAAAACCAAAGTACGACAGGTCTTGATCAGGGAGATGCTCAACGCTGACATCACACACTGAAGAGGGCCTCCAGATGCTTATAGATCAACTTGCCCAGAATTTGGCCCTTAATTAGCCTGAAAAAGACCAATGTCTTTGGCCAAGAAATCAACGATGTCTCAGCCACAAACATCGATGACCACACTCTGGAAGTGGTGCAGGAGTTCACCTACCCAAGGTCAACCATCACCAGCAAACCGTCCCTCAACGTAGATATAAATGAGCGCATCGGAAAAGCAGCAACTGTCATGTAAATGCTATCCAGGATGGTGTGGGAAGATAGCATGTCCACTGTGAACAAGTATACCAGGCTGTATCCTAATTAAGCAGCCTCCTCTACGGTAGCAGTCTTCAGTAGGTTTACTCCAAACAGTCCCTTCTGGGGCTAACATAGGATGGACATAACATATGGTGTTTGGTGCGCTTGAAAAAGGTGCATATATATGTGTGTGAAATAATAAATTTAGAAAAAAAATAGTGCAATTAAAAAGTGGATTAAAATCAGATATCCTCCTTATAGACGAATGAGGTGAGCTGGAGGGGCAAGATAGACAGTGCTCACAGCTAGTTGGAAGGGGTGAATGGAGGGGAGTCTTATTATTTCAGTGGGGAGTAGATTCCAGGCTCTAAGATAGAAAGAGTATGCATATGTGTTGATGCGTGCTTGCATTTGTATATATTTATCAGGATCGCTGTTTCGTGTATGGGTGCATGGGACTATAAGATGTTTTGGCAGAGAAATATTCAGGAGGTATATGTTTAATTTTGTAGAAGAAAGTGAGTTGGTGTTGTAATGGTCGTTTTTCTAACGTCTGCCAGCCTAGTTAGTGCTGTCGGTATGTGACGCTTGTTGTACGGCAGTGGTCATTAACGGCAAATCGAACAGCGCTTCTTTGTATTTTTTCCAGGGTGTCAATGTTATTTTGGGTATGTGGATTCGAAGCTGTTGCTCCATGTTCTAATTACTAACATATTGTAGGCTGCCTCCTTTACTTTTGGTTTAGAATATCCTATTATGCCTAGGTATGGATGTGAATTTTTACTCGAGAAATAGGCTAGTTTGAGATGGTGTAGGTGAACTGGCTAGGTTTATACTTATGAGTAATTGTGAGTAGGTGGCATTTTGATGTGTTGCCATTTGTTTGACCAGTCTGTTAGTTTTTGAATGTATGTTTATAGTATGTCATGGTGTGCATGTGAGTGAATCTATCTATAAACAACTGATTCATCAGCAAAAAGTCATATGTTGGAGTGAACTGTTACGTGTCAGTGATAGTGAAAAACGTCTCAACAGCTTCCATTTCCGATGCCTCAGACGCACACTTGGCATCACCTAACAGGAGCACAGTCAAAGCAATGTCCTTGAGCGTTCATACATCCACAGCGTGTATATACGCCCAGCTAGGTCAGCGACGTCTGCGGTTCAGGGATGCTTGCAAACAAGATATCAAATCTGCTCAGATCAGCATCGAATTCTGGGAACCTGCTGCAGCAGACCGCAATAACTGGTACCCTGGCAATCTGGTATTAGAACGGTATCAGGAAAGCAGAAGAGAGAATAAACGAATTGGGTGTGTAAATTCGTGGGCGGAGGTGCAGGCGGATGATTTCCATTTCGTGTGTAGGGGGTGTACTACAGTGAAACATCTGCAGGAGCAGGTGATTGAGCTAAGGCGTATGATTTTGATGATGACAGGGCAGGGTGAGACAGAAGTGAACAGAGGTGGTGAGAATGACGAGAGCAGAGGTGGTGAGACCGAGGAGAGCAGAGGTGGTGAGACCGAGGAGAGCACAGGTGGTGGGACCGAGGAGAGCAGAGGTGGTGAGACCGAGGAGAACAAGGAGAGCAGTGGCAATGTCAGGGAGAAAGCTGGTAAGAAGAAGAAAGATGACAGAAGGCAAAGAATGCAACAAAAGATAGGTAAGCGGGTGAGTGGAGAGGGATTGCCAGGTGGTAAGACGGTAAAGGGTGATGATAGGAGAGAAAGGGGGCATACTAGTAGTGTGCAACAGGAAAGGAGCTTTGCCGATGTAGTATCACAGGGGAAAGCGAGGAAAGCCCGGGTATTTATGGGGGATTCCATCATTAGGAAAGTGGATAAAATTGTAAATAGAGGAGATGACATAACAGTATGCCTACCAGGGGCAAAAGTAGAGGATATAGCAGAGAAGGCAGGACAGGTCATGGGTGGTGGCACGGGAGGTGCTGTTCTCGTGCATGTGGGAACAAACAATGCAGATAAGGAGGGAACGTCAGCCATCATTGGTAAGTACAGGAGGTTGATCAAGACACTTAGAGAGGCACGAGTTGGGCAGATCGTATTGTCGGGGATATTACCAATAATGGGAGGCAGGGGTGAGGAATATAGGAACTGTAGAAGGATGGCGATCAACACACAGGTACAGAAGGTATGTATGGAGGAGGGAGTAGGCTTCGTAGACATGTGGTTAAACTTTGTGGGAAGAGGTGACTTTTTCATGAGAGATGGACTTCATCTGACAGGGAAGGGCGCTGCAGTTCTTGCGTGTGAGTTTGTCAGAGTTGTCGACGAGGGCACAGGTACCATAGATTATTTAAACTAGATGCGCAGGGGGAACTGACAGAGAAAACTCAAAGGAGTACTACTACAAATACACATCCAAAGAAATGTTCACCAATAATTTCAGACAATGAACTTAAATGTGTATGCTTAAATGCCAGGAGCATAGTAAATAAAAAAAGTGAGTTAGACATTATGGTAGCAGATATTGATCCTCATGTAATAGGCATCGCAGAATCATGGGCAAATGAAGATATAGTAGATGCTGAGTTAGCACTGACAGGCTATGTAATGTTTAGGAAGGATAGACGAGAAAGAAGGGGAGGTGGAGTAATTTTGTATATTAAAGAATCTATCCAAGCATATGAAATTACACTGAAAAGTGAAGCAGATAGTGTGGAAGCAATTTGGTGTAACATAGTTACCAGGAACTCAACATTAACAATAGGAGTAGTTTATCGTAGTCCTAACATAGGACAAGAGGAAGATGTAAAATTACAAAAGGCGATAAGGGAGGTGAGCAAGGGAGAATGTGTTATAATGGGTGATTTTAACCATGGCCATATACAATGGGAATCATTAGAGAGTGCTGGAGGTGACGACCATCAGTTTCTACTTCTAACACAGGATTGTTTCCTTACTCAACATGTCTTGGAACCAACCAGAGGTGGGAATGTGTTAGATTTAATTTTGTCTTCTCAAAATGAATTAGTTGACAATGTTAAAGTACACGAACCTTTGGGTTCAAGTGACCATAACCAAATCCATTTTAATATAAAAGTAAAAACAGGGAATACATATAAAAAACAATGGAGGAGGAATTTCAACAAAGGCAGATATAAAGTGATGAGAACATATCTAGCAAATATAGATTGGAATAATTTGCTGAAGAACAAGACAGCAACAGAATGCTGGACTTGTTTAAAATATGAGATTGAGGGCATTATTGAGAAATTTATTCCATTAAGAAAACAAGGGAAAAGATCCAGGAAAAAACACCTGTCAAAAGAAGCTATTAGAAAAATTGCTAACAAACAGATGCTGTGGAAGGTCTATAAACACACTGGAAATGTAGAAGACTACACCAACTGTAATATCGTGACCGTCAGGTGCTGCCACCTATAGTAAGGTTTCAATAAATATTACCGGGACGACTATTGGAGTAGGACACTCGGGCATGGACAGAATGGATGTGTTGACAGCGTAATACAGAATATTACATTGGCGACGAGTAAAACGAACAAAACACTGGTCAAACAATGGCAGTGTCACTAAACGTAAGTGCAGTACAACCGTTCGATGCACACGGTGACGCAAACAGTTTGTGTCAGCGTTGGGAGCGTTGGATTCGTTCATTCGAATTGTATGTAGGCGCGTCGGGTGTTCAAGATGACAACCAAAAACGGCAGCTATTGCTACACTGCGCTGGTGAAGGGGTTCAAGACATCTTCTATACGCTGTCAGAAACCGGCACAACGTACGAAACAGCTAAGGCTAAAGTAACAGATTATTTTACGCCTCGCAAAAACACGTCGTACAACCGTCATATGTTCCGCAAGGCCGTACAAAGCGACAGTGAAAGCGTAGGACAATTCGTAACGCGATTGCGTCAACTGGCCAGTCTGTGCGAGTTCGGTGATCAGATTCACGACTTCATACGAGATCAAGTCATCGACAACTGCAAATCAAAGCGTCTACGGACGAAGTTGCTGGCAGAAAGAGACTTGAAACTAGAGCGCGTCCTTGACCTCGCAGCTGCAATGGAGGCCTCAGAGCGGCAAGCAGCACAGATGTCCGAAGGGGGTGAACGTTCCTACATGATTGTGGAGCCGAGAAGGGGCAACAGGCCCAAGCTACACATGCAGCAGAAGGAGACGAGACGTCCACCAGTGCACTCGGACAACAGATCTCAGCAACAGAACTGTACAAAGTGTGGTCGACGTGGGCACGCAGCTGAGTCCTGTCGATGTACTGCAAATGCAAAGTGTTTCAAGTGTGGAAGAATCGGGCATTTCAGCAAAGTCTGCCGAAACAATAACGCACAGTCACGTGCACCGCAACGTCACGAGAGTCGTACACAGAAGCATGCTGTCAGACACGTCAGTGAGTCGGCGAGTGGCTCTGAGGGGAGTACGAAGATGAATACACGTTCTCAACTGCGCGTGGTGAGACAGTAGAGGTGACAATCGGTGGTGTGAAGACAACGATGATAATCGATTCTGGATCGACGTGCGACATCATAAACTCAACCTGCAAAGAACAGCTGGTGCAACAGGGTGTCAGACTAATCCAATGTCGTCGAAAGATTCATCCATACAGTTCACCACCAATTAACGTCCGACAGTCCGTCAAGGCTGACATCACTCTAGATGACGGGCGAACAGCTCGCAGCGAGTTCCTGATCGTCGAGGAGAAGCAACTCCACTGCTAGGCAAAGCCACATCAGAGTCGCTGGGTCTTCTGCAAATCGGAGTCAATCGTGCCATCAGCTCCGATGACTATGGCCAGAAGGTAATCGATCAGTTTCCGAAACTGTGGACAGGCATTGGTCGTTTGAAGGGTGTGCAAGTGAAACTTCACATTGACAAGTCAGTGCCACCTGTCGCAGTGCGGCACAATCGTGTTCCGTTCCACCAACAGCAGAAAGTCGCGAAAGAAATCAACAAGCTTGAAGCCGCAGATATAATAGAGAAGGTGTCGGGTCCAACGGAGTGGGTGTCCAGAATCGTCACGCCACCAAAGCCGAAGAAGCCGGACGAAATCAGGCTGTGTGTCGACATGAGAGCGGCTAACAAGGCCATTCTGCGCACGCGACACGTCACGCCAACCCTCGATGAGCTGATCACACGATTCAACGGCGCAACGATCTTCAGTAAGATTGATCTGCGATCCGGCTATCATCAGCTGGTCCTACACCCATCCAGTCGTTACATCACGACATTCTCTACGCACGTTGGACTGTACCAGTACAAGAGGCTGTCGTTCGGAATAAACGCAGCTGCCGAGGTATTCCAACATGAAATCCAGACGGTCATCCAAGGAGTCTCAGGCGCCATCAACATCAGCGATGACATCGCAATCTTTGGAGTCGACAAGGCGTCTCACGACGAAGCATTGAAGAGCGTGCTCGAGAGACTTCAGAACGCTGGGCTGACGGCTAATCTCGAGAAGTGCGAGTTTGCAAAGAAGAAAATCGAGTTCTTTGGACTCGTGTTCTCCAGTGAGGGAGTCTCGCCTGATCCGAAAAAGGTAGCTGACCTTCACGCAGCCAACGAGCCACAGAATCCATCTGAAGTTCGCTCATTCCTGGGCATGGCTCAATACAGTGCCAGATTCATCGAGAACTTCGCAACAATCACCGAACCATTGCGGTATCTCACGAAGCAAACATCTGAGTGGAGGTGGGGTGCGAAGGAGGCTGCATCCTTCCAAAGGTGAAAGCCAGTCTCGAGGAGTCTGCAACAAACGCGTACTTCGACATGAAGAAGGACGTAGAGATCGTGGTGGATGCAAGTCCAGTCGGCTTGGCGGCACTGCTGGTGCAAGAAGAACGTGTTGTCACATACGCCAGCAGAGCTCTGACAGGTGTCGAGGCACGCTACAGTCAGACTGAACGCGAGGCGCTAGCAGTGGTCTGGGCGTGTGAGCACTTCAATCGATTCATCAAGGGTGCACCTCGCTTCACGGTCATCAGCGATCACAAGCCATTGGAGTCCATCTGGCAGAAGGCAAGACCTCCTCTGCGGATCGAGCGATGGGGACTACGTCTGCAACCATACAACATGATCGTCAAGTATCGGCCAGGTACCAGTAATCCTGCCGACTACATGTCTCGTCACCCGGCCAGGTTGAACATCAAACGGAGCCGTGAACAGCAGATGGCGGAACACTACGTGAACGCCCTCGCATCGGTCGCGACACCGATGGCAATGTCTGTTGAAGAGGTGAAACGAGAAACAGCCAAAGACGAAACACTGCAGGCGGTAATCAAATTGATCCAGAAGAACAAGTGGCATGACGTGACGCAGTATGGTGGTCTAGGCGTCGACTACGACTCTCTCTGCAGCTTCAACAGAGTGAAAGATGTCTTAACCGTCAACGAGAGTTCCGATCTCGTCATGAAAGACTACCAGATCGTCATCCCCACTAATCTACAGAAACGCGTCGTCGAGCTTGCACACGACGGACATCAGGGGATGTCCAAGACGAAGGCACTTTTACGCTCGAAGGTGTGGTTCCCCGGTGTCGACGTGGCGGTAGAAGAGGCGGTGAGGAGCTGCATCCCATGTCAAGCAAACAGCACACGTCGAGACACGCAGCCACTGACGATGTCGGCGTTACCAAGAGGTCCGTGGTTGGAGATTAGCATCGACTTCTGCGGTCCACTTCCAACGGGAGAGTACCTACTCGTGATGGTCGATGAGTTCTCACGCTTCCCGGTGGTTGAGGTGGTGAGAAGCACGTCAGCAGAGACAGTGATCCCGGTGGTCGACGGCGTCTTTAGCCTGTTGGGCTACCCCGAAGTAGTGAAGTCCGACAACGGTCCGCCATTCAGCGGCCACGTATGGCAGTCGTACATGCAAGAGAACAACGTCAGACATCGCAAGATAACGCCACTTTGGCCACAGGCAAATGCTCAAGCAGAAGCATTCAACAAACCGCTAATGAAAGCTCTGAAATCAGCAAACATCAGTGGCAAAGCTTGGAGGAAGGAGATGCGACAGTTTCTAAGAGCCTATCGCTGTACACCTCATGTGACGACAGCGTTCACGCCACACCGTCTGCTCTTCGCACGAGATCCTCGAACCAAGCTGCCAGAAGTCAAGCGACAACACTCTGCCGAGGAGAAGATCGTGCGGCAGAACGACGCAGTCGCAAAGCTGCGCATGAAGGCACAGGCCGAGAAGAGAGTACGAGTCGAGTCGACGATGGGCAAAGGGGACATTGTCCTCGTGAGGCAGCGGAGAACCAACAAGCTCTCCACTCCGTTCGACCCACGTCCGCTAGTGGTGGTCGAGCGCAAGGCCTCTATGCTCACAGCGAGGCGTTCGTGCGGGTCGAAAGTGACGCGCAACGTGTCCATGTTTCGCCACCTGCCGTACGCATCAAAGAGAGATCTTCCGCCTGTCGAAGAAGACACCGACAGCGAGATGGAGACGGCGGCTCCCGACACGGCTCCAGTCGTACCGCTCAACGACGAGCCGACTCAGCAGCGACCTGTCGAGACGGCCGGTCCGAGAAGATCGTCACGTGTCTCGAAGCCTCCTGGTCGCCTGGTCGAGCAGATGTAGCCGCGATGAAGTCAACGAACGCGACTATAAACTTGTTTAAGTTTGGACTCTTAGCTTAGAGTGCCATATTAGCTTAGAGCGTCATATTAGCTTAGAGCGCCATTATATTTTAGTTGAAGTTTAATTCTAATTAAGGGGTGGATGTAATATCGTGACCGTCAGGTGCTGCCACCTATAGTAAGGTTTCAATAAATATTACCGGGACGACTATTGGAGTAGGACACTCGGGCATGGACAGAATGGATGTGTTGACAGCGTAATACAGAATATTACACCAACTACAAAGAGGCACTTAACCTAGCTACTACTGAAATTAGAAAATCTAAAAGAACCTTTGAACAAAAATTGGCAGGTAATATAAAAAATGACAGCAAGAGTTTCTATGCTTATGTAAGGAGTAAACAGAAAGTTCGAGATAAGGTCGGACCACTGGAAAGCAACAGTGAAAACATAATTTCAAATGGGTTCCAAATGGCAGAGGTCCTGAATGAGTATTTCAGCTCAGTTTTTACCACAGAAGATATCAGCTCACTTCCAGTTCCATTGACTAAATTTGAGGGCAATACATCAGAACATTTAGGGCAGTTATTTGTAACTCCTGAAATGATAACAAAGAAAATTAAGAAGATGAAAGATAATAAATCACCTGGAGTTGATGGGATACCACCAAAACTGCTAAAGGAAATTGTTGATCAAATTAGTACACCACTTGCAAACTTATTTAACTTTTCCCTAGAAGAAGGAATAGTTCCTTCAGAATGGAAAGAAGCAAACATTACGCTGCTATATATCTATTTAAGAAGGGATCGAGGAAGAACCCAGAAAATTACAGACCAGTGAGTTTAACATCAGTTGTATGTAAATTACTTGAAACATTAATTAGAGACCATATGGTGGAATTTCTCATAAAACATAAATTAATAAATACATCTCAACATGGATTCCTAAAAGCAAGGTCATGTCTAACGAATCTCTTATGTTTTTTAGAAGAAATTACAAAGTGGGTAGATCACGGGTCACCAGTGGATGTTGTCTACTTAGATTTTCAGAAAGCTTTCGATAAAGTGCCACATCAAAGATTGTTACTTAAACTAAAAGCCCATGGTATAGGCAATGATGTAATCAACTGGATAGAAAAGTGGCTTACACACAGAAGACAGAGAGTAATAGTAGATGGTAAGATTTCAAACTGGAAATCTGTTTTGAGTGGGGTACCACATGGATCAGTGTTAGGCCCTATGCTGTTTTTAATATATATAAATGATTTGGAGGATGACATATCTAGCAAAGTACTCAAATTTGCAGATGACACAAAAGTATTCAGAAAGGTTACTAATGATACAGATAAACAAAGTTTACAGGATGATCTAGAAAAATTAGTTAAATGGTCAGAAAAATGGCAAATGTTATTCAATTTTGGGAAGTGTAAATGTATACACATAGGACATGGAAATATGGACGAGGAATATAAAATGGGGGATGCTGTACTAGGTAGAACCACACAAGAAAAGAATTTAGGAGTAACATTTAATGCTGACATGAAAGTTTCAGAGCAATGTGGGATTGCTGCTTCGAAAGGAAATCAAATTCTAGGCCTAATTAGGAGAACTATCACGTATAAGGAGAAACATCTAATTGTACCCCTGTACAAAGCAATAGTTAGACCACATTTGGAATATTGTATTCAAGCATGGAGGCCATATCGTAAAAAAGACATAGATAAGCTAGAAAGAATACAACGAAGAGCAACTAAGATGATTCCAGAATTAAGAGACCTTAGTTACGAAAGTCGCTTATTACAATGTGGTTTGACAACACTAGAGACCAGGAGACTAAGAGGAGACCAAATAGAAGTGTTTAAAATAGTGAACGGTTATGAGGATGTTGATAAGAATATGTTCTTCAAACTTAAAGAAGGCAGTAGAACCAGAGGACACAAAGCAGCATTAGTTAAGGAACAGTGTAGGTTGGACATGAGAAAGTACTCTTTCTCACAGAGGGTGATAAATGAATGGAACAAACTGCCAAATGATTGTGTTAATGCTAGTAGTGTGAATATGTTTAAAAATAGAATTGACAGATATCTGATAAGGGCGGGCTACACATAGATGAGAAAATTGTTGGACTCTCGATAAGCCAATGGCTTCCTTGTCCACTTGTCATCTGGAACTTGTTGTTCGAGATGGTAATCTTGTTAAATCTGAATTGTGGACGAAGAAGAGAGGTCGAGCGTCGGTGAAAAATTTAAGGCTGTAACAGAGACTAACACTCAAAAGTTACAGCAGATGATTTGCAAAACACTGATGTCACTTACGGCGCAACTCCATCATCTTTCGAGATAGACGTATGCCAACGCATATAATTTCCGTCACAACGGAGCCCACGCTCTGATTCCAGGCTTTGGTGTGTGCGACAAACGGTGGCGCCACATTCCGGAGTTTGGATAATCGAAACAATCGACACAAAACCATGTCACATGACTAGAACAACTCACGTGGTACTCATGTGATCTACTGGCAAAGTCTAGATTAGGGTGTTTTGTTATGGTTGTTTTTGCCAAGTTCGTCTGACATGCGTTTTGGTGTTAAGTAGCCCCATATACTCATTGGTATGTTACCTACATTTTTCATTCATATCAATTAATATTAGTGATCACGCATGTCGACATAAAACATTCACGACAATGTGTCATGGAAATTGAATCGTTTCGCGACAATGCTCAAAAACTCAGTCCGAGACCTAGTCTGAGACGATGTTTGCGCAGTCTGTTAAACTTGCTTTCACACAGAAAAGCTGCGCAGAGTTAGCGCCATGTGAATTGCTGCGTACGATAGATAACTCTCTAAAGGTAATGCTGTGTCCACACTGAAGTTCCGAGCTGGTTAATGGTTATTAATGTGTGTAACTGTAACTGTCTAATGTCAATAATGACAGTTTACCAATTTCACCAAAGCAAACTGTGAACGGCGGCGCGCCAAATCAGTAAAGTAAAAAGTCGGACGCGTTCAAACAGCGCAAATATTTAAAATTTGTACATAGCTTATAACTGGCTCTCTTAGGAAATTATTTAATTTATAAAACTTGCAATTTATAAAGCTTACTGTGAATAAAGAATGTTTATTCTTGACAGCTTGCTTTCTGAAATTCTGCTAGTGCCGTGGCAGTGCTAACGAATTTAGACAATTTGCTTTCTTGGGCTGTGGACAAAGGCACTTTGTCAACTTGAGCTGGACATTAGATGACTTCAAATGTTCCAGTAATTGTTAGCCTCATTGTGTAATAAGAAAATTATTCCCATTGATAGCATTGTAACTTTTCAGAATAATTTAACTGGCATAATAAATAATTATGTTCTGTAGACACATTAGTTGTCAAATTATAATTATTTATAAAAATATTTGCCACAATTTATGAACTTTCTTATTATTTCAGTTTAGTTTATAAAACATCTCTGGATATTATACCGATATTTCAAGAATTTTTGACATGTGATCACCCAACACAACATCCTCGCAGAAATTTTGCTTATTAAAACTTCGCCAATGACGTTCATGCAATGCATCCTTCCAGGTCTATTCTTGCAGCTGTCATCTCTAGGAGCAGTAGCAACATGACACAACAGGACAATGGGGAGGACAGGGATATTGCAAGTGAGGAAGAACAGCCTCTACTGTCACACGATGTCCAGACAACGCCAACTGACAAATCAGGGGGTCTGTTATTTCCTAGCTCAATATATCAATGCTGTTGGAACTATAGTTCTGGTATTTTGCTTTGCAACCAATATCTATAATTATGCTATGGCATACAAAATCCATTGTTAACCATAATCCATAATGTTTTAAAATCTCATTTTAATCTTGCTGTGTTTTCTACTGAATACTTGTGCCACCCTAATAATATTAGGAAACAGAATTAAATAAATAAATATTGCCATCTTTTGGACATATGTGAATGCTGTTGTAGAAGATGCCGGTTTTGCCTTGAATATAATAATAATTAGTAATTTGGTTAGGTGTAGCAGTATTTGTCATATTCATCTCTTGCAGCACAGCAAACACTCATATAAATAGCCAGTTAATACTAACAACTAGGATAAATGTCGTGCAACAAAACCTGGCTTGCCAGTAGCTTTTGTTAATTACAAATATTTATTAAAAACTAATTTCTCCAACCTTTTTTCACTCAATTGATGTTAGTGTTTAATAAATCCATAACTTGTAAATAACTTGTGCCTAGATTATTAACAGTGTCTCTCATTTCCGGAGTATCACAGATTTATGGTAACCTTTGATACAATCAGCTACAATGTTGTCCCGTCTGTCTGGTCCTGCAGGTGTTGGATCATCATGGTATGCCTCTGTGTTCCTGGTGGTCAACGCGGGATTGGGAGCTGGTCTCCTCAACTTCCCCGCAGCCTTTGATCAGTCTGGAGGGATGCTCGTCGCCATTCTCATGCAAGCGGTAAACATGCACAACGCTGACCTATGTAGATTGTTCAAGTGAACATGCCCAGTTTGGGGCATTTTGTTTGTGAAACGTGCTAATACTTATTGGGGATGTAAACCAGGATGTGACCCAGTCTTTCCTCTCCAGCTTCGCTGATGACACCAGAATTGGCTGTCAGATCACTTCAGTGAATGATTCTGAGACGCTCCAAGCCAACCTGGATACAGTGTACAACTGGACAGAACAGAGCAATGTGGAACTCGATGGCAACTAATTTGAGGGTATGCAATATGGATCCAATAAAACACTCCAGGCACTCACACACTATACAACAAACAGTAGTATGATACAAGAAAAGGACAGTGTGAAAGACTTGGGTGTCACCATGACTAATGATGGCACCTTCGAGAAGAACATTCAGCATGCAGTCTCTGAAGCTAAGAGGCAGTGTGGATGGATACTGAGAACATTTCGTACTAGACAAGTACTCTCCATGCTCACTCTATGGAAGTCACTTGTACAGTACAAGCTGGATCACTGTAGTCAGCTGTGGTGTCCCACAGAGACTGCAGATACCTAATCAGTCGAGATGTTTCGGAGGTCATTTCTACGGAAATTGGCAGGAATGAGCCAACTGTCGTACTGGGAACAACTAAACCACCTCCAACTATATTCCCAGGAGAGACGCAGAAAGCGTTACATAGTTATTTACATATGGCGTATACTGGAAGGACAAGTCCCAAACATTACAAGTGCTGATGGGCTCCCTAGTAGAATCATGGCTAAGTGGCAGACTAGGCTGGGAATGGATAACACCCAAGGTCAACAGAAATGCTCCTCAAGCTATCCAGAGACTCAGGTATGCCAGTCTACTGGTGCGTGGTCAGTAGTTTTTTAATACACTACCCATGGAACTGCATAACAACAGACTGCTCGGTGGAAACATTTAAGAGGAAACTCGATAATTACCTAAGAAAAGCACCAGATGAACCCAAATCCCTGGATACACAGCCCAGAGATGAGCAGGGACTAATAGCTTGCTTAACATGGCTCAATTCAGTATGGCTCACCGCAAATTGAGGATGGAAGTGCCAGGTCGATCACACCCTCCTAGCAGTAGAGGTTACACTGCCAGCGTTGCCGTGACTTAGCAATGTCAGAAGATTAAATAAGAACAAGACCAGTCACCCCATTAGTTCATCCAATCTGCTACTGGCCTTGGTCAAATTTATGATGACTTGTTCAGGAAATGATTGCATGGTTTTTGAAAACAATTCAACATTGAAGTTTGCTTTCGAAGTTCTTGATCCTAGGGTGCAGAAACATTAATTTGTTATTTTAATGCATCTGCTTTCCTTCACATTTTATCTACACTATAGCATCATGATAAAATGGGACCCATTCTCCAACAAATGATTAATAATAGTGTTTCGGGCAGCCTCTGACGCCTAATGAAAGCACTGCTATCGAGCAACTGACAGACAATACAAGGGTAAGAGAGCCAGTGATATAGCACATATTTTTCCCATCTGCTCTTTCAGTATAACCCAATATATTGAGTCTATTGGCTGCGTCCCATCTGGCAACGGCCACAAGTGTTCAGTAATATCATTAATTCCACTTGACACTTTTTAGGTTCTGATGGTGTTCATTGTTGGTTCGCTGCTCATCCTTGTCTACTGCTCAACGGTGCACCACAGCGCCACCTACCAAGATGTTGTGTACTCGATGTGCGGGAAAGGTGTTCAGATGACGTGTGCTGTAGTGATTGTCATCTACTGCTTCGGAACCTGCATCACTTTCTTCATCATCATTGGTGACCAGTGGGACATATGTAGGTCATCAATTCATTGTCTTCACCTTCATAGCTGACTTTGTGACACTTGTGTAAGCAGGACTCAAGTTTAACTTACTGTATTCGACCTATTAAGTGTACATACCCTTATTAGCGTACACCGCCTTTTTTAATCAACAGGATTTATAATTATTGTAATTTGACTAATGTGGAACAACTGAAAAGTATTGTCATCTGGTGTTAAACAGTTGGCACCACTTTTCAGTTGTTCTACACTAGTCACCAAATGACACCACTAGTGTTAAATAGTTACGTTATTGTTTAGAGAAACAAATTTCAGTGTATGCTTATAAGAACAGATTTCTTGACATTTTTCCATAGCCCAATTTTTTCAAAGGTACAGTACGCTTATTAGGTTGAAATACGGTATTTTGCTATTCTGAGGATACCAAATACTTTCTACGAATCCATTCAGAGTTTAGTTTTTACCAGTTCTTAACTTTATATATTGTGTGCATGCAAGTAACACTGGTGATAACCATTATGTTTTGCAATTCATGCAACCAGTTCATAGACACCATTCCTTCTTTCTTGACGCAGTGGCACATTCTGTTTGTTCTCGTAATTGTTTACTCCAAACATCCACAAGTTCAAGAAGTTATCCTATTATCACTCAACAAACTACTAACATCCGTCTGACATAAACCTGCTTTTATGCCGCTTTTATACAATATATGGCTCAATTCAGTTTATATAATAATATTAATAATAACGTCATTTATTGTACTGTATTGGTTTGTTCAGAGTGCTTTACAGCTCAGTTCTTTCTCAATGCATGTCCTCAATTAGAGTAAGCAGTCTTAAAGAGGTGTCTTCAGTGCTGTCTTAAAAGATGCAGTGGTGTTACATTGTGTGACAGACTGAAGGAGTCAGAAACATTTTGTGGATGGCTGGCTGGCATGATAAATAATAGTTTTACATCACTGGAATACTTACATCAATTGGTGGAATTGGAATGTTATGTTACTGTGACTTCCAGTGCTTCTGGTTGTTACTCTTGTTTCCCGAGCCGTGCTGCCAGTAAATCCATTCAACCTGGCTTACTGATGCGATGTTGATGTTTGATTCAGTTTTGAGGTTTGCCTACGGAGGAGACTACTGCCACTACTGGTACATGAACCGCAAGTTCACAATGGTCAGCACATCTCTACTGTTTGTGTTGCCGCTGTGTTTCCCAAAGAGGATTGACTTCCTCAAGTATGCCAGGTAGGTCTTGCATATCCTTCGAAGTCAAGAATGATGATCCGAATCAGGATATTGATGTAGATGACAAAACATGTTATGAGTTCCGTTGATGAGAGCAACGGTAGCTGAACAATCCGATTCGTGGGGCACAAGGTCGATCGTCGATATCGCAGATATCGCAGATATCGCATTCAAAGGATGGAATTGTCGTAGTATCAGGCTTGTCTTTCAAGGATGTTCGCATTCCTTTCAGTGATGTCTTTTCTCAGTTTTGTTACGTACAATCGTGTCCCGTTATTATGTGGATTCCGATATAAGGCGGTCGGTCGTCAATCCCAATTTATGCCGCCAGGTGAAAATGTCTTTCAGGGGCATTCATGTGCCTACGCTACAATCACTGCACTGATCTAATACATAACTAGCATTTCTTTTGTGTGATGTACTCGCGTTTGTCAAACCTACTTAGAATTGCTTTGACAACTCTCAATAAACATTAGGTGAACAATGTCATTGAACAAGTGGTGACGTGTTGTTTGTTTTGCACTGCCGTTGGCATCTATCGCAGATGCTGGCTTCACTTCGGCAGTTAGTAAATTGCAATCGAGATTCACAAATACACCTCGCGTAAGATTCAGATTAAACAGTCTTAGATGCAATTTAGCATGCAATATCAACAATGATGAAATGGGATGCTTCCATTGCATCTAATAATTATCGTGAGGTGAAACTAAAGTGCCAAATGCCTAACCCAAAGCGCCACCGGTGCAAGAAAATACGAATTCGTCATCTGTATATGAAACGGTGAATCGATGTTAAGTGGTGCATAGTGAATTTATGCTTCAGTCGAGATTGGTTGAAAGACGAAGTAAGACAATTATTAATTTTACCTGTTGTCGTTGTCTATGTTTAATCAGCTTTCATACTGCGGGTCAACTCATACGTTTTCAGCTGCTCAGATCCAGGTTATTATTTTCGATTCGTAGGCCTATTGTTCCAGTACATCGTCATCGTAGCAAATCTATTCCATAACGGTATACATACATGTATTTTTTTTCAGTTCAACATTCAACAAGGTGTGATATTTAAAAATAATACACATTGATGCTACTTGACTCTTCAGTGAGCTATATGAACAGCGTATTGACAACTTACAACGTGATCCGAAATCGTGGACCCCAACCACTGCGTTATGACGAGGCTCAACTGTTTATCAGTTTCTTTGAAATATGCCATACTGTCGTTGCTGACCGATCTCCATTTTGTGTGGTTTTCAGATAAAGATTCCCATGAAGTTAGCTCTGTGTCACGTCACTTAAAATTTATATCATCATTTCTTTGTTGCACATACAAGGCTTTCCCACAGTGCGTTTTCCATCAACTATTTCGACATGCCTTTTTTGGGGCTGTCGGGCCAGTTTGGGCCACACGTTTCCATATATTACTGGCCCGGCGAGCCACCATAGCTTCAGATTGTTTTTATCCCATTAGTCAGTGCCACAAGTCATTGTTTCAATTGCTTGTCCTTGCTATCCACCTCGGCGCTATAATTAAACACAATCTTCATCTCATCTGATTTTGTGTTGTCGCTTCATATAGTTGCTATCTTTTTTTGATATGTACGAGCCTAAAAAAATTAGGCATGATGTCACCACTAGCGACGACGTGCAGACTTTTTGTAAATTGTGGATGCTTGTATTTTACTAGGGTTGCGCTGTGTTTCGAGTACAATATCAGTATATCGCAGCATTTACTTCTGTGATGTATGTATCGGCTATCGCGATATGCCTTCGATGTACCGATTTCAGGAGCTAGTAACGTTTAACACCTACTGGCCCGACAGGTCACTGGGTACAAACGCTTACTGTCAAGGCCTGGTACAGCTTCAGTGGTGTTCGAAATTAAGGCCTTTTTATCAGTGGCCGCCGATTCAAAATGCTTCCTGCCGACTCAGTTGCCTCCCCATCGATTCATCCCAACGGCCACACCTGGGGCAGACTGTATTGGTGATGCACATTATAGTACTTACTAATATATGCTAATTCGATATTTCACACTGCTTCAAGTGTCAATGCCATCTGTGGCAATGTCAGGCGTCTGCTTCAGTTTTGTCATGTTGAACTCCTTTAACTGATTTTGGCTTGTTCCATGGCTGCAACACCTCATACATTTCACCATGATATGTGACCCACCTTAACAAAATGAGTCGGATATCAGTAAACATGAAACTGCACAAATGCCGTTTTTATCCACTGATTTTGAGATTTTCCATGAAAATGGTTCCTTTGCCAGTAGATGAAGATAATGTGTCACTACCTAGTAAGACTACGGACGAACTACGAGGGATGGCAAATGACTTTAACCCTATAATGCCCATACGATGTAGGAGTAACCAAAAAAATAAACTTGTTAATTTAATAAACCTACATTTCCCATGTGTATCATATATGATACAGTGGGCATTAATGCTAGGTGTATGATTCGGCTTTTGTGGATATAATCAAGATAATGATAGTAGATATTACGTAAGAATGAAATGTGTTTATTGGTTACAATCAACATGTGATGAACAAGTCAACATCATCTCCCCATCAGTTCACACTCAGGCATGAAAATCTCGACCAGTCAACATCATTTCACACTCACGTGTGAAAATTGCAAAAACAATTTCGGTCTTTATTCAGGTACAGCCACACATTGCATTTTTGACATTTCACATAAAAGAGTGCTGCTGGCCCAGGGCACAGAGCACACCTTTGTTGTTTTGCCTCTCAGACAGGCAGGTGGTCAACTCCGTCTTTTCGGACATCATCAACTGGTAGATTCTGGACCTTCCTTTTCCGATTTGGTGGTGATGATAGTGTCAGTCAGCCACGCACCCGCTTGCCAACTGACACTGCGGAGCATGTGATTGCTGCCTGGAACTGCCTGAGTAGCATCGTTTTTGTTGCACCAAACAGTTTCTTTTGATGCTGCCGATACAGTAACCAGGCATTCACAACTGCCATTGTGAGCCATATATATACATGTATGTACCATCGCCGGTTTCTGATAGGCTAGTAGACTTTGACAACATTTGGATGCGGCACCTCAATGTTTCTTTGTGATCCTATCATAGCGTCTGGCAGTATCCGCTGGTTCCACCCCAGCAAGAGTTGACAGTAGGTTAACGGTCTTGTTGTCATACCACCGAATGGCCAAGATATTTGTGGTTCTTTTTACCCTGTAGTCTGAACTGCCACGACCCATTTTCTTGAGATCTTTCTCCGACATAGGCGGACAGTTTTTCATGCGATTGGCGCGGATGGTGCCAACAAACCAAAAGCCATCCCCTCTGGTTTCTTGAGAAGAGGCACACTTATGAAAAAGTGGTCAGCAAAAATCTTGACATTTTTCTTCGCTGGTAAGGTAGAGACGAGTTTCAACACCACATCTCAAGCCATTCCACATTCATTAGGTTTAGCAGCAACTGCATTGCTGCTTTGATAAATGTCAAAAGTCAGGAAGCCAGACATGCCACATCGTCCCCACAGTTTAAACCCCCATTTATGGGGTTTGCCAGGCATGTACTGCCTAAGCAATGACTTCCCCTTGAACGGAACCATGATTTCATCCACTGAATTGTACTCCTCTGGGGTAACATCGAGTAAGTTTTGACGAAGTTCACTGAGCCATGGCCGCAGTTTCCAGACCCTGTCAGCTTTTTTATCATCATCTGAAATCGCGGTGTTATTGACAAAATGGATTATTGTCAAAAGCGTTTCAAACCTTGTTCGAGACATGACATCTGTGACTGCAGCCAGTGCAGGGTAGCAACACTCAGCTTGCCAGCATGCTCTTATGTTGGGCATCTGCACCAGTCCCATGTGTAGATAGACAGTAGATACATGCCAATGAAATGTTCAATCTGCACTAGTGTTCGTTTCTGCACTAGCATTCACTGCTGCACTAGTGTTCATTTCTGTACTAACATTCAGTGCTGCACTAGTGTTCATTTCTGCACTAGCATTCACTGCTGCACTAGTGTTCATTTCTACACTAGCATTCACTGCTGCACAAGTGTTCATTTCTACACTAGCATTCACTACTGCACTAGTGTTCATTTCTACACTAGCATTCATTGCTGCACAAGTGTTCATTTCTACACTAGCATTCACTACTACACTAGTGTTCATTTCTACACTAGCATTCACTGCTGCACTAGTGTTCATTTCTGCGCTAGCATTCACTACTACACTAGTGTTCATTTCTACACTAGCATTCACTGCTGCACTAGTGTTCATTTCTGCACTAGCATTCACTGCTGCACTAGTGTTCATTTCTGCACTAGCATTCACTGCTGCACTAGTGTTCATTTCTACACTAGCATTCACTGCTGCACTAGTGTTCATTTCTACACTAGCATTCACTGCTGCACTAGTGTTCATTTCTGCACTAGCATTCACTGCTACACTAGTGTTCATTTCTACACTAGCATTCACTGCTGCACTAGTGTTCATTTCTGCACTAGCATTCACTGCTGCACTAGTGTTCATTTCTACACTAGCATTCACTGCTGCACTAGCGTTCACTCATTCATGGAATTGTTTAAAGCAAAATTCCAACTTTGCATAAGTACGCCTTGCACTTGAAGCAGCCAAAGCTGGTCTCCACAAATCGACCAGCACTGGTCTTTTGTTTGTGACGAGCACACATTTTGCACACCCTCTTACGACCTTCAAATCACACAAGAGGGTGATCCTCAGTGATGTGATCAGACATTGTGTAGGTGGCCACCAACTTCTCTACGGCAGTCGGAGCTTGAGTGACTCGACCAGCATCGAAGTTATCCATGAAGCTGTGGATTAACTTCAGCTTGAATGCCCTCATGGCGAACTTCCTCTTGTTGCGGGGCAGCGGCTGGTTGGCCACCTTCTACAAGATGAAAGCGTTGATGACGCCAATGTTGAAAAGTCCCCAAAACAGATATTTCCACCACTTACGTCCTAATCAGCCAATATTGTAGTAGAACCGGAATTGGTCCAACCAGTCCACACCGCCCATCAGTTGGTTGTAGTTGTGAATGCATGTGGGGGTCGACAGCACAATCTGATGATGATTCCATCGTATCTGCGTGCCTTCATCGTCACCAGCATTGTTCGTTGCAATCATGCAGATGTCGCGTTTGTCGTGCCACTTGCAGACCGCTGCTGTCCTTCCTCGTCCACTTCACAGATTGTCCCTGGGGCACATACACCGACTCAACCGTCTTCAGGAACTCCTTCCTTGTTGAGCACATCGTGCCACACATGTATACGTATCTGCCTGCAGCTGGTCCTCTGCAAGGTGGACTGACACGAAGTAGTCTGCATACACATGGTGGTGACACAGCTAGTACTTTGTCATCAGTTTCATGACGATTTTGTAACCAGGGTCCAGGTTGACATCGCCATTGCCAGCCGCAGTAATTTAGACCATGAACACCACACAGTAGCCTGTGCTGGCGTCACAGAGGCACCACAACTTGATCCCCCACTTGATCGGTTTCTTCGGAAGATACTGCTTCCATGACAGTCGGCTGTCAAAACAAATCATGGCCTCGTCAGATGACAGATTCTTCAATAGACCGAACCAGCGACCAAAGGTGATCATTAGTCATACTTTGGATCTTCCTCAGCTGCGATCGAGCAGTGGAGGTAGTGGCTGAATTTCTCATATCTTTTCCTGGGCATTATGCCCGAGACAAACGGTAAGGTTCTCGCAGAAGCGAAGCTCAACACTATTAGTGGTTTTATTTCAAAAGCTTTGAGAGACAGACAGATGAAGGAAGACCTGCGTAGAAAAATAAAGAATGTTATCAATGCTGAGATGAAACAATCTCTGATTAGCTTAGGGAGAGAGGAAGCGATTGATTCTTTCCAAAGGATGTTCAACAAGAATAGAACATCCTTCAGAAAGATCTTTGATAATAATGAAGTCAACAATAGCGTTGTAACGAATAAAGCCGATAAAAACGTTTAAAGCGATGAAAAACGCGATGGAAAACAGCGTTGTCATATAAAAAAAATATTTAATCCTAAGAAAAACAGATTACTGATACGAATGATGTACAACACGTTGTCAGTAAAAACGGTAGAAACATGAAACACGGAAAATGTGTCATCTGTGGATGCACAAAGACACAGTTTATAAAGTCTAAAGACGTTACGGGTCAAGGCATTATGAATAAACTTATTAACAAGCTCCCCTTTGAGATGCATTTACCAGGACATAATTTTACTGGTCCTGGTACAAAATTTAACAAAAGGCTAAGAGAAAGAGAAAGATTAGATCGTTCAATCGTTGAGAGGATTATTGGTACAAAAATGAATTTTGGAATGGGTTTAAAATTAGCGGAAGAACTACACAAGCCAGTGTCCAGAAAATTCCCGCGTCGAAGCGTGCAAGTTAAAAGTATTGATGATATTTGGGCTGCCGATCTCGTAAATATGCAAGCGTTCACAAGGGAAAAGAGTTTTATAATAAGGATGTCCAGGGGCTGGTTGAGTTGTACTCCACAGAAAATGAAGAAAAATCTAGTGTAGTCAAGAGATGGAATATGACAATGAAGGAAAAGATGTTTAAACATTTTTCAGCAAATTCTACCAGGGTGTATATTAGTATTCTCGATAAACTGGTTGAGCAATATAACAATACAAAACATTCTTCTATTAAGATGACCCCGGTTGAGGCAAACAAGCGAAAATAAAGTCTGGAGGAATCTATATCCAGATATTGAGGCGCAGCGACTGCGCGGCCAACCAAATTTTTTGCCTTGCCGGTGATTTTGGCCCTCTCGTATATTTCGTAAACAATGTTTAGCCAATAGCCATAGTCAATGGAAGCGCGCAACGAGGCTGAGTTTTGTTGTCGTAAATGTTCATAACCACGCTTTAGATGTTGTTGTGCGTCCAGAAGAGTTGTTATTTCAGTGGGCTGATCAAAGGGGGTTGACACATCCGCGACCAAATATTGAAGCAGGTACTCGTGTAATTTAGTACCAGACACACGCGCGCTTTTACTGTCACTCCCCTTAGAACGTAGTGGCTCACTCGGCGGTTTAGGTATTGGGCTGGTCGCTACTCCATACTCCAACAGCTCCTCACCATACACCATAAGATCAGCACCGTAACTTTTCCACTGCTTAACAACATTCCGTTGTGTATCCGGTAAATCAACTGGCTCTAAATCCAATTCTGCAAGCAACGCATCTGAACCACTGTCCGACATGGCAACCTCCCAGCTATAAAATTACGTGGCGAGTAGGAGTGACTCACCACCGCGGGTGTGTCTACACTGCGGACGTTTTATATTCTCGTGTCTACACTGCGGACGTTTTATATTCTCGTCAGTTCTTCATTATTAATCCATGAATTAAACGACTCCGGGTAACCCTTCCATTTAACCAGTGATTTTGTTTTTCCCTTCTTGATGACCTTCTCTATTCTGTACACTTCTTGATTAGTTTTTTGTAATTCTTGCTCATAGAACGTGCCTATTTTATAGGTAACTGGGGTGGTGTATTGAACCTGTGAAATTGTAAACACTTCTTCTGTCCATCGCGGAGTGTATCCCTTTTCGAAGGTCTTCTTTTTCTTTATGGAGGATGCACAGGTTTGCATACAGTTTCTTACAGTTCGGGATGTAAGAGATACTATCTCTTACAGTTCATGACATACTGTTTTTTACAGTTCGAGACAGGGTGGTGGTTTAACTGTCCTCCCAAATCTTGTCCTGTAACACAAGCCTGGGTGAAATGTGACATGTCTCACTGGTTTCACCGTCGGAAGTCCACAGCTGGCTCCACTTTCTGTGACGGATTCCTCGGCTGGTCCAGGAGCTCGTTCAACACCGTCGTCGTTGTCACTCGTGAATCTGTGGATCTTGCCTGCAGATGAATGCTCCACGATGGCAGGAGTTGGGTTAGTGCACAAGACATGTGTAGGCTCAACGTTAGCAAACTTCTCCCGGGTCTCCTGTATCTAGTGTCGATTTCTCCGGAGCATTGTACCAACAACGGAGCCCACGCTCTGATTCCAGGCTTTGGTGTGTGCGACAAACGGTGGCGCCACATTCCGGAGTTTGGATAATCGAAACAATCGACACAAAACCATGTCACATGACTAGAACAACTCACGTGGTACTCATGTGATCTACTGGCAAAGTCTAGATTAGGTGTTTTGTTATGGTTGTTTTTGCCAAGTTCGTCTGACATGCGTTTTGGTGTTAAGTAGCCCCATATACTCATATTGGTATGTTACCTACATTTTTCATTCATATCAATTAATATTAGTGATCACGCATGTCGACATAAAAACATTCACGACAATGTGTCATGGAAATTGAATCGTTTCGCGACAATGCTCAAAAACTCAGTCCGAGACCTAGTCTGAGACGATGTTTGCGCAGTCTGTTAAACTTGCTTTCACACAGAAAAGCTGCGCAGAGTTAGCGCCATGTGAATTGCTGCGTACGATAGATAACTCTCTAAAGGTAATGCTGTGTCCACACTGAAGTTCCGAGCTGGTTAATGGTTATTAATGTGTGTAACTGTAACTGTCTAATGTCAATAATGACAGTTTACCAATTTCACCAAAGCAAACTGTGAACGGCGGCGCGCCAAATCAGTAAAGTAAAAAGTCGGACGCGTTCAAACAGCGCAAATATTTAAAATTTGTACATAGCTTATAACTGGCTCTCTTAGGAAATTATTTAATTTATAAAACTTGCAATTTATAAAGCTTACTGTGAATAAAGAATGTTTATTCTTGACAGCTTGCTTTCTGAAATTCTGCTAGTGCCGTGGCAGTGCTAACGAATTTAGACAATTTGCTTTCTTGGGCTGTGGACAAAGGCACTTTGTCAACTTGAGCTGGACATTAGATGACTTCAAATGTTCCAGTAATTGTTAGCCTCATTGTGTAATAAGAAAATTATTCCCATTGATAGCATTGTAACTTTTCAGAATAATTTAACTGGCATAATAAATAATTATGTTCTGTAGACACATTAGTTGTCAAATTATAATTATTTATAAAAATATTTGCCACAATTTATGAACTTTCTTATTATTTCAGTTTAGTTTATAAAACATCTCTGGATATTATACCGATATTTCAAGAATTTTTGACATGTGATCACCCAACACAACATCCTCGCAGAAATTTTGCTTATTAAAACTTCGCCAATGACGTTCATGCAATGCATCCTTCCAGGTCTATTCTTGCAGCTGTCATCTCTAGGAGCAGTAGCAACATGACACAACAGGACAATGGGGAGGACAGGGATATTGCAAGTGAGGAAGAACAGCCTCTACTGTCACACGATGTCCAGACAACGCCAACTGACAAATCAGGGGTCTGTTATTTCCTAGCTCAATATATCAATGCTGTTGGAACTATAGTTCTGGTATTTTGCTTTGCAACCAATATCTATAATTATGCTATGGCATACAAAATCCATTGTTAACCATAATCCATAATGTTTTAAAATCTCATTTTAATCTTGCTGTGTTTTCTACTGAATACTTGTGCCACCCTAATAATATTAGGAAACAGAATTAAATAAATAAATATTGCCATCTTTTGGACATATGTGAATGCTGTTGTAGAAGATGCCGGTTTTGCCTTGAATATAATAATAATTAGTAATTTGGTTAGGTGTAGCAGTATTTGTCATATTCATCTCTTGCAGCACAGCAAACACTCATATAAATAGCCAGTTAATACTAACAACTAGGATAAATGTCGTGCAACAAAACCTGGCTTGCCAGTAGCTTTTGTTAATTACAAATATTTATTAAAACTAATTTCTCCAACCTTTTTCACTCAATTGATGTTAGTGTTTAATAAATCCATAACTTGTAAATAACTTGTGCCTAGATTATTAACAGTGTCTCTCATTTCCGGAGTATCACAGATTTATGGTAACCTTTGATACAATCAGCTACAATGTTGTCCCGTCTGTCTGGTCCTGCAGGTGTTGGATCATCATGGTATGCCTCTGTGTTCCTGGTGGTCAACGGGATTGGGAGCTGGTCTCCTCAACTTCCCGCAGCCTTTGATCAGTCTGGAGGGATGCTCGCCGCCATTCTCATGCAAGCGGTAAACATGCACAACGCTGACCTATGTAGATTGTTCAAGTGAACATGCCCAGTTTGGGGCATTTTGTTTGTGAAACGTGCTAATACTTATTGGGGATGTAAACCAGGATGTGACCCAGTCTTTCCTCTCCAGCTTCGCTGATGACACCAGAATTGGCTGTCAGATCACTTCAGTGAATGATTCTGAGACGCTCCAAGCCAACCTGGATACAGTGTACAACTGGACAGAACAGAGCAATGTGGAACTCGATGGCAACTAATTTGAGGGTATGCAATATGGATCCAATAAAACACTCCAGGCACTCACACACTATACAACAAACAGTAGTATGATACAAGAAAAGGACAGTGTGAAAGACTTGGGTGTCACCATGACTAATGATGGCACCTTCGAGAAGAACATTCAGCATGCAGTCTCTGAAGCTAAGAGGCAGTGTGGATGGATACTGAGAACATTTCGTACTAGACAAGTACTCTCCATGCTCACTCTATGGAAGTCACTTGTACAGTACAAGCTGGATCACTGTAGTCAGCTGTGGTGTCCCACAGAGACTGCAGATACCTAATCAGTCGAGATGTTTCGGAGGTCATTTCTACGGAAATTGGCAGGAATGAGCCAACTGTCGTACTGGGAACAACTAAACCACCTCCAACTATATTCCCAGGAGAGACGCAGAAAGCGTTAGCATAGTTATTTACATATGGCGTATACTGGAAGGACAAGTCCCAAACATTACAAGTGCTGATGGGCTCACTAGTAGAATCATGGCTAAGTGGCAGACTAGGCTGGGAATGGATAACACCCAAGGTCAACAGAAATGCTCCTCAAGCTATCCAGAGACTCAGGTATGCCAGTCTACTGGTGCGTGGTCAGTAGTTTTTAATACACTACCCATGGAACTGCATAACAACAGACTGCTCGGTGGAAACATTTAAGAGGAAACTCGATAATTACCTAAGAAAAGCACCAGATGAACCCAAATCCCTGGATACACAGCCCAGAGATGAGCAGGGACTAATAGCTTGCTTAACATGGCTCAATTCAGTATGGCTCACCGCAAATTGAGGATGGAAGTGCCAGGTCGATCACACCCTCCTAGCAGTAGAGGTTACACTGCCAGCGTTGCCGTGACTTAGCAATGTCAGAAGATTAAATAAGAACAAGACCAGTCACCCCATTAGTTCATCCAATCTGCTACTGGCCTTGGTCAAATTTATGATGACTTGTTCAGGAAATGATTGCATGGTTTTTGAAAACAATTCAACATTGAAGTTTGCTTTGAAGTTCTTGATCCTAGGGTGCAGAAACATTAATTTGTTATTTTAATGCATCTGCTTTCCTTCACATTTTATCTACACTATAGCATCATGATAAAATGGGACCCATTCTCCAACAAATGATTAATAATAGTGTTTCGGGCAGCCTCTGACGCCTAATGAAAGCACTGCTATCGAGCAACTGACAGACAATACAAGGGTAAGAGAGCCAGTGATATAGCACATATTTTTCCCATCTGCTCTTTCAGTATAACCCAATATATTGAGTCTATTGGCTGCGTCCCATCTGGCAACGGCCACAAGTGTTCAGTAATATCATTAATTCCACTTGACACTTTTTAGGTTCTGATGGTGTTCATTGTTGGTTCGCTGCTCATCCTTGTCTACTGCTCAACGGTGCACCACAGCGCCACCTACCAAGATGTTGTGTACTCGATGTGTTGGAAAGGTGTTCAGATGACGTGTGCTGTAGTGATTGTCATCTACTGCTTCGGAACCTGCATCACTTTCTTCATCATCATTGGTGACCAGTGGGACATATGTAGGTCATCAATTCATTGTCTTCACCTTCATAGCTGACTTTGTGACACTTGTGTAAGCAGGACTCAAGTTTAACTTACTGTATTCGACCTATTAAGTGTACATACCCTTATTAGCGTACACCGCCTTTTTTAATCAACAGGATTTATAATTATTGTAATTTGACTAATGTGGAACAACTGAAAAGTATTGTCATCTGGTGTTAAATAGTTGGCACCACTTTTCATTTGTTCTACACTAGTCACCAAATGACACCACTAGTGTTAAATAGTTACGTTATTGTTTAGAGAAACAAATTTCAGTGTATGCTTATAAGAACAGATTTCTTGACATTTTTCCATAGCCCAATTTTTTTCAAAGGTACAGTACGCTTATTAGGTTGAAATACGGTATTTTGCTATTCTGAGGATACCAAATACTTTCTACGAATCCATTCAGAGTTTAGTTTTTACCAGTTCTTAACTTTATATATTTTGTGCATGCAAGTAACACTGGTGATAACCATTATGTTTTGCAATTCATGCAACCAGTTCATAGACACCATTCCTTCTTTCTTGACGAGTGGCACATTCTGTTTGTTCTCGTAATTGTTTACTCCAAACATCCACAAGTTCAAGAAGTTATCCTATTATCACTCAACAAACTACTAACATCCGTCTGACATAAACCTGCTTTTATGCTGCTTTTATACAATATATGGCTCAATTCAGTTTATATAATAATATTAATAATAACGTCATTTATTGTACTGTATTGGTCTGTTCAGAGTGCTTTACAGCTCAGTTCTTTCTCAATGCATGTCCTCAATTAGAGTAAGCAGTCTTAAAGAGGTGTCTTCAGTGCTGTCTTAAAAGATGCAGTGGTGTTACATTGTGTGACAGACTGAAGGAGTCAGAAACATTTTGTGGATGGCTGGCTGGCATGATAAATAATAGTTTTACATCACTGGAATACTTACATCAATTGGTGGAATTGGAATGTTATGTTACTGTGACTTCCAGTGCTTCTGGTTGTTACTCTTGTTTCCCGAGCCGTGCTGCCAGTAAATCCATTCAACCTGGCTTACTGATGCGATGTTGATGTTTGATTCAGTTTTGAGGTTTGCCTACGGAGGAGACTACTGCCACTACTGGTACATGAACCGCAAGTTCACGATGGTCAGCACCTCTCTGCTGTTTGTGTTGCCGCTGTGTTTCCCAAAGAGGATTGACTTCCTCAAGTATGCCAGGTAGGTCTTGCATATCCTTCGAAGTCAAGAATGATGATCCGAATCAGGATATTGATGTAGATGACAAAGCATGTTATGAGTTCCGTTGATGAGAGCAACGGTAGCTGAACAATCCGATTCGTGGGGCACAAGATCGTAGATATCGCAGATATCACATTCAAAGGCTGGAATTATCGTAGTATCAGGCTTGTCTTTCAAGGATGTTCGCATTCCTTTCAGTGATGTCTTTTCTCAGTTTTGTTACGTACAATCGTGCCCAATTATTATTTGGATATAAGGCGGTCGGTCGTCGATACCAATTTTATGCCGCCAGGTGAAAATGACTTTCAGGGGCATTCATGTGCCTACGCTACAATCACTGCACTGATCTAATACATAACTAGCATTTCTTTTGTGTGATGTACTCGCGTTTGTCAAACCTACTTAGAATTGCTTTGACAACTCTCAATAAACATTAGGTGAACAATGTCATTGAACAAGTGGTGACGTGTTGTTTGTTTTGCACTGCCGTTGGCATCTATCGCAGATGCTGGCTTCACTTCGGCAGTTAGTAAATTGCAATCGAGATTCACAAATACACCTCGCGTAAGATTCAGATTAAACAGTCTTAGATGCAATTTAGCATGCAATATCAACAATGATGAAATGGGATGCTTCCATTGCATCTAATAATTATCGTGAGGTGAAACTAAAGTGCCAAATGCCTAACCCAAAGCGCCACCGTGCAAGAAAATACTGAACTCGTCATCTGTATATGAAACGGTGAATCGATGTTAAGTGGTGCATAGTGAATTTATGCTTCAGTCGAGATTGGTTGAAAGACGAAGTAAGACAATTATTAATTTTACCTGTTGTCGTTGTCTATGTTTAATCAGCTTTCATACTGCGGGTCAACTCATACGTTTTCAGCTGCTCAGATCCAGGTTATTATTTTCGATTCGTAGGCCTATTGTTCCAGTACATCGTCATCGTAGCAAATCTATTCCATAACGGTATACATATGTTTTTTTTCAGTTCAACATTCAACAAGGTGTGATATTTAAAAATAATACACATTGATGCTACTTGACTCTTCAGTGAGCTATATGAACAGCGTATTGACAACTTACAACGTGATCCAAATCGTGGACCCCAACCACTGCGTTATGACGAGGCTCAACTGTTTATCAGTTTCTTTGAAATATGCCATACTGTCGTTTGCTGACCGATCTCCATTTTGTGTGGTTTTCAGATAAAGATTCCCATGAAGTTAGCTCTGTGTCACGTCACTTAAAATTTATATCATCATTTCTTTGTTGCACATACAAGGCTTTCCCACAGTGCGTTTTTCCATCAACTATTTCGACATGCCTTTTTTTGGGGCTGTCGGGCCAGTTTGGGCCACACGTTTCCATATATTACTGGCCCGGCGAGCCACCATAGCTTCAGATTGTTTTTATCCCATTAGTCAGTGCCACAAGTCATTGTTTCAATTGCTTGTCCTTGCTATCCACCTCGGCGCTATAATTAAACACAATCTTCATCTCATCTGATTTTGTGTTGTCGCTTCATATAGTTGCTATCTTTTTTGATATGTACGAGCCTAAAAAAATTAGGCATGATGTCACCACTAGCGACGGCACGTGCAGACTTTTGTAAATTGTGGATGCTTGTATTTTACTAGGGTTGCGCTGTGTTTGAGTACAATATCAGTATATCGCAGCATTTACTTCTGTGATGTATGTATCGGCTATCGCGATATGCCTTCGATGTACCGATTTCAGGAGCTAGTAACGCTTAACACCTACTGGCCCGACAGGTCACTGGGTACAAACGCTACTGTCAAGGCCTGGTACAGCTTCAGTGGTGTTCGAAATTAAGGCCTTTTTATCAGTGGCCGCCGATTCAAAATGCTTCCTGCCGACTCAGTTGCCTCCCATCGATTCATCCCAACGGCCACACCTGGGGCAGACTGTATTGGTGATGCACATTATAGTACTTACTAATATATGCTAATTCGATATTTCACACTGCTTCAAGTGTCAATGCCATCTGTGGCAATGTCAGGCGTCTGCTTCAGTTTTGTCATGTTGAACTCCTTTAACTGATTTTGGCTTGTTCCATGGCTGCAACACCTCATACATTTCACCATGATATGTGACCCACCTTAACAAAATGAGTCGGATATCAGTAAACATGAAACTGCACAAATGCCGTTTTATCCACTGATTTTGAGATTTTCCATGAAAATGGTTCCTTTGCCAGTAGATGAAGATAATGTGTCACTACCTAGTAAGACTACGGACGAACTACGAGGGATGGCAAATGACTTTAACCCTATAATGCCCATACGATGTAGGAGTAACCAAAAAAATAAACTTGTTAATTTAATAAACCTACATTTCCCATGTGTATCATATATGATACAGTGGGCATTAATGCTAGGTGTATGATTCGGCTTTTGTGGATATAATCAAGATAATGATAGTAGATATTACGTAAGAATGAAATGTGTTTATTGGTTACAATCAACATGTGATGAACAAGTCAACATCATCTCCCCATCAGTTCACACTCAGGCATGAAAATCTCGACCAGTCAACATCATTTCACACTCACGTGTGAAAATTGCAAAAACAATTTCGGTCTTTATTCAGGTACAGCCACACATTGCATTTTTGACATTTCACATAAAAGAGTGCTGCTGGCCCAGGGCACAGAGCACACCTTTGTTGTTTTGCCTCTCAGACAGGCAGGTGGTCAACTCCGTCTTTTCGGACATCATCAACTGGTAGATTCTGGACCTTCCTTTTCCGATTTGGTGGTGATGATAGTGTCAGTCAGCCACGCACCCGCTTGCCAACTGACACTGCGGAGCATGTGATTGCTGCCTGGAACTGCCTGAGTAGCATCGCTTTTGTTGCACCAAACAGTTTCTTTTGATGCTGCCGATACAGTAACCAGGCATTCACAACTGCCATTGTGAGCCATATATATACATGTATGTACCATCGCCGGTTTCTGATAGGCTAGTAGACTTTGACAACATTTGGATGCGGCACCTCAATGTTTCTTTGTGATCCTATCATAGCGTCTGGCAGTATCCGCTGGTTCCACCCCAGCAAGAGTTGACAGTAGGTTAACGGTCTTGTTGTCATACCACCGAATGGCCAAGATATTTGTGGTTCTTTTACCCTGTAGTCTGAACTGCCACGACCCATTTTCTTGAGATCTTTCTCCGACATAGGCGGACAGTTTTCATGCGATTGGCATGATGGTGCCAACAAACCAAAAGCCATCCCCTCTGGTTTCTTGAGAAGAGGCACACTTATGAAAAAGTGGTCAGCAAAAATCTTGACATTTTTCTTCGCTGGTAAGGTAGAGACGAGTTTCAACACCACATCTCAAGCCATTCCACATTCATTAGGTTTAGCAGCAACTGCATTGCTGCTTTGATAAATGTCAAAAGTCAGGAAGCCAGACATGCCACATCGTCCCCACAGTTTAAACCCCCATTTATGGGGTTTGCCAGGCATGTACTGCCTAAGCAATGACTTCCCTTGAACGGAACCATGATTTCATCCACTGAATTGTACTCCTCTGGGGTAACATCGAGTAAGTTTTGACGAAGTTCACTGAGCCATGGCCGCAGTTTCCAGACCCTGTCAGCTTTTTTATCATCATCTGAAATCGCGGTGTTATTGACAAAATGGATTATTGTCAAAAGCGTTTCAAACCTTGTTCGAGACATGACATCTGTGACTGCAGCCAGTGCAGGGTAGCGACACTCAGCTGGCCAGCATGCTCTTATGTTGGGCATCTGCACCAGTCCCATGTGTAGATAGTAGATACATGCCAATGAAATGTTCAATCTGCACTAGTGTTCGTTTCTGCACTAGCATTCATTGCTGCACTAGTGTTCATTTCTGCACTAACATTCACTGCTGCACTAGTGTTCATTTCTACACTAGCATTCACTGCTGCACTAGTGTTCATTTCTACATTAGCATTCATTGCTGCACAAGTGTTCATTTCTACACTAGCATTCACTACTGCACTAGTGTTCATTTCTACACTAGCATTCATTGCTGCACAAGTGTTCATTTCTACACTAGCATTCACTACTACACTAGTGTTCATTTCTACACTAGCATTCACTGCTGCACTAGTGTTCATTTCTGTGCTAGCATTCACTACTACACTAGTGTTCATTTCTACACTAGCATTCACTGCTGCACTAGTGTTCATTTCTACACTAGCATTCACTGCTGCACTAGTGTTCATTTCTACACTAGCATTCATTGCTGCACTAGTGTTCATTTCTACACTAGCATTCACTGCTGCACTAGTGTTCATTTCTACACTAGCATTCACTGTTGCACTAGTGTTCATTTCTACACTAGCATTCACTGCTGCACTAGTGTTCATTTCTACACTAGCATTCATTGCTGCACTAGTGTTCATTTCTACACTAGCATTCACTGCTGCACTAGTGTTCATTTCTACACTAGCATTCACTGCTGCACTAGCGTTCACTCATTCATGGAATTGTTTAAAGCAAAATTCCAACTTTGCATAAGTACGCCTTGCACTTGAAGCAGCCAAAGCTGGTCTCCACAAATCGACCAGCACTGGTCTTTTGTTTGTGACGAGCACACATTTTGCACACCCTCTTACGACCTTCAAATCACACAAGAGGGTGATCCTCAGTGATGTGATCAGACATTGTGTAGGTGGCCACCAACTTCTCTACGGCAGTCGGAGCTTGAGTGACTTCGACCAGCATCGAAGTTATCCATGAAGCTGTGGATTAACTTCAGCTTGAATGCCCTCATGGCGAACTTCCTCTTGTTATGGGCAGCGGCTGGTTGGCCACCTTCTACAAGATGAAAGCGTTGATGACGCCAATGTTGAAAAGTCCCCAAAACAGATATTTCCACCACTTACGTCCTAATCAGCCAATATTGTAGTAGAACCGAATTGGTCCAACCAGTCCACACCGCCCATCAGTTGGTTGTAGTTGTGAATGCATGTGGGGGTCGACAGCACAATCTGATGATGATTCCATCGTATCTGCGTGCCTTCATCGTCACCAGCATTGTTCGTTGCAATCATGCAGATGTCGCGTTTGTCGTGCCACTTGCAGACCGCTGCTGTCCTTCCTCGTCCACTTCACAGATTGTCCCTGGGGCACATACACCGACTCAACCGTCTTCAGGAACTCCTTCCTTGTTGAGCACATCGTGCCACACATGTATACGTATCTGCCTGCAGCTGGTCCTCTGCAAGGTGGACTGACACGAAGTAGTCTGCATACACATGGTGGTGACACAGCTAGTACTTTGTCATCAGTTTCATGACGATTTTGTAACCAGGGTCCAGGTTGACATCGCCATTGCCAGCCGCAGTAATTTAGACCATGAACACCACACAGTAGCCTGTGCTGGCGTCACAGAGGCACCACAACTTGATCCCCCACTTGATCGGTTTCTTCGGAAGATACTGCTTCCATGACAGTCGGCTGTCAAAACAAATCATGGCCTCGTCAGATGACAGATTCTTCAATAGACCGAACCAGCGACCAAAGGTGATCATTAGTCATACTTTGGATCTTCCTCAGCTGCGATCGAGCAGTGGAGGTAGTGGCTGAATTTCTCATATCTTTTCCTGGGCATTATGCCCGAGACAAACGGTAAGGTTCTCGCAGAAGCGAAGCTCAACACTATTAGTGGTTTTATTTCAAAAGCTTTGAGAGACAGACAGATGAAGGAAGACCTGCGTAGAAAAATAAAGAATGTTATCAATGCTGAGATGAAACAATCTCTGATTAGCTTAGGAGAGAGGAAGCGATTGATTCTTTCCAAAGGATGTTCAACAAGAATAGAACATCCTTCAGAAAGATCTTTGATAATAATGAAGTCAACAATAGCGTTGTAACGAATAAAGCCGATAAAAACGCGTTTAAAGCGATGAAAACGCGATGGAAAACAGCGTTGTCATATAAAAAAATATTTAATCCTAAGAAAAACAGATTACTGATACGAATGATGTACAACACGTTGTCAGTAAAAACGGTAGAAACATGAAACACGGAAAATGTGTCATCTGTGGATGCACAAAGACACAGTTTATAAAGTCTAAAGACGTTATGGTCAAGGCATTATGAATAAACTTATTAACAAGCTCCCCTTTGAGATGCATTTACCAGGACATAATTTTACTGGTCCTGGTACAAAATTTAACAAAAGGCTAAGAGAAAGAGAAAGATTAGATCGCTCAATCGTTGAGAGGATTATTGGTACAAAAATGAATTTTGGAATGGGTTTAAAATTAGCGGAAGAACTACACAAGCCAGTGTCCAGAAAATTCCCGCGTCGAGCGTGCAAGTTAAAAGTATTGATGATATTTGGGCTGCCGATCTCGTAAATATGCAAGCGTTCACAAGGGAAAAGAGTTTTATAATAAGGATGTCCAGGGGCTGGTTGAGTTGTACTCCACAGAAAATGAAGAAAAATCTAGTGTAGTCGAGAGATGGAATAGGACAATGAAGGAAAAGATGTTTAAACATTTTTCAGCAAATTCTACCAGGGTGTATATTAGTATTCTCGATAAACTGGTTGAGCAATATAACAATACAAAGCATTCTTCTATTAAGATGACCCCGGTTGAGGCAAGCAAGCGAAAATAAAGTCTGGAGGAATCTATATCCAGATATTGAGGCGCAGCGACTGCGCGACCAACCAAATTTTTTGCCTTGCCGGTTATTTTGGCCCTCTCGTATATTTCGTAAACAATGTTTAGCCAATAGCCATAGTCAATGGAAGCGCGCAACGAGGCTGAGTTTTGTTGTCGTAAATGTTCATAACCACGCTTTAGATGTTGTTGTGCGTCCAGAAGAGTTGTTATTTCAGTGGGCTGATCAAAGGGGGTTGACACATCCGCGACCAAATATTGAAGCAGGTACTCGTGTAATTTAGTACCAGACACACGTGCGCGCTTTTACTGTCACTCCCCTTAGAACGTAGTGGCTCACTCGGCGGTTTAGGTATTGGGCTGGTCGCTACTCCATACTCCAACAGCTCCTCACCATACACCATAAGATCAGCACCGTAACTTTTCCACTGCTTAACAACATTCCGTTGTGTATCCGGTAAATCAACTGGCTCTAAATCCAATTCTGCAAGCAACGCATCTGAACCACTGTCCGACATGGCAACCTCCCAGCTATAAAATTACGTGGCGAGTAGGAGTGACTCACCACCGCGGTGTGTCTACACTGCGGACGCTTTATATTCTCGTGTCTACACTGCGGACGTTTTATATTCTCGTCAGTTCTTCATTATTAATCCATGAATTAAACGACTCCGGTAACCCTTCCATTTAACCAGTGATTTTGTTTTTCCTTCTTGATGACCTTCTCTATTCTGTACACTTCTTGATTAGTTTTTGTAATTCTTGCTCATAGAACGTGCCTATTTTATAGGTAACTGGGGTGGTGTATTGAACCTGTGAAATTGTAAACACTTCTTCTGTCCATCGCGGAGTGTATCCCTTTTCGAAGGTCTTCTTTTTCTTTATGGAGGATGCACAGGTTTGCATACAGTTTCTTACAGTTCGGGATGTAAGAGATACTATCTCTTACAGTTCATGACATACTGTTTTTTACAGTTCGAGACAGGGTGGTGGTTTAACTGTCCTCCCAAATCTTGTCCTGTAACACAAGCCTGGGTGAAATGTGACATGTCTCACTGGTTTCACCGTCGGAAGTCCACAGCTGGCTCCACTTTCTGTGACGGATTCCTCGGCTGGTCCAGGAGCTCGTTCAACACCGTTGTCGTTGTCACTCGTGAATCTGTGGATCTTGCCTGCAGATGAATGCTCCACGATGGCAGGAGTTGGGTTAGTGCACAAGACTTGTGTAGGCTCAACGTTAGCAAACTTCTCCCGGGTCTCCTGTATCTAGTGTCGATTTCTCCGGAGCGTTGTACCATTTGCTTGTTGAACATTATACTATCTAGGTTCTTGTCGTGTGTTAACAACAGTTGCCGGGTGCCATTTTCCTGATGCCGGGTGTTGGATGTGAACAGACTGTCCTGGATCCAGCAGAGCAAGTCTTGTAGTGGCCTTGCGATTGTAGTACAACTTTTGCTGTTGTTGTCTTTCGATATGACGCTTGGCAATTGTGTCTTTATCTTGACGTTGATTTGGGATTTTCATTGGTAGGTTTGACTTCATCTGTCGCATGTTCAGCATCTCTGCTGGCGACAGCAAATTCTCATCTATGGGGATAGATCTGAGGATCAACAAAGCCATGTCAATGTCTGCTGCAGTTGCTTTCTTCATCATTCGTTTGACAGTTTGGATTTGTCGTTCAATGAACCCGTTTGACTGTGGGAAACGCGGACTGGATGTGATGTTATCGAATCCCCATTGTTTGGCAAACGTCTTGTACGCTTCGCTGTCAAAGTGACCACTGTTGTCGCTGACAACCCTGTTTGGCACGCCCTGTTCTGCGAAGATCTTCGTCAGGTTGACAACCACTTGACTTGTGGCCTTCCCTTCGATTTTCTTAATACCTCTACACGCACAGTCCCTGCATAATTTATACTAAATATCATATTACATTAACCATATAACAGCACTAAACATGATTAAGCTGAACTTTCTAAGCTGTCTTTTTGTCCAGATCTTCATATTCAATCCAGGCACTTTTCCATTGATGCCAAGAATTCACGGCAGTTACTGCATCGATGTGTAGCAGTAATGGTGGTGGTATACTGCTGTGTGTAGTTATAATACAATTAAGAATATCTCATTTAACGGAGTCTAGCTGATCTGATATCAGCATTGTTGACAGCAATCCTGCTGAGCTTGTTATTCAACAATCCAGATTATGTAATCCAGCCAATACGTAACGTCACTTCTGACACCATGTAACGGTATTGCTTGCTTTTATGTTAATAACACACAGACGAAACATCAACATTATTAGTTTATTGTGCTGCTCACTGGTTACACATGTTTACTGTTCTAGATCCTAGCATAGAATGCTTTACTACAGATGCAGCGCCCACTACTCTATATGCTAATGTCCATCTGGGTATTGCACAAAGGTTGCAACTATGCAGACTGCTATGACGTCAAATACTTCAGAATGGAGTTCAGTGGCGAATGAAGGTTAGCGAGTCCATGCGAACCAATCTGGGAGATGGTGATGTAACTGACTCTCAGTCGGGAAAACCCCATTTCCCATCATGCATTTTGAACGTGGAGTCATTCAACCACTGATGATTATCACTACCACTGTCTCGGTGTCTTTTACCACAACATATGCTGTCATCTGCATCTCTTGCGTCCTGCTGTTACCGCCATTCTGTCGCAGTCTCTTTGTCTCTGATTTGTCCTCATCAAAGGCACTCAAACTAGTGTCACCGTCCACTTGCTGTCTCATTTAAACTTTCTTTCAACATTCACTTCAAACTCTCAGCAAGCTCATCACTTGATTTTACGCAACCACCACTGGAAGATGAATCTGCTGGGCTTTTTAGTGATTTTCTTACGCTTATAAGAATGTCACGGTCTGAGTAATGCCCATCCTCTACTAAACACTTCATAGCACCACCTAGCATAGCTAGTATCCTTGTCCGTCCCTGAGAATAATGGAAGCTTAAGCATATCTCTCACCACATATGGCACATTCTCTGGTGCCAAACCATATGCACCTTGACTCCTGCTATGATGTGACACACAGGACTCCTGCAGCTAGGAGACTCCCTATCACAGGCTGTTCAGCTAGGAGACTCCTATCACAGGCTGTTCAGCTAGGAGACTTCCAATCATAGGCTGTTCAGCTAGGACACTCCCTATCACAGGCTATTCAGCTAGGATACTCTATCAGTTTCTCCCTCTGTGTCTGTGATAGGGTGTAAATCCACTGAACTAACTCACTAGGTTCAACACCTTCATCCCCCTATAAGGCTTCAAATTCAGCCTCCGTATCATCATTGATACCCTGCACCTTAATACCACCCTTACTTAGGTGTAGTGCAGCAGCAAGGGCCTCTGTCCCTGTCCACTGTTCATCTGCACCAAGCACTAATGCTGACTTCACTACTTTCCCTACACACCTACACATGTGTGTAATATCTGTCTGAGTAACTCCCTCAGTCAGAGCGAAAACTCGATGTGTGAAAGTGTACTACGGCATTTAATTGTCTTGCACTGTGGCTTCGTCAGCCCCCAAGAGTCAGATCAAATAAAATTGGAAGTAATTATGCTCAATAGTTATATAACAACTAATACACACAATTGTATAAACACAATTGCAGTCAAACTTGTAATCTAGAATATACATGTATGAGCAATATGTAATAAACCTTAAAGAAACATGGCACAGTGTCCTTGACATGTCGGCTAACATATGCCAGCATGGCAGTGACAGTTTTACAAAAGAATTTTAATTGAAAGGTTACAATTTCTCGTTTAACAATGCACTTGTAGTTCACAATAAATTCCATGTTATAAACGGTACAGCATCTGTGAAAGTGTTATAAACAGTACAACATCTGTGAAAGTGTTTTACAGTATTTAATTGTCTTGCACCATTCAATTACATTCAACACCTTCTCTTGCACAAGTGGCTTGGTCAGCCCCCAAGAGTCAGAGAGATGTCTCTCTGGCCAGAGATATGGCTCTCTCTGGCCAGTTGCCTGGTCCAGAATAGAATAGATATTTATTCACTCTATCCACATACCGTGGTACACAGAGGATGACAAAGTTGGTTAATGATTAAAATAGATAAATAAAAACCAGAATTCTACCATACTAATTATGAATAAGACATGTTTACACGGGTTCTTGGGTAACACACACTTGGTGGAACATTGAACATATAGTTTTAAGCCATGCAAAATGAACTTTACCAGATTTGGTTGTGTCTGAATCATAGCATACGTACAAAACTAGGTACATTAGGATTCATTCCAATACATGAAGACAATCCTCAAGTCGTCTAACTTAGTACATTCATATAAAAAGGGAATTTCATCTGCTGTAACAGCTGTATCACACATTTTACAGTCTCTTATCTCTAGAGATCTTAAAGTTTCTTCGGTTGTTAACAGGCAATTTGTATGTTCCTATTTGAAACAGAAATAATGCTTTTTTTAGTGTTCGGGTAGAATTTTGGTATACCTTTCTTTTCCATGTGAATATTTAAATAGTTTATACATCACATTATTGCCATTAATATAATTTATTATTCTACTGTGCCAAAGTTGTTTAAATTTATAACATTCGCATTTGTATATACGATCTTGGCAGTTATTTTATAATCCTGTGTTAACCATATATAATTAATGCCATTACTTTGAAAAATTTTACTAACACATTTAATCCAAAGTGATGAGGTCACATTTTTACAGTGAAGTTTATATAAGATTGCATACAGTTGAGCCTCGTTATAATGCGGTGGTCGGGGTCCACAATGTCGGACCTTGTAAGCGAGGCGCGTTAGGTGTTCCCGTATCTGCCACCAGGGGTACTATGAACAGCAATTAACACGCCACGCTGCTGGATCGAAGTGTGTTGTATCGATTTTAAAATGTCATATTTGATCGAATGTTGAATACAAATCGACAATAATCTGTTACGATGGACTGACTGTATGACCCGTCACTGTGAGTAATGCGCATCGAAAACAATAACCTAGAGACGAGCAGTGGAACATATGCATATGAGTTTATGCTTGCAACACAAACGTTGATTAAAAACGACAATGTGTACAATCGATAGTTTATTGATTATAAATCACTTTACATACATTTGCCACGAAGTAATATCCAATGCCAGCATAATATCCATCTGATGAAGTCAGCTGAAAGATGCCGAAATGTCACAACTAAACAAAGGTAATTCGATAGTGAATCAAACGATTAAGTCAATGACTTACTGGATTAAAATTACTACTATCAGTGCTCAGCAAGTAGCGTTCACGGGGCTGCGAAAAAGTCTTTGACTCGTTTCTGTCTGCAGCAAGCAGATCTTTCTTGGCAGTTTCCAGGAAGCTGGACATTTGTGTCACTTTGATGTAGTCACTACCACGAGATTCCATCCACTGTAGACCAATTTACAACACAGCCACTACCTCCGATGGTAAAGGGAGTCGTTGGATTTCTACTTCTTCCACTATCATGTTCGCGTCGTCATCTGTTGTTTCACCTGTTGCATAACTGACGATCTGTTCATCAGTTAACTGTTCGGTAACTGCGCACTATTCATCAATCATAGTCCATTCTGTGATGAAATTTTCCAACGACTGGTCCATGTCTACTTGCTCTCTCAGTCTGTGCTCAGCTGTTTCTAAGTTGTGTTCGCTAAATCCGAGGAAGTCGGATTCGGCACTTGTTACGTCATCCCCGGATGGATCGGACGATGCATCAGGGAACGCTGGAGCGAGTCCCTCCATCCAGCAATTCTCGATGGTCGTTGATGTCACACTTTCCCTTGCCCTGCCAGCTACAAGGAATATGTCTTTCAAGGAGAATTTCTTAAGGAATGGTGTGATGTCCGTGTCTGACAGGATGATTTCTTTCACCAATTCTTTCCGATAGTGTCGCTTGAAGGAGGATATGATCCCCTGATCTAATGGTTGGATGACACTGGTTGTATTCGGCAGGAAGTACATCACAGTGATCTTTCCATCACGTGAGCAAAGGATGTCAGCGGGCGGGTGGGCACGGCAGTTGTCGAGGAGAAGTACAGCTTTCTCCTCAAGGCGATGCTCGCGCAGATGGCGTATGACAGATGGCACGAACGATTCATGGAACCACTTATTGAAGATGGCATCCGCCATCCACCCATTGCCACTGGGCAGATATGCAAGTGGCATGCCGATCATGCTGACATGGTGGAAACATCTTGGTGGCTTGTATTTTTCAATGCAGAGCGGCTGCAGTTTGTGATTGCCGGTCTTGTTGCAACAGAACAACTGGTTTGTTCTATCTTTGGCTAGCTTAAATACCTCTGCTTTGCACGCATCGTTCTTCATCACCAACATGCGATCTGGCAGCATTTTGAAGAACAGGCCAGTTTCGTCCGCATTATAGACCTGCTCCCGCTCAGGTTGTTGTCGGCGATGTGTGCCATAAGTTTCGGTGGAAATTGGGCAGCGCTATCTTGGTTGGCTGATCGCTTCTCGCCAACAGCTTGATGCTGTGAAATGCTGTGTCGTTTCTGCCATCGTCAAAGCCAACCCTGACTGGCAGTGAAATCCAATGCAGCACCGTTGATGGCCTTGTCGAACTTCTCAGCCTGCGCTTTTACCACCGGACCACTTATCAGCAGCTCAGTCTCAATTAATTGAACCTGCAATAACTAAATCTTTAACATTATTAACAAATCAAGTCTTAACCACATGAATATTCCCTGATAAATTAAAAATAGCTAAGGTAATTCCAATTTTGTAAAAAAAAGGAGAGGCAACAATATTTTATAATTATAGACCCATATCTCTTCTACCAGCTATTTCAAAAGTATTGGAAAAAATAATTTTTATCAATTGTTAACTTATTTAAAAGACTCCAAACATTTCTTTGACTATCAATATAATAATAATAATACATTTTATTTCATATAGCGCCAGATCTAATGTTATATTGCTTGTGGCACAACATGTACAAGACAATTGTAAGTAGTTTTCTAAAATTGCTAAAATAATAATAATTATAACTATTTCTACAACCAGTATACAACTACTTTAAATGAATAAAATATGTGTGTATGCTATGTAATTAACACAGAATATTAGGAGTATATAAATATATAAGTCTATTTTTTTAATGCGTAATACTAAAACGTAATAAAAATAAATAAATATATGAAAAGTAGAAAAATAAATTAGTAAAATAAATACAGTAATTAAATAACTATTCTAAAATATTAATTTTAGTTACAGCTCACTACGATTGAGACAGAAAATGTAAATACATGTGTGTATATATATAACTTAACTAATGTATAAGTAGTTACACTAAAACAAATAAACATGTAAATAAGTTGATAATTATAACATAACTATATTAATACAGGAACTAGAATGTAGAAATTCGAAAGAGAGTTTATAATAGTGAGTCTTTAGGCGTGCCTTGAAAGTCTTGACAGAGTGTCTGACATTTTAATGTCAATTGGCAGAGTGTTCCACAGAGTCGCAGCAGCGACTGTAAACGAACAGTCTCCAGCTTTGACGTGAGTCCGCTGAACAGTTAACATGTTATTGTTAGCAGAGCGCAAGACTCTTGTTGGTGTATACGGGCATACGAGATCACATAGGTATTTCGGCGCATCACCATGCACAGCTCTATATGTAAACACTAAGAGCTTAAACTTGATTCTGCGCGCTACAGGGAGCCAGTGAAGAATGCACAAAAGAGGCGTGGCGCTATCGCTTCATGGCCGGCGTAAGATTAAACTCGCAGCCGTATTGTGCATCCTCTGCATGCGAGCAATGTTGTTAACACAAGTACCATATAGAAGAAAATTGCAGTAGTCAAGCCTGCGGGACACCCGATGTCAAACATGTTGTGTTCGATGACGCATCACGAATGACTACTCGCTGAGTCCAATTCTGCAGATAAGATTGCCACCAGCCAAGCGCCCACAATGCCATAACGCAAGCGTAGCCGCTGAATCATTATCTTGTGGTTGATTGTATCAAAGGCGGCACTAAAGTCGATGAGCACAAGTGCTGTACCTTGTCTGTTATCAATAGCGACTTTCATGGCATTTGTAACACATAACAATGCGGTTTCAGTTGAATGATTTTTCCGGTATGCTGATTGGAAACAATCCTGCAATCGCTGATCAGAAATATGACAGATGATCCTTCGGGCAATAACTTTTTCTATGACTTTGGATAGATGACTTACATTGCTAACTGGACGGTAGTTCAGTGTGTCCTTATCGAGTGATGGTTTCTTTAGCAATGGCCGAACAATTGCCTGCTTAAGGCGAGGGTGTACTTTAAATGTACTTTATTTTATTGCTTCACTGTTATTGAACTCAGAGAGCTGAAACTTTCAGAATTTGTGAGATCACATAGCTGTGCATTTTTTTTCAGAATTTTACTAGGGGGTTTCCCACGGTATGGCGGCCATCTTGGATACATTTTTTCGTGTCAAATATGTCAGTAACTACCAGTCTTTGATAACCCAAATTTGTTGTGTAGTTACTCTAGACAACCCTTGTGAAAACCACCAAGCTGTTTTTTTATTTTTCTAAAAACTTGTTTTAATGATTTTTTCAAGTTTTACTGTATGCGAAAATGCATACTATCAAGATATACTATGGCAAGTTTCAAGCAATTCTGTAAAGCAGTAGCACGGGAAAATGACACGGGAGACAGCAGGTGTAAGGAAAAAATGTGTTTCTGAGATAATCGCGTTCAAAGTTTGGGTACATGGGAACACACATTTCAACACATAAAAAGCAATCTAGATGACTGAAACTTTGCACATGTGTTCGCTGCTAAATAATAACAACATATGAAAAACTAAGCACCATAAAAAAAAAATTGGCAAAACAGAAAAACGCATTTGTCAAATATGACACCAGTCCACAGGTACAGTTAACTAGAGCACAAATAAAGTTCACTGGAGCACAGAAAAAGTTAACTGGAGCACAGATAAAGTTCACTGGAGTACAGTGCCATTGGTACCCTCTCTAAAACGCCCCCGTGCCTACGGTACGGTCGACATGGAGTATGATCACTGTTGAGATATTTGCACCAGCATCTTGTTCATGTATACATCCTCAAATGGTAAGCACCAGGCATACATCTCCTCCAGAAGTTTGGTGTAACCAAATTACATTCCGTTCAGTCGCATACATTCTCGTCTTGTGATGCTGACGGCCGATTTGATTCCTGGAAACAGTTACACAAAACCAGTGTATGTCATGAACAGCACAAGTATTCATAACATGTTCAACAACAAAAAAGGTCTATGTTAGGTTAAATTCATTTAATTGCCGTACACATAAATATAGTCTAATAATAGAGGTAAGTTGTAATATAAACAACATTTCCATTGAATAACGTGCTGAGTAGAAATATCATCCTTCAACAACAGCATCATCTGAGCCCCTGCACTGTTACATAAATATATAAAAATAAATAAGTCATAACTTTTGTCTCTACTTCTGCAGGCTCTGGTGTGCCTGGCACTGCCTGCAGTGCTGTGGGACCCTGGGGCTGGGATTGTTTGTCAACACAGGACGAATAGCAACATCAACGTTTCTCCAGCGAGATATATGCCACAAAGGCTAACCATGTTGGGAGAAAACATAAATACACACATGTATCTGAATCATACATCGGGAATATATAAAACATCCGTAATTGAACTTACTCCGCCTGCCATTCTCGTCGGCATCGTGGGCGTGGTCGCAGACGAAGTTGTGGACACAGCCGGTTCATCGATGGATTCAACACGAGATTCCTTGCAATCACATGCTAACTGCAGCTGTGCAAGCTTCCACCGCTTCTCAGCACCGTAACTACCAATGCCTTTGACTAAACCGCATAATGTTGCTTTAGAAAGCGATTTAATTGAATGTGACGCGACAGGCTGGAAATTAGTATTTACAACCAATCACAGCGATCGCTTGCCGGCGACGATTGGCCAGACCGGGGAATCCGACATCACGTGATGCCGTTTGGCCAATCATCGTGGGATTCCCCCAATCCTTTGTACACAAGACGCTGGAGGGGGGGTTGTTCGTAGTCGAGATTTCTCGGACACCGTCGGTGCTATTTTTGAACTATCAGCAAAAACATGGCTTTCCCCTGATATGCGCCATGTTGGAATTGCCATAGTTTTTGGGCCACAATCGATCTCGGAAAATCACATAATGTCTGATTATTCACGCTTGATTTGACAAAAACAAAGACTTAGGGTTATGTTGCAATTTTCTGCATCGGATGTCTCTGGAATGGTGTAGAAAACCAGGTTGTCTCGCATGCTCCGCCACTGCAGGTCCACCAGAGCATCGTGGTCGCTCTGTGCAAGCTGCCTCTGTTCGTCACTGGTGATGGTGGCCATTCGTGCTTTCAGGTCTTCATTTTCGCTCTTCAGCACGGCGATACAAGATATAAGAAACTTTATTTAACGTCGGTTTTTACAGAAAGTTACACAACATTAGCTCATTTGAGCTATTTTCCGACAAACAATTGTAAAACAAGATATAAAACAATGAAAAGGGATAAAATGAGAAATATAAAAGACATACATGTACATAAATAGAACTTTGACAAGATGATAGGCAAAACATACGGTTTGCCTGCAGATCACTCGCACACGGGACCAGATCCGGGGGCCCCCGTTCGCAAAGGATTTAAGTCCATATTTGGACGTGTTTGCGTTAGGGACGACCGCTGGTTTGTCCTTCCGCAGAGAATACTGGGAGCATTTGAGTGCGATGAGATTTTTTATTAAAGTGGGTGCCACACTATTTACAATTTTTAATGCCTCACATGCCATTTCTTTTATTCTTTTCACGTGGAAGTATTCAGTGCCAGCCTTCTTTAAAGGTCATTATATGTTGATGAGTCATCGTTGTTGATAAAGCGAAGTGCTCTCTCCTGTATTTTCTCAAGTTTGTTGGTGATGGCTTGGCTAAAAAAATGTCAGATTAAAGGACAGTAGTTGAAGTTTGATGCTATGAAAGATTTGAAAATTGCAAGTTTCCCTTGTCAGTTGAGGAGATGGCCAAGACGTTTTAAGACCACTAGTTGTGGAGCTGATTTTTTACAGATGCCTGCGATGTGTTTGTAACCTTCTGTTTCTTTAGTGGAAACTTGGATTGTAATGTAAGCTGTTAGTCATTGTCTGAACATGTATCAAGTCATCCTGAAGTGATGTCACCCAGCACTGTAAATTAGCAGCATTTCTCGTGTTTAATTTGTATGTCAGATCAGTCATCAACTCAAGGGTGAATCTGGTCGCTGTGGGTAACTGTGGAGTGAGAATGACGGTTAGCGAGTCCATGCGAACCAATCTGGGAGATGGTGACGTAATCGACTGGCAGTTGGAAAATCCCCACTACCTGTCATGCATTTTGAACGTGGCTGCATTCAACTACTGATGATTATCACTACCACTCTCGGTGTCTTTTTCCACAACACATATTATCCCGTCTCTTTCATGTCCTGGTGTCACCACCATTCTGTTGCAGTGTCTCCTGTCTCTAATTTGTCCTCAAGTACATCACGTGGTTTTACACAACCAACACTGGAAGCATTAATTCCGTGGCACCGTGGGCTCGCCAGGTGAAACAACGAACGTTTGCAGAGGCGGTAAATTTGCCTCTGCCATCTTCGTTGCCAAATTATGTTATGTCTGTAACATAGTAATAATAATAATGCTTTAATTCAGACAAAAGTCCATAGAGATACATAAAATACAGGTAGACAAATATATGTATATATAAACACACATGTTGGGCATAAAAATACTTGTAGAAAATAATTATGTTAAATAAAAATGTAGAAATGTACACATATGTCATGCAATAAAGGTATAATACATATATATATACCGTATTTGACCGTGCTATCGCCCATGGGTGGTTAGGTCGAAATATTTTTTAATTGAGGGATGGGTACTAATGCAGGTATGAGTGATAACGGGGATTCGCATTACTGCCCCCACATTAAAAAATTACAGACATAAACAGACCGGGGATGTACGATTGCAACTAGGCACCAACCAGGGGCTGGTTTCATGAAGCATCCATACCACACGACTTGACTTCCCTTCATTGCTGTAGACAGTGAAGTTCTTCACTGACTTCTCTTCATTGCTGTAGGCAGTGAAGTTCTTCGTTGACTTCCCTTCATTGCTGTAGGCAGTGAAGTTCTTCACTGACTTCCCTTCATTGCTGTAGACAGTGAAGTTCTTCACTGACTTCCCTTCATTGCTGTAGACAGTGAATTTCTTCGTTGACTTCTCTTCATTGCTGTAGGCAGTGAAGTTCTTCGTTGACTTCCCTTCATTGCTGTAGACAGTGAAGTTCTTCATCGACTTCCCTTCATTGCTGTAGACAGTGGAGTTCTTCGCTGACTTCCCTTCATTGCTGTAGACAGTGAAGTTCTTTGTTGACTTCCCTTCATTGCTGTAGACAGTGAAGTTCTTCGTTGACTTCCCTTCATTGCTGTAGGCAGTGAAGTTCTTCGTTGACTTCCCTTCATTGCTGTAGGCAGTGAAGTACTTCACTGACTTCCCTTCATTGCTGTAGACAGTGAAGTTCTTCACTGACTTCCCTTCATTGCTGTAGACAGTGAATTTCTTCGTTGACTTCTCTTCATTGCTGTAGGCAGTGAAGTTCTTCGTTGACTTCCCTTCATTGCTGTAGACAGTGAAGTTCTTCATTGACTTCCCTTCATTGCTGTAGGCAGTGAAGTTCTTTGTTGACTTCCCTTCATTGCTGTAGACAGTGAAGTTCTTTGTTGACTTCCCTTCATTGCTGTAGGCAGTGAAGTTCTTCACTGACTTCCCTTCATTGCTGTAGGCAGTGAAGTTCTTCACTGACTTCCCTTCATTGCTGTAGGCAGTGAAGTTCTTCACTGACTTCCCTTCATTGCTGTAGACAGTGAAGTTCTTCACTGACTTCCCTTCATTGCTGTAGACAGTGAATTTCTTCGTTGACTTCTCTTCATTGCTGTAGGCAGTGAAGTTCTTCGTTGACTTCCCTTCATTGCTGTAGACAGTGAAGTTCTTCATTGACTTCCCTTCATTGCTGTAGGCAGTGAAGTTCTTTGTTGACTTCCCTTCATTGCTGTAGACAGTGAAGTTTTTCGTTGACTTCCCTTCATTGCTGTAGGCAGTGAAGTTCTTCGCTGACTTCCCTTCATTGCTGTAGGCAGTGCAGTTCTTCGTTGACTTCCCTTCATTGCTGTAGGCAGTGGAGTTCTTCGTTGACTTCCCTTCATTCCTGTAGGCAGTGGAGTTCTTCGTTGACTTCCCTTCATTGCTGTAGGCAGTGAAGTTCTTCGTTGACTTCCCTTCATTGCTGTAGGCAGTGGAGTTCTTCGTTGACTTCCCTTCATTCCTGTAGGCAGTGGAGTTCTTCGTTGACTTCCCTTCATTGCTGTAGGCAGTGAAGTTCTTCGTTGACTTCCCTTCATTGCTGTAGGCAGTGGAGTTCTTCGTTGACTTCCCTTCATTCCTGTAGGCAGTGGAGTTCTTCGTTGACTTCCCTTCATTGCTGTAGGCAGTGAAGTTCTTCGTTGACTTCTCTTCATTGCTGTAGACAGTGAAGTTCTTCACTGACTTCTCTTCATTGCTGTAGGCAGCAGTGGTGACTGAATTACTTCAATGTTGTACTTGAATAAAAGTAATTCACTTCTGAACTACTTGAGTAAAAGTAGAAGTATTTTCCAACAGTACTTGAAGTAAAAAAGTAGTTGTAAAAGTGGAATGGAAAGATTTATTGCCAGGCAAATAATCAACATGTACATTACAGCAGCAGCAAACAAAAACAGAAAATCAAGACAAAGTGAAAACAACTACTGTTAACTACTCTAACATATATAGGAATAATGTTCTGTCACTGTTTGATATACCACAGGCTGCAAATACACAATTTGTCAGGCTCATTTCATTTTGAATTTTTTTTTCTAGAACTGGCTGTCAGTCCTGTGCGGAGCAGGGTGAAGACCATAAATGAATCAATAGCTAGATGGTAGTACTAGTGATCTAGTTACCATTTACATCAGATGTTTTGTCATCTTCTTCCAACTCGTCTTCCAAGTCGTCGTCTACCAAATTTTAATAAACTGTCGCACAAATACCACATCATTATTGCAAATGAAAGCAATAACATGCTTAACACATGATTTACTGTATATGCTATGTAATGTTTAAACAGACTCTTCATATACATGTTCCTGATATGATCTTTTATGTTACGCCAGGATCTTCTATGTCATGCTTGTTTCTCTAAAAAAAAATTCTATGACCTCTTTCCCTGGAAGCGCTCCTCTCATTATATAGGATGCAAAGTGCACCCTGATGGAATGTTTCTCTTCTCCAGTTCATGTCACTTTTTCATGTTGCAGCTTGTGTTTTGTTTTGGTCCACGAGACCGTGCCGGGTTTGCACTGACCACGATCTTTATTTCCATCTTCCATCCCCCTGTGTTGTTTGCTGTATCGAATCCTTTTCTACTTAAACCTTTTCTAGAATCTGCACGCATTCTGCCACTTCTTCTGTGATCAGGATAGGAATAGTCCTTTTTTAGCCTCAGATATATTTTACCTCTGATCGCTAGGTGTCCCAAGACTAGGATCAAGAGTTTTTCAAACTCATTGAGGTTGTGTTCTAATTCATTATCTGCTACAGCCTTCTTCTTTTCTGACCAGTCTGTCACTATTAATTTTGCAACCTCCCGCTGTCATTTTCTGTTAAAAAGTTTTAGTTTGACCATGGTAACTTGTATAAGCTCTGTGTACTCTTCTCTTTATTTGACCTTGGCCATGGTAACTTGTATAAGCTCTGTGTACTCTTCTGTTTATTTGACCTTTGCTCATCCACCAAAATGGCAGCATTCTACTTGCGTTCATCCGTTAAGCATTTTTACTCAGTTTCATGACATCTGCTGTAAGTGGCAAAAAATCAACCCCATTATGGGTTTTTTCGGAAAGATTTCTGTGTGCTGATGCAGCAACTTCCGACCACTGCAGGTAATGCAATTTCTAGAATTGCGTCAATGCATCAAAGGTGGCAGTATTCCCCGTTTCTAAGGAATTGGCCATGTTCAATTGAGCTACCTTCTTCAACAGTTGGCCAGGCCGAATGGCACTAGATGGTGTCAAGTAGGAGTGGCTTGTGCCATCAAATCCAGCGCACACACTGCGTCAACAACTATCCAGAATTTTGTCAGATGGATAAAGTCTTGCAATTCACTTATTTGGCTTCCCATCCTGGCATGTGGGTGGATTAGTTGTCTGCCCAGATGTCACATGCAGCTTCTGATGTAGCCATGCTGTTCCTTGCTGTTTCCAAGCTTTCTGGTCAGGTACTTACCTAATTTTAAGATAAGTCCATCTTTCATGGCAACAGTGCCAATGGCATCTCTCTTCATTCTCTTTAGGAGAAAACCAAGATCATTTTCATCAGTACCTCCAGTGGACATCATGCTTGCCCCACTCTTGTACAAGTGTTGTTTCTTTTTATCACCTGCTGTATATTCTGGTGCCAGGGCACATGAATGTTTCCACAATGATGTCTTCACAAAATATGCAAAACAGTACTTGCATGGGACGTATTCCATGTAGTCAGCATCTTTGGTTGTAGGTCTGTGTTGAACCACAAATTCACCAGTCTAGTGTATAATTCCATGGTAGTTGTTAGACAGGGCCGTCTCTGCTGATGACGTCGTTGGCTATTTGGACTGCCCCCACAGTCACAGCGGTCACTTTGGACCAGGTCCCAGTGTAGCATGGAGGCGCCGAACCTCCCAAAGCTAGATACTGCGCTGAAGTTGAAGGTGTCGACACAAATCGATGTAATTTTGTGGTGGCAGATGCCCATGATTCGGTCCATCTTACCTGTATCCAGTGTTCCACCGACTCCTGTGGGAGGGCAGTGCAGGTAAGTAGCCTAGTGTGGTGTATGCTACACTCCGAAGTCGTAATTTCTAGCCCCAACTCTCGCCAATGTCCACGGTCAAGTGCGCGCAGAGCACCGACGTCAGCGGGGCACCATAGTTTACGACCAATTCATCGCAGATCCGTGCTCAACACCATTGGCAGTGTCGTCCGTGGTCGACCCCTGAATGACGAAAATGAATGATGAAATAGTTGTCGATCACATGCTGAGCGGGAGCATCGGGTGGCATACGGAGCACGTGCCCAAACAGACTGCATTGGGCTGTGAGGATGGCTTCACCGATGGGACGACATCGGCAATGGTGGTATAGTGCCTTGTTCGATATATGGTGTGGCCAATGGATGCCGACAGTCTGGCGTAGGTGACAAGAGTGGTATGTGTCCTGACGTTCTAGCTCTGATTTCGTCAGGCCCCATGTTGTATGTCAACATGGGCATGATGAACAACACATATAACCGTAGCTGCAGCTGTAGAGAAATCTGTGATCACCTTAACCACGCTGTCCACAGCTTGCAGAAGGCGACATTGGTCAGCTGCTTTCGGCAAGCGATGTCTTCGGCTTCACTGAGGAGCAACCCTAGCTTGTGTGTCATCCTCCATTCTTCCTTGATGCAGTCTGCATGTCGGCTAACACTTGTGTGTTCGGTTTTCGTTGTGTTGATCATGAACGACCACTCCGCCAAGCATGCCTGCGTGATGCGCTCGATCTCATCCAGGAACGAACGTGACGAGCTGATAAAATCATTTCTTGCTTACCAAATTTAATTAAGTCCAAGATGGCCGCTCATAAGTCGATACACCCATAAGTTCCATAACAACGCTGAACAGAATGAGCGCGATAATTTGCTGATAATTTTGATAAATCATATATTCTTCCTTTTCAATACACTGGCATTGCACCATGCATAATGCCACAAACACATATCGTACATTTGCCGAGGTTCATTGAATCATTGGACACAACAGTAATACGGGTCAAGACAAGATAAGTTATGATAACTAACATAAGCTGGTACCCGTAAGCTTAGTTGCACGTGTTTCGCAAATTTGACGTTGATGACACATATGCGGACAAGTCCTTGTACAGTGGTGTACACAGCAAACATGCCACCTTGATACAGTTACCCCTTCTTGAGTGGAAGTGAAACGTCAACAATAGATACAGCCATGGGTGTTCTGCCGTGCACTCTGATTCGTCAACACAATCTTGCATTTCTCTAAATAACATTCGCATCCGCCAAAATTACTATAACAATTGGAAATTACTTCCTATTGCGTTGAATTCCTAAAGAGAGGTTTGTATGCAAATACGATCGTGAAATGGCCTGCGATTGGATAATATTAATAGCTTTTGGCCTGGCGACGGGGTCCCCCTGGCGATTAGGTGCACTTTCTGAAATGTCATTGATGGACGGAGCTCCACCAGGTGATGTAGTTCAGACAAAAATGTTACGAAAATATACTGTGAAGTAAATGAAAGTAACGAAGTAAAAAGTCGCGTTACCATAGATAAAACTACTTCGTTACCTGTAAAAGTATTTAATAAAAATTGTACTTTGTTACTTGCCAATTACTCAAAATAACAAGTCAAATATTGTAACATAGTAGTTTTACTGTGTCACATGACACCACTAGAAGGCAGAGCACACTGAACATCATCTTCTGGAGTTGCCATGTAGACATCTTGACTTGTTCCTGTGGAGGCTCACCAGGCTCACTGCGCTCACCATAGAACAGGTTGTCATGAGCCTCGGCATTATCCTACTGGATTGCTATGATGAATTTCCAGACACTGGGGTGATCCTAGCCAACAAGCTGCTAGAAGCCATGATGCCAGCTCTCCCACCAGTTGTTTGTGTGGGTTGTTGACGGTTGCTTCATTGACGTTAATAATAATATATTTTATTTGTTACAGCTCCAGATCCAACATTTTTTGTAGCGTGTCACTTTTAACCTGTGGGTTTGAGCTAGCAGAGCGCAGGCTTTCACCGGTTTCATACCGGTTGGTATGGGTTCACTATAGGGCCGGAACGATACACTACACGTTACGATACGTATCACGATACAGAGGTCACGATACGATACATATCGCAATACAGACTACACTGACTAGAATGATACAACAACAGTAAAACACACGTTTTTTATCACGTTGACAAGGCACCGCTGCAGCAGACGTCACGTCGTCACTCACATGAGGTCCAAATTGCACGCATGTATGGAAAAAATAATAGTGTAAAGATTTTACATAGATTATAGTTAGATATACGTGTGGGAAATGTACTACGTTATATTTTGCTATTTTATTGATACACAGGCAGGTGTGGTTCGCGTGGAACATTTATTATTTCACAAAGGTGACGCGAATAATGTTTTGCCTATCGCATATTGTAGTGTACCACGATACAGATATTGTGTATCATGTACCATACCATGCGGTGTGTATTGTGCCGGTGCACCGGTGTATCATTCCGGCACTAGTTCACATAAATACAAGGCGCTTCGTCATGGATTTGTAGGTAAAAGCTAATAATATCTTGAAGTTGATTCTGCATGCAACGCGTAACCAGTGAAGATCATGCGAAAGGGGCATGGTACTGTTGTTCTGTGAACGATGCAATATCAGTCTAGCAGCCAAGTTGTGCATTCGTTGCAGACGTACAATGTTGCCTACAGACGTTCCATATATGAGTGAATTACAGCAGTCAAGCCACGATGTGATGATGGCGTTGACTTCGCGTTCCTTTGTCGTTCTAGGTAGAAAACAGCTGATCTGATTGATAGGGCGGAAGTGGAATGTGGATGTGTTGATGGTTTGTGACACTTGCTCGGTTTGTGAAAATCACCTGAGCACATCACACTGCCGTCCACAGCGTTGATGGGAAGAGAGCTGGAAAGCAGTGCATGTGGATTGACTGCTAAGCACCATCAGTCGCTGGAGGAGCCTGCCTCCTCCCAGACACATGGGTAGTGTTGGGAATCAGCTTAATTCTCATAATCATTCATCAGTTTGGCCAAGCTGATCGATGACCGATTATATGGTCAGTTTGTGGGCAGCCATTGTGGGAAAATCACAAAAATCTACAGGCTCGCATATGAAAACAGAATACATTCTAAATTCACAAACGCTGACATAAATGTGTTGCTAAGATGGAACTGGCAAGTTCAAGTACAAATGTTTAAAGTCTTGTGTAGTGTCATGCTGCCTTTAAAAGTTTCTTCATTGCTGTGGGCAGTGCACACTGTGAACAGCTTCTTCTGCAGTTGCTGTGTGGAACCCTCGACGTTCTCCTGTGGAGCTTCAAGCTTAAATATTGATCCAGTGAACTGAAAGACGTGTGATTGTGCACTTGGTCATGTCTAGTCTAACTTTGAACGGTGCTCGGCCCTTTAGCTTTCTGAAAACAAAACGTGTGATTGTGCACTTGGTCATGTCTAGCCTAGCTTTGAACGGTGCTTGGTCCTTTAGCTTTCTGAAAACAAAATGTGTGATTGTGCACTCTAGCCTAGCTTTGATCAGTGCTTGGTCCTTTAGCTTTCTGAAAACAAAACGTGTGATTGTGCACTTGGTCATGTCTAGTCTAACTTTGAACAGTGCTCGGTCCTTTAGCTTTCTGAAAACAAAACGTGTGATTGTGCACTTGGTCATGTCTAGCCTAGCTTTGAACGGTGCTCGGTCCTTTAGCTTTCTGAAAACAAAACGTGTGATTGTGCACTTGGTCATGTCTAGCCTAGCTTTGAACGGTGCTCGGTCCTTTAGCTTTCTGAAAACAAAACGTGTGATTGTGCACTTGGTCATGTCTAGTCTAGCTTTGAACGGTGCTCGGTCCTTTAGCTTTCTGAAAACAAAACGTGTGATTGTGCACTTGGTCATGTCTAGCCTAGCTTTGAACGGTGCTCAGTCCTTTAGCTTTCTGAAAACAAAATGTGTGATTGTGCACTCTAGCCTAGCTTTGATCAGTGCTCGGTCCTTTAGCTTTCTGAAAACAAAACGTGTGATTGTGCACTTGGTCATGTCTAGCCTAGCTTTGAACGGTGCTCGGACCTTTAGCTTTCTGAAAACAAAACGTGTGATTGTGCACTTGGTCATGTCTAGCCTAGCTTTGAACGGTGCTCGGTCCTTTAGCTTTATGAAAACAAAACATGTGATTGTGCACTTGGTCATGTCTAGCCTAGCTTTGAACGGTGCTTGGTCCTTTAGCTTTCAGAAAACAAAATGTGTGATTGTGCACTCCAGCCTAGCTTTGATCAGTGCTCGGTCCTTTAGCTTTCTGAAAACAAAACGTGTGATTGTGCACTTGGTCATGTCTAGTCTAACTTTGAACAGTGCTCGGTCCTTTAGCTTTCTGAAAACAAAACGTGTGATTGTGCACTTGGTCATGTCTAGCCTAGCTTTGAACGGTGCTCGGACCTTTAGCTTTCTGAAAACAAAACGTGTGATTGTGCACTTGGTCATGTCTAGCCTAGCTTTGAACGGTGCTCGGTCCTTTAGCTTTATGAAAACAAAACTTGTGATTGTGCACTTGGTCATGTCTAGCCTAGCTCTGAACGGTGCTCGGTCCTTTAGCTTTCTGAAAACAAAACGTGTGATTGTGCACTTGGTCATGTCTAGCCTAGCTTTGAACGGTGCTCGGTCCTTTAGCTTTCTGAAAACAAAATGTGTGATTGTGCACTTGGTCATGTCTAGCCTAGCTTTGAACGGTGCTCGGTCCTTTAGCTTTCTGAAAACAAAATGTGTGATTGTGCACTCTAGCCTAGCTTTGATCAGTGCTCAGTCCTTTAGCTTTCTGAAAACAAAACGTGTGATTGTGCACTTGGTCATGTCTAGCCTAGCTTTGAACGGTGCTCGGACCTTTAGCTTTCTGAAAACAAAACGTGTGATTGTGCACTTGGTCATGTCTAGCCTAGCTTTGAACGGTGCTCGGTCCTTTAGCTTTATGAAAATAAAACATGTGATTGTGCACTTGGTCATGTCTAGCCTAGCTTTGAACGGTGCTCGGTCCTTTAGCTTTCTGAAAACAAAATGTGTGATTGTGCACTCTAGCCTAGCTTTGATCAGTGCTCGGTCCTTTAGCTTTCTGAAAACAAAACGTGTGATTGTGCACTTGGTCATGTCTAGCCTAGCTTTGAACGGTGCTCGGACCTTTAGCTTTCTGAAAACAAAACGTGTGATTGTGCACTTGGTCATGTCTAGCCTAGCTTTGAACGGTGCTAGGTCCTTTAGCTTTATGAAAACAAAACTTGTGATTGTGCACTTGGTCATGTCTAGCCTAGCTTTGAACGGTGCTCGGTCCTTTAGCTTTCTGAAAACAAAATGTGTGATTGTGCACTTGGTCATGTCTAGCCTAGCTTTGAACGGTGCTCGGTCCTTTAGCTTTCTGAAAACAAAATGTGTGATTGTGCACTTGGTCATGTCTAGCCTAGCTTTGAACGGTGCTCGGTCCTTTAGCTTTATGAAAGCAAAACGTGATTGTGCACTTGGTCATGTCTAGCCTAGCTTTGAACGGTGCTCCATCCTTTAGCTTTCTGAAAACAGAACGTGTCCATGGTCTCGATCAAACTTCCCCCAGGATAATTAGAGAGTTTGCCAGCCTTTTCGACAGCGCATAACTGTTCACACCATAACAAAATGGGGAAGCTGCAGATTAGCCAATCACAGAAGTCTTCTCTCTTCCACTGCCCAGATAAGTCATGCAATGGGAATGACATGCCAAGGTTACCTGTGGAATGCAAGCTAAATTCAGCATTAATTTTGTTTGGCGAAAATGATCATCGGTCACACAAGATTGTGATAGATGTGGAGTGGAGAATTATGTCAACACCATTTGAAGTAAAAGTTAAATCGTGTGTCAAACATTAAATTTGTGAGGAAGAGCAGAGAAATGCAGACACATTGTTTTCCTCCATATTTGTTCTGAATATTTTGACCATCTCAACCAGTCTGATGTCACTACGGGTGTGTCACATGTCCGAGGTCATGTGATATGGATTATACTTGATGTCATACTAGCATTTCCAGTTGTTCAGAGGTGTTCAAATCACAGGTTTCCCATCTTGTTTACACAGTTTTTGCCCACCACATCACACACACCAAGCAAACGGACGTTGAATCCACACGAGTGCCGTTCCGCGTGACTGAGCTTCACCTCGAGTCCCACAATGGACATAGTGGCGTATAGTAGGTTTTGTCCAGCGATTTTTTCTGTTTCTTGGAATTGTTCGAGATGAATTTGACAGTCTTGGTTAGATCAGTGATTACAGTTTCCTACCATGTCACTCTGACCTCAGTTTCGCTCATCTTGCTTTCATAGTTTGCTTGGTTAGCAACATCCATTTTTTCATTCAAGTCAGTGAGAGTAGCGCAAGCGAAAACTATAAACTTGGCGTCATGCGTGACAGGAGGTTAGGTCACCAAGACATCGTCCTTTTCTGTCGGCATAGCTTCAGTCACTGACTGGACTTTGCGTGTGTTTGTTCACCATGCACAGACATGGTGGCCAATGTTCGTTACGTAACCTTTGGTTAACAGCTAATGTGCTGTGACACGACGCGTGTGAGCAGCCAAATCAGACATAGAAGTGAAGCTTGTGGCGATTAACATTGTATAGTTGCTTGTGTTCTAGAAGTTATCACTGACTGTGTATCTTAGCTCCATACCTTTACTGTTATGTTTATATCATCGCCGAGATGTTATTGGACAATGCTACAAACTAAGCACTAGACACATCACACAAACCTGTGTACACACCACACATGGAGTACACACCATTGATTATTGTGTTATATTATCTTTATGTACTACACATGGAGTACACACCATTGATAACTGTGTTGTATTATCTTTATGTACTACACATGGAGTACACACCATTGATTAATGTGTTATATTATCTTTCTGTACTACACATGGAGTACATACCATTGATTACTGTGTTGTGTTATCTTTTTGTACTACACATGGATTACACACCATTGATTACTGTGTTGTGTTATCTTTCTGTACTACACGAGAAATACACACCATTGATTACTGTGTTGTTATCTTTCTATACTACACATGGAGTACACACCATTGATTATTGTGTTCTATTACCTTATTGTACTACACATGAAGTACTCATATTGACAGCTGTGTTAAATTCTCTCTATAGTTCACATAAAATACATTGAATATTGTGTTGCATTCTCTCTGTAGTTCACATTGAATATTGTGTTGCATCCTCTCTGTAGTTCACACTGACTACTGTGTTGCATTCTCTCTGTAGTTCACGTGGAATACTCACATTGAATATTGTGTTGCATTCTCACTGTAGTTCACGTGGAATACTCACATTGAATACTGTGTTGCATTCTCTCTGTAGTTCACATGGAATACTCACATTGAATACTGTGTTGCATTCTCTCTCTCCAGTGCAATGGGAGTAATTGCTGTTGGATATTGTGTTGCACTGGTCACTGCAAAGTACTTTGTCAAGACAGACATAGGCCATGTTGATATCAAAACCAAGTAAGTCTATCTGCTTGCTGCACCTCTGAGCTCCGGTCCCTAAGAATTTAGGTGCTACAGAAGTTCTATTATTATTACAAAACAATCCCTTGCTCATTATTGGACAAATCCAACATTGACCAGATCAAGTTAACTTATCAGTGTCACTCATAATTTTGAAAGAATGAATTGAATTGAAAAATCAATCTCAAGACACTTGTTTATATTCTCTGAATGTTTCCGCGGAATCACTCGGCCTTCGTCGATGGACTGACTTCACCACAGGTGTGTCACATAACCATGGTCATGTGACATGTAGTCATGCGACACACGGTCATGTGACATGCGGTCATGTGACACACCTGTAGTGAAGTCAGTCCACAGATGAATGCCGAGTGACTCCGCTGAAACATTCAGAGAATTTAAACACGTTTCTTGATAGGTAAATAACATGTCACATACAACAATCAAATAAACAGAAATCAGAACATTCATTCAAGGAAAATATCAATACTGTTATGAAATGCTAAACTGGTAAATTTGATCCACATCAGCAGAAAACTGTTTGGAACATCAGGTACTTTGGAGGTGTAGACCTCACTTCATATTTACCTGCTGAATATCTGACTTTTATGTTTATTGTGTTTCAGACCGTCTCATTGGACGGATGTGTTTATTGTTATTCCTGTCATATGCTTCAGTTATCAGGTAAGTGGTCAAGATGTCAAAACATCGTATTCAATCTAATAAGTGTACAGTACATTTTAACAGAATTGGGCCAGAGAAAAATGTGAAAGAAGCTGTTCTGAAAAGCGTACACCAATTTCTCTATACAATAAGGTAACTGTTTAACACTAGTGGCATCATTTGGTGACTGGTGTAGAACAACTGAAAAGTGGTGCCAATTGTTTAACACCAGGTGGTTGTTCCACACTAATTAAGGTAGCTGGAGTGGTGTCAGTTGATTTTTTCATTTTTTTCCTCAACATTCTAGGAAGTATTGAACTGAACATCGACACTACAATTATTCACCCGGCAATAATGTCATATTTCGCCAATCCATCCTTTAAAAAACCAGTCCTTTTGGAAATCTCCCTGACTTCTTAGAAAGCTGACGATGTTTCCATAGTAACGACTGCATGTGCACTGATCTAGAAACCAGCTTTATTCGTTCATCGTGAATGTGGAACATATCGTCTGGTTACTGTGATTCCAGTACACATCAGTATTAACTAAACCTAACTAAATCATGTCCTTAAATTAGCAAATATCAGCATGTGACCTGGTGACCCATGGAAGACAGGCCAATAAAAATTATCGTAAACATGCCCTGCCGCTTGTTTGTTAGATGGCTGGCATAACCTGATATCATAGACGACAACACATTATGACCCCCTGTGGTGGCAAATTAAGGGGACTTCAATATTAGCAAGGGTTGTTATGTTTTGTCAGCAATGCTTAAAACGCCAGTGAAAAACATCACATTTCAAGCATGATACACATATCTATTGACATTTCTTTTATCGCTAACAACCAATTTGGTATATGAATGCGTCTTACATGTAGGCAACTTTACACGGTTTGGAATTACAACTGGTGAAGGGTTTGTGCAAAAAATACACTTTAGGCTGTCATTCAACTTTTGTTTAATTCATTCACAATGATGTAACAGACGTAATTCGTTTATGTTAACCAAAACCTCCCTTAAAGTGACACTGTCATTCTTATATGTATGTCATTTATTTCTTTGGGGATTTTCTCAAATTAATAGTTTTGCATTTTGTGGCTATTTTTTCACATTTTCAAAAATGTTTTTTAAATGTTGCAACACAACCAAATAAATGAAGAACTCCACATTTTATTAATCTGAAATATTATATAGCATTTCAACTACAATCTATGAAGAAATGGTTAATTTAGCTAGCGATTTAATTTAAACCCAATATTTTGACCAATCGCAAGCAAACACCTCCATGTAGCCCGTAACCGAAGATGACTGCGCCCATGTCGGATCCAAAAGCAAGCATGGTGTTTTTGAACTGACAGAAGCGAGTGTTTTTAAAACTGACAGAAGCGAGTACGATCGCTCATTACAGACCAAAGCTGATTCAAGATGGCAGCATACAATCTCATTGATAGATTGTTGAAATTGGCCACTTTATCACTGGATTTATCTTCTTTTAAAACTAGGGAGTCACACGGACTCCTACCAAGGGACATATGAGGAGTCCGTAGGTGAAACAAGGAGTCTCAGACCCACAGACTTCCATGAAAATCAAAGCTTGTCAAATATCCTCTTAGTAATCATCTTATGTTAATAGCAAAAATTATGCAATTGTAAAGGCCCTTACTCAATTTAATGTTTTCGATTGTTTCGTATTAGACTAATTTCACACAAAATTCAAACATTACCTAACATTAGTAAAGGATCAGTGTAGATAGGATATCAGGAAGTACTCATTCTCACAGAGGACAATGAATGGAGGGAACAAATTATCTACAGATTGTATAACTGCTAGCAGTGTGAATATGTTTAAAAACAAGGTTGACACATGTCAGGAGGGCATAGGTGAAAACATTTCCTGTAGACAAGGCTTCTTTGGATGGCAGTCTTATTAAATAAACTGTTCTGGTTTGTTGTGTCTCTGACCTCTGGTTCCTGAGGATTTAGGTGCTACAGAAGTTACGACTTTGTTTTTGCATGCAGCATCTGTATTATGTCCACAGTGTCATCTGAGCATAGTGCCGATATACGCCTGCCTTCGAAAGAGGACATTCAGTGAATTTCTTCGAGTGGTTTTGGTTGCCATAGTGATCATGGTGTTTACATACACCGTCACGGCATCATTTGGCTATCTGACGTTCGGCACAGGAATAAATCAGGACATCCTATTGTCCTACAAACCAACAGCTGATGTCCTGGTGGCTGTCATATTTGTGGCTTTCAAGATGTACACTACTTATCCAATACTACTCTTTGTAGGCAGGTGAGTGAATATGTGTAATTTACAATATGATGTATGTAAACATCAATGCTGAGATGTAATATATATATATAATATATATATATGTATATGTGTGTGCGTATATATATATATATATATATATATATATATATATATATATATATATATATATATATATATATATATATATATATATATATACACTATATATATATATATATATATATATATATATGCTGCTAGCATTTACACAATCTGTAGATAATTTGTTCCATATATATATATATATATACACACACACATGGAACAAATTATCTACAGATTGTGTAAATGCTAGCAGCATGAATATGCTTAAAAACAAGATTGATACATATCTCAGGAGGGTGGGTTACACGTAGATGAACATTGTTGGACTCTCCATAAGCCAATGGCTTCCTTGTCCACTTGCCATCTGGGTTTTTGCCTTGGATGGCAATCTTGTTAAATCATTGTTACTTTTGGATGATCTTAAAACATTGATGTAACATACTACACAACATCTGTTATTAGTTATTTCAAGTAATTGGTATGTAATGATGTAGAATTTTGACTAAATGCTTCTACTTGTAACGAAGTAGTTTCATATAAAGTAACGCGAATTTTTACTTTATTACTTTTATTTACTTAACAATATATTTTTTTACATTTTTTGCGAAACCGCTGCTGCCAGCCGCGCTCCACCGTCAACAACATTTCATAAACTGTGCCTAGTCGCCAGGCCAAAAGCTATTAATATCATCCAATCGCAGGCCAGTTCGCAATCATATTTGCATACAAACCTCTCTTTAGGAAATCGACGCTACCACTGTTTTATATATAGGTCAGTGAAAGAAGGTCAGGTCAAGACCGTTAACATAAAATGTCACTTCAAGCATACAACACTTGAACACTATCTCAAACCATGGTGCAAATATCTTCTTTTGCAACATATAAACTATTAACCAGTAAGTTTCCAATATGTATTATAAACATACAAATTTGCGATTTCAACATTGTATTGATAATCCCCACACCCTACACAATTCATTCGTGAGCGAACTCGCATCATGGATCGAGAATTTCACCGATTTTCGCCCATTGTCAGCAACGGCCTTACCATCTTACATCAACATTAAACAACATTTTACTTTCAAGAAATAAAATTCATATTGAGATGTTCAATAAATTCATAATAATGATTACTCTAAAGAACTAAACAATGCAGAATTGATACTTTGCCATTTGGCAGCATCTTTTCCCAGCAGTGCGTTATTCAAGCTGACCCATAATATCAAGGTCAGGGACAGGTCACAGGGGCCCTGACAGGGCACTTAAATCTTAATTGCAATTAGCAACAGCCGTCCTTTGTTGCACATGTCTGTCTTCTGATCAATTCTAGCACAAGTTGGTACCAGGTAACCAACCCAGCTAGCTGCTAAAGCCTGTTGTTTCAATGTTTGTGTGAACTGATAAGAGTTGGGTAGGTGGTGGGGTGGTGGGGTGATGGGGGTTCATAAGTGGGGGTTCACGAGCCAGATGGCTTCATCAGCTAGCCATCAAATGGCTTTGTTATTTTTACTATGGACAGTGTTAGGAGGTATTACTTCTGACCAGTTTTTACTGAAGTACAAAATTAAAGTAATTCAGTCAACCGTGCACAATATGGACTTCATGGAGGAGTCAGCTGCTGTTACGTTTAGCTTCGTATATAGATGTATTTTTACCAAAAAAAACCTGTTTATTTTCCTATCACAGTTCAAGAGGGTGACGACTTTGATGATAGATCATGAGGGTGCCAACTTTGATGACAGGTCATGAGGGTGCCGACTTTGATCACAGGTCACGAGGGTGCTGACTTTGATCACAGGTCAAGAGGGTGCTGACTTTGATCACAGGTCAAGAGGGTGCCGACTTTGATCACAGGTCATGAGGGTGCTGACTTTGATCACATGTCATGAGGGTGCCGACTTTGATCACAGTTCATGAGGATGCCGACTTTAATCACAGCTCATGAGGATGCCAACTTTGATCACCAGTCATAAGGGTGCTGACTTTGATCACCAGTCATAAGGGTGCTGACTTTGATCACAGGTCACGAGGGTGCCGATTTTGATCGCAGGTCAAGAGGGTGCCGACTTTGATCACAGGTCACAAGGGTGCCGACTTTGATCGCAGGTCAAGAAGGTGCCGCCTTTGATCACAGGTCACGAGGGTGCCGACTTTGATCACAGGTCAAGAGGGTGCCGACTTTGATCACAGGTCACGAGGGTGCTGACTTTGATCACAGGTCACGAGGGTGCTGACTTTGATCACAGGTCAAGAAGGTGCCGCCTTTGATCACAGGTCACGAGGGTGCCGACTTTGATCACAGGTCAAGAGGGTGCCGACTTTGATCACAGGTCACGAGGGTGCTGACTTTGATAACAGGTCACGAGGGTGCTGACTTTGAGCCATGAAGGCAGTTTTGCATTATGACGGCTGAAGCGCCAACTGATGAATACAAAGTTTCTGAAATTGCACATAGGTCGATGTAATTCAAAGTTTAGTGTAGTGTGGGTGTCTGGTTTCATGCAGTGTTGCACATCAGTGTTTTGATATCATCCCTTACATCTCTGTGAACTGTGTTATAAGATTGTTGTTGAAGAGTGTATTGATAGCAAGTAGATAGCTGCTTTCTAAATTGCTAAGACATGTCTCTTTAGACACTGTTGTAATAAAGAAATAAGTTATAAATATATTGGAATGTACTATTTTAGCAAAACATTTCACAGTACACTGTAACATAACTTACACGACTCTGTTGTTAGGCAGAATATACATGGTATAATTTCTTGAAGCTGGTAGTTGTGACTGAATAGTGTTATGTAATCACTACAAACTTCCCAGTAAGTGGCCCAGAAATTTAGCATTTTCCATTTGTAGTAAACCCGAAGCAACTTTGTATGTTGACCAATCATAAAACACTAAACATCCACATATTTAATATGTTGACCAATCATAAAACACTAAACATCCACATATTTTCTATGTTGACCAATCATAAAACACTAAACATCCACATATTTTCAATAACCAGTACAAATTGAAGCTCCCTGTAGTTTTGCTTCAGTTGACAGCTTCACCCAAACAATATACATATTTTATGTTAAATTGTATTTGTGATTCACTAAAACACATTTTGCGACCCCAATGATAGAATGGATGTAGTGTATACTGTATAACACAATTTTACTATAAAAAGACTTTGTACCTTTATACTTTAATTATTTATTATTATATATTGTTAACACATTTATATTTTTATGTATTTATATTTTAATGTATTTTTAACTAATTGTTTTTTGCATATCTGTATTGTACACGTATTGCACACTGTATTTGGGTTTTTATCTTAAATATAAGTATTTGTATACGTTTGGCAGAGCTGCACTGGACAGTGTATGGGTCCAGATGAGACACCTCGAGCCAGAGAAAGTCGCGAGTCAAGAAAGATGTCGGCGCATCTTGGTGACGTTGATCTGGTTCGCGACATCTCTGCTTCTTGCCATCATTGTGCCTAACATTGGCATTGTCATCTCTCTGCTCGGGGGGTTTGCTGGTCTCTTCATATTCACATTCCCAGGTAGGTCAGACATAATCTTGTCACTTTATGTGCTAAATTTGTCATATTATTGGTGTAGCTTTGGTTTTGTTGTTTGCTGTATGTAAGTCCATCATGGTTGCTGTGTCTAGGACTGTCGTGGTTGCTGTGTCTAGGACTGTCATGGTTGCTGTGTCTAGGACTGTCATGTTTGCTGTGTCTAGGACTGTCTTGGTTGCTGTGTCTAGGACTGTCATGGTTGCTGTGTCTAGGACTGTCATGTTTGCTGTGTCTAGGACTGTCTTGGTTGCTGTGTCTAGGACTGTCATGTTTGTTGTGTCTAGGACTGTCGTGTTTGCTGTGTCTAGGACTGTCGTGTTTGGTGTGTCTAAGACTGTCGTGGTTGCTGTGTCTAGGACTGTCATGGTTGCTGTGTCTAGGACTGTCAAGTTTGCTGTGTCTAGGACTGTCATATTTGCTGTGTCTAGGACTGTCATGGTTGCTGTTTCTAGGACTGTCATGTTTGTTGTGTCTAAGACTGTCGTGTTTGTTGTGTCTAAGACTGTCGTGTTTGCTGTGTCTAAGACTGTCATGGTTGCTGTTTCTAGGACTGTCATGTTTGTTGTGTCTAAGACTGTCATGTTTGTTGTGTCTAAGACTGTCGTGTTTGCTGTGTCTAAGACTGTCATGTTTGCTGTGTTTAGGACTGTCATGTTTGCTGTGTTTAGGACTGTCATGTTTGCTGTGTTTAGGACTGTGCCTGCTACAGATGTTGCTACAAGGCTACATTGACCAGTGTGAGCAGCCACGCCGATACTACACCCTCTATGCAATGGCTGTGGGCTACCTCATCATTGGGGCCTTTATCTTTGGCCTCGTCACGACCCAGTCACTACTCATGGACTTCACAAGCGTGCCAACACGTCATGTACAGACACCAGACTGCAACTGATGACACGTGGCTGGCTGCCTCAAACTACCTGCAGAATCCTCATCAGTCTGACAATATGTTCGAATGTTGCAACAAATCAGACTGTTAGGACAGTAATTTTAATAATCCACCCACATATAATTTTTTTAAAAAGCATTTTTTTACCGTAATTTGTTTTATAGGTTTTTTAATTGTCATCCCACAGAGTTAAAATGTACATTCTTTGTGTTGCAACTTGTTAAATGTTTATAAGTAATATAATAGGTAAACATAGATGTGCATGTGTGTCTGTGACATGTCTATGTCTACCGCCCTGCATGTTATCGTTCATATAGAACATGTCACAGAATGTCTTCACCGACATTCATTATTTGAACTAAATGCATTGTGCAAAACATACAAAATATATCACATATTATTGTCTACATTTCCTACATTGTCTATTTTTCCTAAGGTCATGTTACACAGGCAGTCCTCCACTGTCTCTCGCTTTCTTTATCCATGGCTGTGTAAGTTGGACACGTCCACAGTTCTGTTTGTCTGTGTTGAGAGATAGATACCCCTGGTAAATATTTTATCATAACAATAATATATAATACATATAAATGTATAATATATATATATATATATATATATCTATAGAGGTGTATATACAGGTGTAAATACAATATGAATACATTTAACAATTATAGTAAGATATTAGAAAATCTACTGGATTTTACCGATTGTCCAGCATTGGCATTATTATTAATATTTTATTTAAAAATTAAGGTGGTACAATATAGTGTGAGAGATATTAAGACTGATATATCATTTACAGAATGTGCATGAGTTATAAGGATGGCAAATAAAAATGACTACTACCGATGTACCAATATGTTGACACCAGATTCTCTGAAACATGGACATTGGTCATCGTGGCATGAAGTATTTGGTTATAGGATGTGTTTGCACGAATCATTGAGGCGCCTGTCAGATATTGAAGTTAGTAACTACATACGTGCTCAATATACTCTTAAGGTTTATTGTAACTGTTATGTTCTGTTATGTTCTTATTGGCTGTGAGTCATTCCTTACAGTTTTTGTGTTTTGTATGTTTATTGTCTTGTGAAATGGCAGCCATTTACGGATCATCATTTCAAATCACGAATAGCTGAGCCGAGTACAGTTAACTGTGCCAGAGTCTTGTGAGATGCAGTCAATATGTCCCAGTTTTCATGGTATGGTCCTTTTGAGCATACATGGCAAACCAGCAGATGTTGATAATCATACGGGTTCATTTGCGGGTCTTACAGATTTATGTTGCCATTTTTGTGTGCAACTGAGGGTTGGCATGTATACAACTATGTGTTAGTGTATTGTGATACAGATACATTCCATATAATAGCAATTATAACAGTTGTTAATATGGAGAAATAATTGTATCGATTATATATTCTGCCCATGAATGTTTAAACATTCAACAGTCAGACACGTATAAGGGAATGTGTATAACTTAAACTGATGCTTTCTTCACTCATTCTAAGAGTGTTTCACCCATGTACATTAATACATGAATCCTTATCATGATTTGTGTGTTGCATCTGCTTAAAGCGAGTCGGTCATGCTTCAGTATACCATCGTTTTAAGTGGGCTAGTAAATTATCTGTAAAATGGTCCAAAACCCATTTCAATATGTCAACGTTCCATGGTTTACATTTCCAGACATCTGTCCTAATAAAAAAATATAAAATGGAAAACTTATGTAAAAAAGATAACTCAGTGATGTGAAAAACTAAAAAAAAATTATGCAATACTACAATTGTGATTATTCCAAAATGTTTTATGTTCTTAGAATTGAGTGTTTATATATATATATATATATATATATATATATGAAAATTATATGGTAATGTTCTACAATTTGATGAGTTAAATGTCATGGTATATATGACAGGAGAGATGTATGATGTGACAGGATTAGTATTTATTGGAATTTTGAATTAAATGAGAGCTAAAGATAAATATTCTATTGTTGACTTCATGTTTGATACACCATTCACTCAATATTGTATAGCTGCACTGGTAGCAGAATACAGACTAGATGAAAATAAAAGCTGACAATGTTAGAAATATGTAATCAACTCATGATAGTTTTGTAAAATAAATTGCACACGCACAGTATTCCAACAATAGGTATCGTGCAATAGCTTTGGCAAAGCGAGGATACTGTTAGTAAAGTAATAAAAGAAAGTATTACATTAAACCAGCTCAATGAATGAGTTGGTTTAAAACAGTTTGTCAGAACCTGTGTATCCTTAGCAAAAAGTCTTTGGAAATTTTTATTTATTTTCTGTAGGATTTTTGCCAATGAGACAATTCTACAGAATTTCGAAAATATTGTATAGGATGTTTATAGAAAATTCTGTGGGGTTTCTGCAGAGACATTTCTATAGAATTCTGAGAGTCCTGTTTTCCATACAGTAATAGACTATGCTCTAGAATTCTATGAAAAAAATTAAGCAGAAAAAATGCTATGCAATCTTTAGTATTCTATAGTTTCCTATGAACCATTTTAGTATATTGAGTGATAATATGCTCGCAGACCCCCCCCCCCATATTCAACAGCTTTCGACGATTAAGTAAAAGAAACTAAGCACATAAATTTACACTTCCCTGTTCATTGTTATCGTAGGACATTCACTGTTATGCATGAAATAAAGTCAAAATAAAAGTACTGCTGTGACGTGCAGATTTATATTTAGCATGTGCATTGTGCAACGTTAATTTACTCGGCATGCTTTCCTTGTGAACCAATATCGCAGGCCACGCCTCCAATAATTTAACAAGAAACGGGAAGTCCTATTAATTCAATTGTTACGTTTACTGTGTTCGACGTTTTCCATAATCCGTGAGGTGGCGCCATCATAATGTCACCGCCATTCCCTCGCCATCGAAACACTTGCGTTTATTGCAACGCTAATGTGTATCTTAATTAACGTGTGGGGGCGCGATGGCATACCAGTTACAAGGCCCGACTCCCAATCGAGAGAACCCGATTTCAAATCCCAGTGCGGTCGCTTCGAAACTTTGGCAAGTTTGATCACCCTACGTTGCCACAGTTCACTCAGCTGTATAAATGAGTACCTGGCAATGCAGACAGTGTTGGAAATGTGAACTAATAGTATTCGCGCAATTGCAGCGTGGCTGAATGCTTCCCAGAGAAGTTGAGATGGTCTTGCAACGAAGTGTAAAGCGCTTAGAGGGGTCCTACAGACTGGATACCGCGCTATATAAGAACTTACCTTTAACCTGCCTAATGTCAACACATGAATGTCTTGGCATAACATTTTTGTTTTTGTTTTATTCATTCACTCATTCATATATTTATTTGATTGATGCACGACGTCTGGTGTATTTTACTGATGTTTCGTCGTTCTGTCCATTATCTAAGCATCTGGAAGAAACGTCGTTAAAGGAAAACTAATAATATACATATTTCACAATACTGACCTTGACCTTGTGAATCTCTTTGTCTCTTGTTGCGAAGGTTTTGGCGGCCATCTTGGATTTTTTCTTGGCCAATGTCACAGACGTAGGCCCTAAAATCGTTTTACAGCCATTTTCAGCACCCAGCCATTTTTTCAGTGGTGTACCCAGAGGTCACTACTGGTGGTAAATGTTAGCGGGTCGCCCATGCCATCGATCAAATCTGCCTGTTGCTGCCATAGATGCGCACCCTGTTTTGCAGTTTTGTTTTCACAATGTTGCGGGAGGATCTAGTCCCCACCCCCACAGTTGTTGTTGTGGGCTTCTGTGTAAATTCATGATATTGTTCGTGTGTATGTGTTTACTCAATCAGAATAAACACTCTTTGTTTGAACATAACGGGATTTACACTAATGACATATGCCACCGCCGTTCGTTCGGCGTGCGCTATTTGTGTCAAAGTACCAAAGGTCTGGCTAGTAGCACATGACCTTCTTGAAAAAAGGAATAAGACACGTCAGAACTAAAGCGCTTTAAGCCAATGTCACTACTATGTTTCATCTACAAATTGTACGAGTCGCATCATTGACCGTCTGTCTTCATTCGCCATACACTATCTGACACCTCTTTAATAATTTGTTAATTTACTGTACTCGATCATTGGGTAGATATACTTTGATGAAATACAATTACAATCGAATTACTCAGATTTCCCTTCGTGTCTCGTGTTTTTTGGGAGCATGCCCAAAGGTACACCACTTCCCTTCAGTCCTCTACGCTCCCGCAGGAGCACGGGGCTCCAACACATCTCCTCCGGCCAGCACGGCCTTGGGCGAGCCCGGGTGTTCACAGCTGTGTTCAGTGTTCCAGGTCTTCCAAGCCAGTCTAATTTCTTCCACAGTTCTTCTCTAGGTGCCAACTGGTCTGCCTCTTTTCCAAGGTGGTGTCCATTTCAAAGAAACATGTGCATTGAAGACTAGTTATGTTCATGCGGAGAACATGGCCAATCCATGTCCACCTTTCCTGCTTCATCTCATCGACCATGTTATTGATGGTGGTTCGTTAGTTCCTTGTTAGTTAGTCACAACACCAGGCGTATTCTGAGGATTCGTCTAAGGAACCTTACTGAAAACCCCTTGAATCTGCGCTCAAACTTCCAGGTTTCTGAAGCATAGAGTTTACAGGAATTAGTAATGGACGTACGTTGGATCTTTTATTTTCAGTTTGTGTGGATAATACTAGAATAACGTATACAACAAGAGTTGAGGTATGATGTACTCCTGTATGAGAAGCACAAAAACAATAACATAGAAAATAGGTGCTGTGAAAATCATGTGTATTGCTTGTTTACCCCGTAAAACAGGGTAAAAGACATGGTTCCGACAACGCTTAGAAGCATGAAATTGCATGTGACGTCGTGCTTACATATGAAGAGCAGAATTTCAAAACGGCTTACATCCATTTTTACAAAAAATTTATTTGAAACGTAGTGGTAGACCATAGCTTTCATGTAAAATATTTAATATGTTTCAAAATGGCTGACATCCCACCGTAAAAGTCCATTAAAGTTGTATTTAACCTGCAAAAGGGCTTGCATCCAATTTAGATGACATACAAAAAGGATTAGATCCTTTGGCCAATGAGACACAGAGTCGTCATATTATGGGCTGCCGTGTTATGACGTCACAGGTTATTGATGTTACTATCGCACACACATGGGCATGGTTCAACTTTGGCGGGCTTTATTTAAGGAGCAGATTTGCAAAAGGGCTTACACTCCATTTGGTTGATTCAGCGAAAAGCGCACAAAACTGTAGGACTCACTGTGATTAATCTTCTTTTTTTTGGATTGCAATTTGCAAGATATGTGCATTGCATGTTAATTATAAAAACATGCTTTTACAAATCAGTGACTTGTTTTTCTAATTATTTTCGTAAATTAATAACATGTCTTCCACATTTCAAGTATAATTAATTAAGGAAAATAATTAGAAAAACAAGTCACTGACTGGCAAACGCATGTTTTTATAATTAACATACCATGCATCTATATCGTAATCCAAAAAAAAGATTAATCACAGTGAGTCCTAGTTTTTTTGTGCTTTTCTCTTAATCAGTCAAAGGGCGCGTAAGTCGTTTGGCAAATTTGCTCTTCTTAAAAAAATTATTGTTAATTGATCACAGTGAATTATACATCTTTATTTTTTATATTAACACGAGGTAGACATAATTTTATCATATTGTTATTACTATTATGTTGTTGAAATAAAGCAACTAATCAGAAACTAGGGGTGCAAATGTCGCGAATTAACGAAACAAATGTTTAATGGTTAACTTGGGGTAGAACTAATTTATCATATCATTATTGTGTTGCTAAGATAAAACAGCTAATCAGAAACTAAAGTACAGTAGGGGTGCAAATGTCGCAAAATGGCAAAACAAATCCCATGGTTCACCGCATTTTTCACAAACAGTTGTAAATAAAAGGGAATAGATTGCTTTGGAAACATATTATCGGTGAATAAAGAGAAGAATGGTGATTGGACATGATATTTAAGGCAAGAAGTGCGCTTAGCCTTTTACTGTTTATCATGGTGATGGAACTAATCAGCAGAAAGATCAGCACGCACGGTTTTCTCAGGAAGATGACGTATGCATACGATCTGGCCACAGTAGCCGAGAGTAAACAGGAATTACAAGAAGCGTTGGAGGAGTGGAAGGAGGCGTTCAAGATGCATGGAACGAGGAGGAGCCTGGGGAAGAAAGAAGTGACGTGGGTTTGACCGCAGAGAGGGGAGTTGGGCATCGATTTGACGTGGACGGACATCAAACTAAAGGGTGGCACTGTACACCTTTGCCGAATGGTTACATAAGATGGGCGTTCGGGGGTTGGTGTACGGCGTTGGGTACAAGCGGGAGTGGATGCTCGGAGTCACGACAGACAGAAGGATATTAAATAAAAGTTGAAAGAAAAAATTCTGAGAGAGTGTGTAGCGCCTTCATGCATGCAGGCCTATGGTCTTGAGATAGTGGCGCTGACTTCGTAGCAACAAGCTTCAATTAAGTTTGCGAGAACAACTTGGTCCGGAGAATTACAGGAACAAAGATGGCGAATAGAAGGATGATGAATGACCTGAGGGAAGAGATCGGGATGCAGTTCATCTTAACGGGAAGAAAGTAAGGGCGATAAAACAGCCAGGCCGTAGGAAATAGGAAACACCGCAACTGGCTATGTTCAGACACTTGCGTAGCTTTTATACCACGTGTAACAGTATCATTAAAAAATTACACAACTGTTCCATTGGTGTAAAACTGGTGTAAGAATAATTTTTTTGCCAGTTATTGCACAATTTATTGTTCCCATTTCTGGCAAAATTTTAGTAAGGGCACTTTTTAAACTTAGGCTAAAGTTGCGCACAGGCGGATTTTAGTATTCAACATATATAGGACAGTGCCAAAAGCATGTTTATTAATAATTAACACTTTATTGTGAACAATGGTAATTTTACATCTCATTTGTATACAACTATATATATATATATATATATATATATATATATATATATATATATATATATATATATATATATATATATATATATATATATAATTATTTTATCTATTTATATTGTTTAGCTTTTTGAAATTATAATGCATATTTGTATGTACATTTTGTATGTACATTTTAAACCTGAAATACAAATATTCAATAATTAAGTTGCAAGAGTTTGTCATTTCGATAATGGGACACAAAAGAAGGACAAAGAGGATAAAAATTAAAATCCATCAATACAAACCGCTATTAGTGTTATTACATTCTTGAACACCTTCTTGATAACAGTAATCAGTAAAAAGATAGTTACCCAAAGGTAAGTTTACAACAATTGCATTATAACACAAGCCTGCTTTATGTATCGGTCATGTCTTGGTGTCGGTCAGTGATCTTATTAGCAAATAAATAATATTTTTTTTAAAGTGCTCTGTGCTGATATGCTCTTTGGAAACATAACACTAATTGTATAATTGTAATTTCCTTCATATCATTTTAGCAATGTTAAATCAACATCTGGAAAAGGACATGGCGATACGCGTTACACCAGTGATGGAGGCATAAAGTATAACAATTTTGTGTTAATTTAATGGGAACAATCATTTCTTACATTCCAAATAGCTGTCTTTATCTAAGTATTTAAGAAGATAAAAATCACCAACTGTTAAACATCTCCAAAGTCAAACTTTACCTATACATTATCAATACATGTAACGTTCGTCGCATACACACAAAAACTTGTAAATAAGTGCAATTCTCTTAAATCCTCTGAAAACAATGTTGGGACGTGCTCTTATTCCTCTAATGCGGGATGCACAGAAGCAGCTTCAGTCTCTTGAACAGGCAATGAATGATTCCATAGGTTCCGTACAGATGAAACTGCTCTCCTCTCGTGTCATCGATTGCCCTCAGGTTCAGTGTTCTGCCTCTCCTTTCTCTGGCAGTTGTCCCTTCCTCGACGATAACATTTTTGTGTTGTTGTGTGTGCTCGTCTTGTCGTGGAATGGCTAAAATATATTACGTGTACGTATAAATGTCTTGTGCATTACCAACAATGGCCTGTGTGGTCTTAGCAGCTGCAAGGGCAGTCCTTTAATTTACAACGCCAAATTTCGCCATCACATGCATGGGGCTTTCATGTGACGGATTCCGAAAAAGTTTTTTCAGATTAAAAAACTAAATCTAACTGACGATGAGTCATTAGTTTGAAGAAGAAATTGCACGATTTTACAATATTCGCATAAGCATCGTAACAGCTTTTGGTCGACATCTTTCTTATGTTCGTTGATCCCAGTGTGTTGATGGCAGAGATACTGATAATAATACCACCTTGACACAAATCGTCTACGAAACTTACATATTTCATAATATTGACATATGTTAGCATTTATTCTCGATATATAAAAGATGGTGTCCTGTGTTCGATGAATTAAGCACGAAGTACACTGGCGTGTATAACTGTCGTTACGACAACGTTCGTTACCGCAAAATGGTGGATACCAAATTTATTGCAAGCAATAAGTAATGAGCTGATATTCACGGGCGAATTTGTTTTGCCAGTTTATTGATCACATATAACTTCGATTCTTAAAATTGAATTATAAAAAAATTACCTTAAAATGTGCGACGAAAATGTTAAATTAATGTAAAGGAAACGGTCGTGACGTTCAGGACACCGTGGAAACTAATGGAAAAGAATTAATTATATTGCTTGGAAATGAAACTAATATCCCGTTAGAAGCATCTGAATCAAAATGCTATCGAAAGGTGACCACAAGGAGTACTTCAAAACCAAAAATAAACAGGAACAGTCGTCAATTCACTTTCTAGCCAGACCCGGTAACAGCCGCTATTCTCGAGGACACCGGTCGCAACGACCGTTACCGTGATTTTACTAGTCTTGTATCCTGCCAGTTCTTTGTGACATATCCAAACCTTTTCACCTAGTCATTGGCTACATTCTTACCAAATAGTTTCCATGAAAAGTTGCTTGTTTTATCTGCCTGCCAACGGATTATTCTAATACCCATGTGGTGCAATTCTGCATGTCCCGTTTTGGTGTCCATCTTTTAGGTAAATTACAGTTTAATTTAATCTTCACAAAGGGAATATTGCTTTGATGTATACAATTTTATCTCTACTATATCTAACATATACATTCTATCAAATGATAACATAATTGTAATGTCCTTTACTCAGACATTCATGTCAGATCAATTTAAACTGGACCGCCAAAATCTCTTTAGTATTGAAAACATACACTAGAGTAAACGCCGACGCTATAGGGATCACTTTGTATGTACCGATTCGATTGGGTTGCTTCGACATTTTGATTGGCTTATAAATGGGTCATATCGTGTGACGTCATTTTTGTGTTGGTTCCTGATCAACATACCACAAAAACATAACATGGCGGACTATAGGGCATTGTTGTGTCGACAATAATGCCGAAAATATGTACTGTCTGGATATATTTGTGACGAAGCGAATCCCTAGGAAGCAGTGATAATATCGGAAGGAATCGATGCCCAGCAAACACAAAGAATGGGGGCAAAACAGAGTACAACTGGCGGTTCTAGGTTGAGGGGAGCAGACCACGGCTCGATGACCTCACATGATGTAGGGCTAGGGGTTAGTGGCCCTAGCACCAGCGCAGGTGTCAACAGGCGCTCAAGAACCAGAAGTTTAGGAATCGTCCACAACTCTGCACAGCACGGACGCCCTCTGAGTATACCACACACAAACAGAAGTGGTGGCGGTGTACTGCCTGTGTACTCCGATGCGAGCACGCCGGACGACGACGACGTCTTCCATGACCATGGCATGCTTACACAAGCGTCTTCGCTCCCTCTTCCGATGCGACTGTTTTCTATAAACGGTAGGTGACAAGTTAATTTAGAACTTACGATGGTGTTAGTGATATGGCAGTTACTTCTTGTTTTACTTAATTGGCGTCCTTGTCATCCTGTCTTTGTTTGTGTCGGTAATTATATTTACGTAGTCGTAGGCCTTATATTTATGGCCTCGTATATTTATCGTCAAACTGCACTCAACAGTCCGCATATTGCCTGTCAGAATTTTTCTTCACTTTGACAATTTTCTCCAGTCTTGTGTTTGATGGGGCAAAGGGGATTGCCGGTCCACCCCTCATTGCTTGTGTGTGTCAGAAGACACCATAAGTCTCTTCTATCTGGTGACAGCACTGGTGTCTATGCCAGGGGACATGATTGGGTTTCTGACAGTCAGAAAGGTATTTCTGACGAGGCAATGTCAGAAAGTGTCAGTATCTAGAATCTCTATTATGGGTTTATGTATGATAATTATATGGCCTATTGAATAGAGAAATTATATACATTACTCATGCATAGAAAGAGCAACAAAATCAGGAGTAATGTTACATAAAATCTTATTTTAGTTAACATTTCAATTAACACATTAATTTATTAATAGTCCAGCTCTGACTCAAAATTGCTAATAATTATATTCACAATTTCCCTTTTTGCTGTTATTAGCATGTTATGTACATGCATACAATTTACCTTAATGTCCATCTCAAAGTAGCTAATATAATTTATCATTTCATGTCAGTTCGGTCACATTGTGTGTTATCCAGTAATCGGACAATCTATACACAATAATTTAGCATAATATTATTAATTAGCTTGTTATGCATGCTCACTTCAAGTCCATTGGCATTGTCATTGTTTAGTAGGGTTGTTTCTCACTATCAGCTCAAAGCAGTAATCTGAATACTATGGTATTTACTGTCTAGTCAGAAACTTGCCAACTTTGCTAGGGGGAGTAGAAAATCACATACAAGAGGTAAATTTGTAACTAGTCATATACTCACAGAGTTGGTGATCTTTATGTCTAACTAAGCTCATTACCTGCCCGTTTAACCATTTGGGGAGTATCGCATCAAGCAAGGCTGCTTGGAGTCAAAGCCCCTCATCAAACCATGCCAAGGCTGCTTGGGGTCAAAACCACTCCTCAAACCATGCCATACGCATCAACTGTTCGATGAGGCAGACATTCTTTTTTCTTGTCAAGCCCTCCCGTGAAGCATCATCAATCGAATTTGTGTATCTTCATTGCGAGCATTTTGTCTTGGAGGTCCTATGACTTACAACCATGCAACACAATGCTGTGTCCACACGATTTCAGAAGTTTCAACTTTGTCTTGATTGAGTTGAGTCAACTGCAGAGTCTGATGAGAACATTTCCCAGTTCTTGTTATGCTGCATCAGCTTTATTAAGTCATTTCTCGATGTTGAAGTTGTCAGTCATTTTGCACAGTTTTATTTAATTATAAAAAATGTTTATCCAAGATATCGTGCCCGTTTAAATATGCAGTCAACTGTCATACATAGCCGTATGCTTCATGCATATCTATATATGAGTGACTCATCGTCAGGTTATAAATTACTTCCTGCTTTGGATTTCCACTGCAGGATGTATCCCTCCGCAATTCTGATGGTCCATCTGTTTTCTTTCATTCTTGCTACGTGAGCTGTCTGTTTCTGTTTTGTTTTCATGCTATTTTTTTATGATTAGAAATATATAGTAACAATGCTGTCATAAAAATTAGTGATCACTGTTCTTATCTTAGCTCATCATGTTCGGACCATTTTTGGTATGGAAACAGAGTCCTGACTGTTATTTCAAAGTGTAACAGCACTAGTGAGTAGTGACCACACCTCACATCTATTGTCTGTAAACTCTGCTTTTCAAATTTAGCTATGACACATTCCGACAGCAACTTGGTACATGCACCCGGGAAGTCCCGTTTAGTTAATAACAGATCAATCGCCACATCATTCCACCAGCGGTTAACTCTGACGTCATCAATTACAGCTTCTTTTCATGCACACTTGCTTATTGAAATTCACTGAGCCCTGAAACATCTAACTGTGATGCAATATCCCAGTTCTAATGCAAAACACAGATAAAACTATTATCAGTGTACATAGGTAACTGGAATACTGGATCGTATACCAAATGGTTCTTCTCAATATCAAAAACAGGCTGTGTAGTAAAGTGTATACATGTAGTTTTCTACATACAGTGAATTGCCACATGGCTGCATACACATTTTTTTCCCGCATGACTGCAAACAATAGCAATAGTGCCCCTACTGTTACATATTAAGGGGCATAATGTCCCTGCATCAAGCTAAAAATAAGGGTATTATGTCTATTTGAAAACAGGTATTTCTGGTATGACTACCATCATTATTCTGTCATATGAAATGACTCATAAATGTGCATTAAAAAATAGCCATATATATATATAGAGCTATAAGCTATTAGTAGCATAAACGTACTTGCCGATTTTAACGTATGACTACAAGTTTACCACCCATCCTCAATGTTATGCTATCTCATGGTCTCCAAATAGCCCACTTCTGGAACAATGCAGCAGGAGGTATAAGAAGCAGCTTTTTTCCAGATTAACAATGCTGGATTTGTTTCTTTTATGTAGTGTGATGCTATTTCACAGAGCAATCCATTTGAAGCCACTGTTCAATGAACAATCAGTGCGTTAGTTTGAAGCTGCTGTTGTCAGTATAACTGAGTTGTGTTGTGAAGATTACTTTACATAATTATTTAAATGTCTGTGTAAACGTTGATTCAGCTTCCGTGCAATTATATAAAAAATTACAGATTCTTGGTATAGGCTGTAGAACGATTTCTGTTTGAGCCACTTTTCTTTTGTGTAATAACCTGTCTGAACATGTATGTGCTGTTGTATGTGCTTCTGTTTACTCATGTGTATGGGTTCTTTCACTGCCATCTTATTGAAGAGTTATGTCTGATTGTTGCTGCTTCATGTCCAGACCACATGTTAGTTGTAAGATGGCTTGTGAAGATTACTTTACATAATTGTTTAAATGACTGTGTAAACATTGAGTCAGCTTCCGTGCGATTATGAAAAAATTAGATTCGTTTGTGTGGGTTCTTTCACTGCCGTTTTATTGAAGAGTTATATCTGATTGTTGCTTCATGTCCAGACTACATGTTAGTTGTAAGATGGCTTGTGTAAAACTGAGAGACATTGTTCCAAGTGAATGCAGCTATATTCCCCAGACCTGTGACCATCTCCGATTCAAGCCGTGCATTTCTTCAAATGCCTTCTAATATGGGCATAACCTGGATTATTTCTTCTGGGATCGAGTTATTACCAGAGCATGGAGAATATTCCATCTTGAATATTCCACATTGTGGAATCCACAAAGATTCTACAATATTTACATACTGCACATATTGTATTTGTTTCAGAAGAAAACAGCATTTTTTTATTGACTGGTTTACTGGAGATATAGTCAACCCGATGCCGTCCTCCCTGGGTTGCTGTTAAAATCCAACTTTCTTTCAGTCAGACCAGCCTTACCCGGTAGTTCGTGGCAAGAAGTGACCAATCCAAGAAAGATACGTTTTCAGTTTTCACAACTAAAATTTTTTCTCATATAAACATTTACTGTATAATAATTAACTCGTCACTGGTAAATCCTTTCAATCATACATGATCTATTAATACTTTTCTAGTGTAATGTACAGCAACAAGTTTTTGCAATTCATTGACTCATGTCCTACATACAAACCTCAATTACAGGTACAATTCACATAAATTACAAACATATTACTCTCTTAATTAAGCATCTGATAAATTTGTTTACATTACTTGTGGATGAGTGAACATTTCGTTGTACAAAACTGGTTATTTTAATAATATTATATAAAGCAGCTTAAAGCCATCAGAAGATATATTTTGGACTGTCCTTTCTACACTTCGCCTATTTAACAACTGCTACTATTGTTTTGGATTTTTCGTTCATGTAGCAGCATGATGACTCAGAAGTTCACGTTCATGTAGCAGCATGATGACTCGGAAGTTCACGTAGGTTATACAGGGTGACCCAATTTTTATTTGTGGAGCATATATTTTTATTTAGGGCATAGTGACTCAAAGGTTTGTTGACCTCTAGTTACATAGTTGAGTAAGTTAATAGTTAAAATTATAGCAGAAGATACAATGTTCGTATAGACTTGTAAATAATATTATCTCAGAACTCTTACAAATGTATGACCCTGGGCCTAAGAAGGTGCATTAGAACCTGCCAATGTCCAGAGCTCAACGTTTTATTTGTTCTTTAACCAGATTACACCAGACAATACAGGTGCAGGCTGTCTGACTTCATGACCACACTTCTTTAGAAGAACTCAGCCAGCAGTACTGTCCGTGAGAGTGACAGTGGGGTCAATGGCATTAATTAACTAACTGAATAATTACTACTTCATCTCATGGACTGCCTGCTATAAACAAATACAAGGATTAGCCCTGAACTGGTAACTAGTACAGCAGTTTGCTTAAGATGGATATTAACTATCATTCTATTTGGACTACGTTTAATTACAGGAACTAGCCAGTGTTAATCTCAGTTATGGACTTATTCCCGGTTTATGACTTATTCCCAGATATTACCGGTAAATACCAAGATTTCCCCACTGCCCTATCTAAAACTGGTTTTTTTCTGGGAACGTTCCAACCCTCTAAACCACACAGACAGACTGCTCCATAGACCACACCCATACAGACTACTCCATAGATCACACACATACAGACTGCTCCATGGACCACACAGAGACAGACTGCTCCATGGACCACTCAGAGAGACTGTGCCATAGACCACACAAAGAGACTGCTCCATAGATCACACACACGTTCAGCAGGTTCATTAGCAATTAGCAGGCTACCACGGAGATGTGCATTGATTAGCTGCCTACTCATTAGCCAGGCACAATCACCTGGTTCATCTCATGATGCAGGAATATCCTGTATCTTTGTCAGTTTGTCTGCAATATTACACTGCACAAGGAAGCAGACATTTCTGAAGACAAAGTAGGGAGTTGCTGTCGAAACGTTTGACCCTGGGCCATGGTGATGGCAAATGATGGAACCGTTGGCCTTTTTGGTGCAATATTTAATGCATTCATTGCTATAACACACTCACCCATGCACACACACTGATCTTACATGTAAAGTTACTAATAATTATATAAATATAATTTATATATATATATATATATATATATATATATATATATATATATAATTATCACGCTCATAAGGATCCAGACATTGCCTGCGAAGAATTCTGTGAACACACTGGATGGACAGGGTGAGCAACAAAGACCTCTGGGATAGAACACACCAAGCCCACATAGAGATAGAGATCCTTAAGAGTTGATGGGGATGGCTTGGCCACACCTTGAGAAAGCCAAGAGAAAGAGGGTGAGACCAAAAAACACCTGGCGGCGTGACCTCGAGGCAGACATCAAGCAAACAGGGAATGGCTGGCAACAACTGGAAAGGATTGCCCAAGACAAGAGATGCTGGAGAAATGTTGCGGATGGCCTATGCTCCAGGAGGAGTTAAGGGCCTAAGTAAGTAAGTATATAATTATATATATATATATATATATATATATATATATATATATATATATATATATATATATATATATATATATATATATATATATATATATGCACATTGCAATCATTGCTGTAACACACTCACGCATGCACACACACTGATCTTACATATAAAGTTACTGATATATATATATATATATATATATATATTATATACATATATATATATATATGTGTGTATATATATTTATATATATATATATAATTATCAGTAACTTTACATGTAAGATCAGTGTCTGTGCATACGTGAGTGTGTTATAGCAATGATTGCATTAAATATTGTTCTAAAAGGTCAACGGTTCCATCATTTACCATCAATAGTTGTAACATTGCTAGCCACACCATGCCTTGAAATTTAGGCTAAGACAGTACCACAGGCTAAGGACCTACAAACAGCTGTGGCCATTGTCTAAATGAGCCCAAAATCAGTTCCAACTTAATCTAATTTGCTCGAACTTGTAGTCTGCTGGGAATCCATGTACCTTCCATAAAGTGTACATAATACAGCAGCCTTCCCACAGTCTCAGTAGACCTACACATTCTGTTAGCAGCACTGAGTTAGACTGATAGAGCACCAAGTCCCCAGTGACACTGTGACATAGGCACAATAACACTAAACAGGTAGAACTACATCAGGCTCAAGCGTGATTTACAAACTGACCTGCAATTACAAACATGTGCAGATGATTAGTTAGCAATATTTAACTCTTCTGTGGGCATTAGAATAATAAAGTTTGATGATAAATGCAATTCTTGCCTTGTGTTGTTATTCCAGTGTTTTAGTACAAAAAAGTGTTAATCTATTGTTTAATGGTCATATATCTGAAGTTAGTGTATTAGCAAAATGTAGAGGTGAGCGTGTAGCAACTTTGCCAGTGCATGTAAACAGCCGACTGAATATATTTTAGAATGTAATGTTTGTTGCTGTTTTCAGTCAAACTATATTATGTTTGTCCAGTATTGATATAGACATTAATTCTGGTGACTGTACAACTTCAAATATAATCCTTTTATTATTTTTATTTACCGGTATTTACCACCTGGTATTTACCGGAGTGGGAAAAATAAGCCAACCCTGGTGGGTTATGGAGCAGTCACTCTATGTGTAGTCCATGGAGCAGTATGTATGTGTGTGGTCCATGGAGCAGTATGTCTGTGTACGGTCCATGGAGCGGTCAGTCTGTGTGTGGTCCATGGAGCAGTCTGTCTGTGTGCGGTCCATAGAGCAGTCTGTCTGTGTGTAGTCCATGGAGCAGTGTGTATGTGTGTGGTCCATGGAGCAATCTGTCTGTGTACGGTGCATGGAGTGGTCAGTCTGTGTGTGGTCCATGGAGCAGTCTGTCTGTGTGTGGTCCATGGAGCAGTCTGTCTGTGTGTGGTCCATGGAGCAGTCTGTCTGTGTGTGTGGTCCATGGGGCAGTCTGTCTGTGTGTGTGGTCCATGGGGCAGTCTGTCTGTGAATTGTATACTTCCAAGAATTGGAATCAACTACATGGAAGATCTGATGTAACTTCATTGGGGAGTACTCCCTTGGACCATCTTCCCTGGATTCTCCCTACCTGCACTTAGAATTCCCTATCTCACTTATGAAACGAATGCTCAGAATTAAGAAACGTTCAATGAGACTCATGTTTTATAGAATGAAGCCACAAAGAATGTATCTGGTACGTACGCACTGGCATTGTTTGTTACAGTGCATATGGAGAAAGAATTTGTGATTTGTGAGTCTGTGATAGTGCAGTGTGAATGGTGGTAGTGCCATGGAGTGTGTGTTTATTGATCCTTGCCTGCCTGTCGCTGCAGTCTGAAGAAGCTGCCCACATCCCACCAAGACATGGCAGTAACCTCTGTGCATATATTCTTGCAGAAAGCCAATATCATACGTGTCAAAAACATTACCGATTTCGGACACAAAATGCTACTTTTTCTCCTGATCCCACTTTCCCGTTTTTTTTACTTTATTTAAAAAAAGTAAAAAATAAAGATAAAATCTATCTATTTGTTGCACACAGGAAGTCACTCTAGGAACATTTTATCAAATGAAATCTATTTAAACACTGTATCCCTCTATACAATCAGGTGTTTACATGACATAAGTGGATAATTTGCATCTTCATTTCTTTGGTCTCAAGTGATTTCACAAAAAAAACCGCCAATTGAGTGGAGGAAGGTGTATGTTGCTTTTCATAAGCGCGTTCCCACTTTTCTACGAGCAGATGTTGACACCAAGCTGCAGTATTAGCCGAAGTAGTGGTTTACATGTTGCACAACTCTTGTTGGCATTTCTGCTGCGAAAACTGGGTTATCCATTAATTTGAATTTGAGAAAATCTGTGTCAATCCTACATTTATGAACAGTCCGTGTGATATATTTGACTACTGGATTGGGGGCATGACATAGTTGGTGTAAAATGACCTGCTCCAGAGCACTTCGGAGTAACATGCTCATAAAGGTGTCACATTAAGTTTATAAAAGCTGGCCTATAGGCTATCTGATCATTTGTTATATTAGACTATGTTGATAGATTGAGGGTATTCTTCAGGGTCGTATAAATAGTGCACAACAGACTTTAGTACTATTCAGGAGTGGCAGATGGCATCGGTTCCATCACCAGTCTTGTTTTGGCCACAGTCACTTCCAATACAACTATGCCAAGTGCAACACAGTCAGGTCAGCAATATGCCAGGTCCAGCATCATTTTATGCCAAGCTCATGCCAGGTTCAACAACAGTCAGCTCAACCTAATGCCAGGTCCAGCAACAGTCATGCCAACATCATGCCAGGTCTAGCAACAGTTATACAACCTCATGTTGTTCCAGCATTGTAGTTCTTGTTAATTTCTTGCCTGGCAGGATAGTCTCGTTCCACCTGAAGGTGTAACCTGTCAGAAATGTATGGCTAGTAACGGGTACTTGCTGGCTGCTGTATAGCACTGCTCTAGACGGGCATATTTTGATTTGTGGTCCACTTCTTACAGTGTGAATGGGGTGGCTGGTACTCTTCCTCGAATCCTATGGGTGTGCCATCCAGTGCTTTACATTTAAAATGTGTCTGTGCAATAAAAAGATCAACAATCTAATCATGTTGCACACAGGCGGACTTGGGATCAATTACAATGTAATTGGAATTGAGATTCCGGAATTGGAATTGGTGTGTCGTTTTTTTTAAATAATTGGAATCGATGAAAACGTAATTGGTATTTTCAGTTACTTTTTCAACTACATCATGTATCTTTTTAACTCAAATAATAAATAAAATATAATGTGTTGTGTATATCATATGTGTTTACCCTATTTACCATAGTAATGCGGAAATTAATTAAAGCTGCTTTGAAATAGATCTACTAGGTATGTTATTTTTGGTATTAATTAAATATGTGCATGCTTTGTTCACATACCCGTTATTTCGATTTGGAATTGGTATTTTTGGGGTATACACTGTAATTGGAATTGGTAATTGGTGTGTAACTGGAATTTATATAATGTAATTGACCACAAATCTGCTAAATGGAAATAACACTCTCCAAAACTCTGGCTTGCAACACACATTCTGTTGTTGCTATGTGGTTGTTGTCTTGGTGCTGGAGTCGTTGAGCATGGCCACAGACAAACAACGGTTTGTCTAGTATTCGTCTACTGCGATAGTCACTTACTCGGCAGTGGTGCATTAGCAGCAATTGATTTTCAGTAAGCAAACAGCACTAGCAGTGACCATTGTTGAAGTAGTACTTACATGTAGACTTCGGTTTAGTTTTAATTAGAATGTCCGCACCGTAGAATTGTCAAGCCAAATATGCCCTTGTATAATCTGGTAAAGTGCTGTCTAGCTTATATATGTTCTGACAGTTCTGGTAATTAAGCTTCTTGTAAACAACGATATATTATTTAAATCTACCTGAATTGGAATCGAAATTGATGTTTGGATAGTATAAGTAGGATGCATGCTGAGTTGTCACGTTACAAAATATTTATAAATACTGCTGATTTGTTAAAATATTATGATTACCACTTATTTTGCAGTAAATGAACACATTTATAGTTATGTGTAACTATAAATGTTTAAAAATTTTTTAATGGCATTGAAATAATTAGGCAGTTGTTCTTGTTCTTCCAGTTAATAGACAGCGTCAACATATTGATGGGTTTGTCTGTTTTGTGTGTGAATGATCACCTTATGTATAAATAAAACTGTTTAAAGAAAATGATTGAAATGTTTCGAGGATTTAAGCTAAAGATTTTAAGGTCAACTATTTGCAATTGGAAACAAACTGAAATAGTTAAAGATGTCTGGCCGTGTAAAACATTGCCAGTTACTGATTAATTAGCTAAACATTCTCCACTGATGGCGGCACAATCTGCACTGAGTTCTTTCTCATCCTGTCATTGATGTAGACTGGAAAAAGTTAACATTAATGTCAGGCTGTGGGCAGCGGAGGCAGAGGGACACACAAGGAGCATCAGCTTCCGCCCTGGGAAGATGACACCACTGTTGACTCCCCCGGGAATTAGAATATTGGGTTTAGGTTCATGTGAAGAAGAATGATTTGACTGGTTTGAATTGAACAACACTGCAGGCTTAGTATACACATCTCATCAGAAGACGCCGAAAGGGAAATATGCCCGATTAACCAATTGCCTAATGTTATACAGAAGTCAAAGATGTGGATTTTGGCTGTGTGGCATATATAATATTGGTATCCAATGGTATCCATTGAAATTTATCACATCGAATGATTTTTAAGGTATCTAGACTAGACCTCATCTGGTGTGCTCGATTCACTTCAAGATGTTACCCTGCTGAGGTGGATGAAGTGTCATTTTAACCTCTGCACATTCGTCTGTTGTTAGACACTCATCCTCCATAGCAAGTACAAAGTTCTAGTGTTCACAGCAATGCACCCAATAGCTTTATTTATACGTGTTGATGTTGGCTGATGCTATAAATGTAGTGTTACAGAGTACATGTGTCATTATTGACTTTCTGTTATATTTCCCAAATCCAGTTGGATGGAACATGTGTTAGACCAGTTTGATGGAACATGTACTTGACCAGCTGGATGGAACATGTGTTAGCTAGACCAGTTGGATGGAACATGTGTTAGACCAGTTGGATGGAACATGTACTTAACCAGCTGGATAGAACATAAAGTCAGCAAACATCAAGCATTTAACTACTTTGAATCAACTAACATCTCTCAAACTGTTTTTCTTCCACAGTTACTAGTCTAGCCTTTTTGTGTGGTTGCTTGGAATAGAACCGATAGTGACCTTTCAAACTTGGCATGCAGCAACTTCCCTGGCTTCAGGGAGTGATGGATAGCCATGATACTTCACTTAGGCTTCATTCAACCACAGTAATATCCACTCTTCAACAAGCTTCACATTTCATTCTCCCTTTGCTGGTTGTTGCTGTTTTTGTCGTTGAATGTAAACTTGGTTACTTGGAAGGGGAGATGAAGCTGCAATATTTTGACACCTCTGATGTCCCGGTTGTTAGTCAGTGAACCTGGCGGCACTGGCTCTAGCGTTTTCCCACGAGGTGCACTTCTGTAGTCCTAACAGATGCTCCAGTCACAACATATACTTTGACTCCCATTTGAGCATCTAAGGCCAACAGATCTGTTTCTCGTGTCGGAGGAAATATTTACGGTCATTCGTTGATACCAGGCCTGGGCAGCAGTACTTTGAAATGTACTTAAACTTGTACCAGTACAAGTACTTTTCATTGACATAGTATTTAAGTACCAGTACATCATGGTTTTTTGAAAAGTACTTAAGTCCAGTAAAAGTACATTTCAAATGTACTTTAAGTACACATACCAGTACTTTTGGCAGACTTAACCCATTTTTTTTAGGTAGTAGGGACTGGGTTATAAAAATGACGTGTGGATATCATATGTGAATTTGACATCTGCTCACTAAGCTTGAGCACATATTTTCTGTTAAGTTCAAACTTGTCTTCAAAATGTGCTCAACTGGATTGCTTCTTGATAAATTACCAGGTGCGCCCTATAGAAATGCACTCATGCATGACGTCCAGCATCAAGGTGTAAATGTCCCCATTGTCTTGTCACTGTATTTGTACTGAAGCCAAGTGACCCACAGGCCAGTGGGATTGGGAGGTGGGTGACTTGACTGACCCATTGACTCGTTATTAAGTGATCACAATTTGAAAGTACTGGTACTTAAAAAGTACTTGAAAATTTAAGTACTTTTGGAATGTATTTAAGTACAAGTACTTTTTTTGCAAATGTACTTAAGTACAGGTACAAGTACTCAAAAAAGTGTATGTAAGTACAAAGTACTGCCGCACAGTCCTGATTGATACAGGTTTTTTTTAATGTTGTTGCCATAAAGTTTGTTAATCAGAATAGGATATATTAGCGTGTTACATATGTAATGATGAGTAGATTTGTATCGTTTTAATTATCATGTAGATGTATTTGAATGTTGTTGAACTAAAATTACAACAAGATCTGGCCAGTTTAATCAGAACACGTATTATCAAATTTAGATGTTGTTGAACCAAATTAGAAAAAAATAGGGTTGATCATCTGTTAACATTCCTCGTGTTGCTGCCTCGTAATTGAGGCAGAAAGAGCAGTTCTCTGAAGGTGATGCATACGCTGACCTGAAATGAGAAATTGTTGGCCTATGTTGCCATTAAGCGGGTCTGTTATTGCCATGTACTCAGAGTGTTTCATCGAATCTGTCGTTATTGGTGTTACTCAATCTATAGGTGAACTCTGACAGAGTTCACCTGACACTACAGCGTAGCAACCAACCCACTCCACTTGCAATCAGTCGGCTGATAGAAATAAAAAAAATATTTTACTAAGGTGTGTGGTATGACAAACTCAGATTCAGACTTAGGGTCAGTTACATATTTTATATTATATCAATTCCATTTACACACCATTTACAAAAACCACTTCCAATTCTACCTAAAAATACCAATTCCAATTATCAATTCCATATTTTTTATTGAAATAACAGTATGTGAACAGAGCAACTATAAGCATACTGAACATAAATAAAAAATAACATATTTTACACCAGCTCTATTCAATTTATGCATATTATGTTATATAATGGCAAACAAATATAATATGCGTAAGACAGGCTCCAGTGTTGCTTGTGTGACGTCAACGCCTGGACGCGTCAAAATCGCCTGTTGCTGAATGGTAGCAAAACCAAGGTGGTAGTTTTTTGCACGAAGCAGAAATTGTCGGTGGCAAATAACATCCAGGTAACTATTGGTAGCTGTTTAGTGTCGCCAATACTGGTGTCGAGGAACCTTGGAATTGTATACGGAAATATATGGAAAACCAGTTTATCACAGTGCATACCTATGGCTTCACAACACCAGCTGGATTAGAAGATGCCTTACACAGGACACCACTAAGACTCTGGTGCACGCATTTGTTATTTCTAAATTAGATTACGGAAATGCGCTGCTCTCCCGGCCTTCCACGGAACTTACTTCATAAACTACAACGTTTGTCCACGTAACTTACTTCATAAACTACAACATTTGCAAGGATTATCATGTTTGCATATGACACCAGTGCTCCGGGCTTTACACTGGTTGCCCATTCACCACAGGATAAAGCTCAGATTCTCCAGCTTGTCTTTGTTTACATGACATGTATTTAGCCGAGTTGCTGAATAGCCACTCCGTCACGCATTCACTGCGGTCAGCCAAACAACAATCACTTGTGGTATTGAGGAGTAAACTCAAGCGTAACATGAAGCGCTATGAGGACCGCTCATTTAATGTTGTTGCGCCCTTGCTTTCAAATGCACTACCAGTGTCACTTAGAGTGTCCAGTTCATCAGCGTCCTTCAGGAAACACTCTTGTTCCATCGAGAATATTGTTTGAACAGTTTGGTAGCGAATAATTTGAGTTAAAAAGTTACATGATGCAACAGAAAAGGTAATTGAACATGGAAATACCAGTTACATTTTCACCAATTCCAGTTCCGTTTACTTTTTGAAACAAAACACCAATTACTATTTTAAGACAAAACACCAATTACAATTTAAAAAACACCAATTGCAATTTTAAGACAAAACGCCAGTTACAATTTTTAAACAAAACACCAATTACAATTTAAAAAACACCAATTGCAATTTTAAGACAAAACGCCAGTTACAATTTTTAAACAAAACACCAATTACAATTCTGGAATTGGCATTTAAATTCCAATATAATGTAGATACTAGATAGGTTCAATTTTTGTATGAAATGAGTGTGAAGTGAGACGAGCACAAAAATTTAATTGATGAGAGACTTAGATTCTTTTGGAGAGTTTTCGCATATTCACATGCAGCTGAGATGACCTGTCTTGTCTTTTATGAACTTGCTGGATTTTAAATAGAATTTTCTTGACAAAGTTCTACTGTCAGAGGAGGCACACACAGAGGCGATGTGTTTTAATGCCTCCATGACAAACGACATAGTTTGGTGGGAGAACATTTTGTTACTTGAAGTGTGATCTGTGTTTTTTAACAACATAAAAGTTGTTGTCTTCAACAGAGACTAATTGTATGCCAGGTGAAAGAAACTGATAATTTATTGTTACTTTTATCTGATGAGGTTTAGAAGTAGACGACTCACTGTATTTCACCTAGATTGCTGGTGGTTGTACACAGCTGGAACACAAAATTAAAGAGCATTTAGTGTGGGAAAAAATAACATGTTGGTGAGGTGACATGGGTCATTAGCTTTGGCCTCTAGCTACCCTGCAGTGAATCTAGACCCCCACTGGCACCCAAAGAAGTATCTGTATTAATTACTGCAACAATCAAGTGTATTGTGTGTAGTAGGGTCATATCAATTGAAGAGATTGAATACCATCTAATGATCTGTGTTCTGTGTTGCAGGAATCAAATGTCCTGTCTGCAGCAAGATCATATCACCGGAAGACATTGAATGTCACCTAGTAATCTGCCTAACAAAACCAAGAATCAACTACAATGGTGAGTCATGCTTGTTGTTCAACGCACTGTCTCTGTTTTCTTAGTTCAGTTGTTATAGTTTCTCAGTTCAGTTGTTATAGTTTCTCAGTTCAGTAGTTGTAGTTCCTCAGTTCAGTTGTTATAGTTTCTCAGTTCATACCACAACATGATACACAATACAGTGGACACACTGCTGATTGTCATGAGAGACCAACGGACTGAAAGACTGGGAGACCTACCGGCTGAAAGACTGACACACCCACTGGCCAAAGGACTGGGAGAATGATGGCTGAAAGATTGGGAGACCCACAGTCTGAAAGACTGAGACCCACTGGCTGAAAAAGTGGGAGATCAATTGACTAAAAGATTGGGAGACCCACTGGCTGAAAGACTGGGAGATCGATTGACTAAAAGATTGGGAGACCCACTGGTTGAAATACTGGGAGACCGAGCAACTGAAAGATTCAAAGACCCACTGGCTGAAAGACTGGGGGATCGATCCACTAAAAGATTGGGAGACCCATTTGTTGAAAGACTGGGAGATCAAGCAACTGAAAGATTCGGAGACCTACTGGCTGAAAGACTGGGAGACCGATGGACATCAGCTCTGTGTAGATTGGTGAACATAGTTCATTTGATGACACATTGTCATTATGTTGCCTTCAGTTGCACCTGTGCATGTGTTGGCTGGTGAGTTAAAGTACCAATATTTTCCAGGCTATACACCAGATGTTGATGTAGACAGTGATGTACGAGGTTGTTTTAGCGTGAAGCTGTGTCATCCCTCATTGAAGGGAGAGAAACAGTGAATTCTAGTGGACCATGGGGAAGATGAAGTAGTGTCTGTGACCAGGACTTGAGAGATGTGTGGACAGTGTTATCAGACAGATCACACACGGTGCAACTCAAGGTCATACTTGGTTTCTAAGGGACTCCCAAGGGAATCCTATTGTCCAGTCATATATCGGCGATACTAGCCACTAAATGGATACTGTTGCTCTAACAAATTATGTCTTTAGTACAATCTTTCCTATCTGCGTCAGAGAAGTGACTACTTGTCATCATAATTTTATAGTTAATTCTGTATCCACCTGATGTTACAGAGGATGTGTTGACCGAGGACAAGGAGGAGGAATGTGTCATCTGTCTGGAACAGTTGACCAAGGGACAGACTATTGCCAGGCTGCCTTGCTTATGCATTTATCACAAAGTGTATGTATTCCTGATGCCACAGTGAGATCATTGAAACGGTTTCCATGGAAACAGCTGTTAATGATTTCTGTGAAGGCTGTATATCTCACGCTCATATGTCATCAGTATTTATAAAATGTTGTATGGTGTCATCTCTTGGATGATATTCTAATTATAAAAATGACGTTTCTTGTTCGGTTTACCTCTAAAAAAATGTAAAAAAATTTGCCTTTAGAGTTCTACCCTCAATAGTCGTTAAACACAGTGCATCATGGGATCAATTACTGTTTCAGCAAAGAATACATTGTACCCACTGTAATAACAACACAATATCACAATTACTGATATTAAACAGAAATCACAACTCTAGCACCAGAATGCAAAAATCTGCCGATCTGACACTTGAATAACTTAAAACGCGATTGATCTATATATTAGATAGAGGCAGAGCAACATCTGCCCTTTTCACTAGCATGTCATAGGGTATAGTAAATCTGTTTGACTTAATTTGCAGAAGTTGAATTGATCGTATTTGTTATGAGCATAGTATTTGTTTGTTCTTGTCGGTCACTGTTTTCTTCATTGCAGTTGTATCGACCAATGGTTTAGAGTCAACAGATCATGTCCTGAGCATCCTGCGGACTGATCTCAAAACAGATCATGGCCTGACCATCCTGATGTTAAGGCAGATCATGGCTTGAGCATCTTGAAGTCAAGACAGATCATTGCCTGAGCATCCAGTTGTCAATACAGATCATGGCCTGAACATCCTGATGTTAAGGCAGATCATGGCCTGAGCATCTTGATGTCAAGACAGATCATTGCCTGAACATCCAGATGTCAAGACAGATCATGGCCTGAGCATTCTGCACACTAATGCCAAGGCAGATCATGGCCTGAGGATCCTGATAATGATGTTGCAGCCTGATGTCAAGACACTAAATGAATCATTAACGTCTTGGCACTACTAAAGTCACTTGCGTCCTGTCACTGGTGACATTGTGACACTACACGATGCTACATTCACGACACTACATGTCACTCGCGTCATGAAGCTGACTACGACACTGTCACAGCTTCAAGACAGCTGTGTCAATGACATCGGGATTGGCGTCACTCACTCGGGATTATCAACTTTGTGGGAACTCAGATTTTAGGTGAATGTTTTGAGGAGAGGACTGGTCTTGGCTACACTGATTATATGCTGTCGGGCGCGTGCAGCTTCTGCCACTGTTGAATTCTCGCAGTCACACTGATGGTGCTGCACAAGACTTGGAGGACAGGTTTGTCTCGTCGACAACGATGATTCGACGCGTGACACCAATGACAGACTAAGGTGGCTGTCACCCGCTATACATATGGTGACATCACTCAGACACATCGTGTGCGTTTGGCCCTGTGAACACAGGGATGTACATATTATATAGAGGACACATATATTTTGTATAGTTTTGTTGTTTTGCTAAACTCGTGACATTGCCTCAGTGACACAGATAATACGATTGCCAAAATTCATGACGTTTACACTTCCTGACACCGGTGTCATGTGTGTCAAGCCTCACGACACTGACAACATGGACGACAGGCCCCATGACATTGACATCAGGGAAGTCAAATTGCGTGACACTGCAAACATTGATATTATCCAAACATCACACAATGTACCTGACTATGAAAACGCAACAAACACAGAAAGACGAACGTCACCTGTGGCATGCCATCGACAGCTTAATGGACGTTTACATGGTAGCCATGACACCAGGCAGCTCAGTTTCATGACAGTTGACAACAAGTGTAGGTGTTGTCACCTTCATACCAGTCTCACCTGACGTCAAATTTCCCTACTCAAATTAGCGTTGACATGAGATATTCTACGCCCACTGATCCAACATTTCTGTATCTAGCATTTCTTCAACACATTGTTGTCTTTGTATCCGACTCAAGAGTCGAAGAAGCTGCACCACTTTACATCACTGTCCAAAGAACATCATCCCTTGCCCGTCTCTACTACATCTCCTCATCTCTCTCTCATTGATGGATTCCATGCAATGATCAACATCAGTGTCTTTTCCAGTCCGTGGCTGACAGTCGCTGAATGTCACATTCTCCTTCATTATTTCACCTGTTCCCTGCCTGAGATAATACAATACAATACAAACAACTCGACACCGAACAGTATCTTTAATACAAAAACTCCATTGCTTTCCAAAACATTTAAGACAATCTGAGAAACATTGAGTTGCCACAAGACTGGCGGGGAGACGGTTGCTATGGAGGATGCCGACACAGCAGCATCCAAAAATACTGCATAAAATGTAACTTTGAATTAAATAAACAGAACTTTATACATTCGCATCATGGAAATGTGGTATGTCTTAAATAAAAGTGTATACCGGTTAACTCCCACTGATTGGGAATAAACATTATGAACCACTGAAGAAGGAAATCCTGACCTGATTAGTAGAAAATCATTTGTATTATGTTTAGTATTAATTTTATAAATTTAACAAAAGACAAGTAATTTTTCATAATGACAGGTGTATGTTCACTAGAAAATGTGTTCATTCGAGAACAATTTGTATATTGCTGTGTGTGCATGTTTGAAGTTATCTACAACTGCATTATCGTATGTAAGCTACAGACGCTTATGATTTGTTGTACAGCTGTTGCACACATATTGGTTTGTTGTATGACTGTTGTACACATATTGGTTTGTTGTATGACTGTTGTACATATATTGGTTCGTTGTATGACTGTTGTACACATATTGGTTTGTTGTATGACTGTTGTACATATATTGGTTTGTTTTGCAATTGTATGTCAACTGGCATATTATGTTTTCATTATACTACACGAGTGATTGAGGTTGTTCTGAGACAATGTTACACACATACCAGTAGCAACACTAATAACGGTGCAAATACGTGTTGTATGTTGCTGTACAACATGTTGCTGTACAACATGCAGTTAGATCACTGAACAGCTGTACATTTATTTTCTGGGGTGTAGTGCATCATTTGTAAAGCATGTGAATGTCGCTTTAAGAAACTGCAATTGTATATTCATTTGTACAATTGTATATTCATTTGTACAATTGTATATTCATTTGTACAAATGTGCTTCAAATTAAAGTTAATTTGCCTACTCGTGCGTGGTGCATTGAATGCACCAGAAGCCCACTAGTGTGGGGCATTCAGTGCCTCAGAAGCCCATTGGTGTTTGGGGCATTGAATGCACCAGGCGCCCACTGGTGTGTGGGGCATTGAGTGTACCAGGCGCCCACTGGTGTGTGGGACATTCAATGCCTTAGAAGCCCACTGGTGTTTGGGGCATTGAGTCTGCTAGAAGCCCACTTGGGTGTGGGACATTCAGTGCCTTAGAAGCCCACTGGTGTTTGGGGCATTGAGTCTGCTAGAAACCCACTTGGGTGTGGGGCATTCAGTGCTTCAGAAGGCAACTGGTGTGTGGGTCTTTGAGTTCATCAGAAATCCACTGGTGTGTGGGGCATTGAATGCACCAGAAGCCCACAAGTGATGATTGAGTTGATAGGAGGCAGGCCGACACATCTTTGCGATACAGATCTTGTTATGTATCAACGTATCTGAGATACTGATATTTGTTATGTGCAGAAAACATTATTTTATGTATTTGTGGGCATGTGTGTATTCATGTATGCATGTTTGTATAAATCACTTGTTAAGAATGCCCAAGACATTTGTAAATTTGACATTTCACTACCCAAATGCAGCACAGTGAATTGCTTGGCTTGCAGGTTTATGGAAGGTCTCAAAATACCCAATTTGTTGTAGAACCAATTCGTGGGAGGTGGACATGTTTGGGTTGCTTTCCTGGTAACTGGCCGTGTCATTGGCTGTTTCTGTCAACCTCCATTGTGAAGTAATGTCTGGATCTAATTTTGCTATGTTAGTAACGTTTGTCAATGGATAGCCGACTTTCAGTTAACCTCTAAGCTCGCTGTCTGTCCATTCACAAGTATCAAGTCTTATAGTTGCTATAGCAGGCTGACTGTCTGGTTACCCAAGAAAGTAGTGTTGTAGAACCGATTTCATATTGGCACGTTTCAAGCTACAGCTTCGTCAAGACATTTCGTGCCTCAATGATATATGTGAGGCACCAACAATAATTTGCATATAAAATGCAGAGCATGCTGCATTTGAGACAGAAGCAGCTAGACAATGCAGTATTGTGACATGACCGTGATCATTACTTGCATCAGCTCATCTGCCACAATCCAGTGAACCTCGCCGGTTTTATGTGAATTGTTAGTTTTCAGCAGATCGTCATGCACATTATACGAGTGAACATTCACATTAGGGTACTCGGCAGTACACGTGGGTGGTTGCCGTTGCCATGGTGACATACTGTAAATCAGCCAGCATCCTCGTCAGTTTCCACATGAAATCTGAATTGTGGTTATCGTAGTTGGAAATGGCATTAAATCTGCAAAGTAAGCATCGTATGACATGTTAGTGTTGTACACTAGCCACTGTTTATGATTAATAATTCTTGATATAGTACTAATATCTCACTATTTACTTTGAAGGGGTGAGGGGTGAAACATTACTAAATTCTTTGTGTACCATTTCTCCTACTTCCATGGGTTGAAGCAAACTTTATTTTACACAATTTCCCTTCTACATATACGTATTAATATGCCAATTGAAGGCCACTATCTGCTTTATTTTGTGTATGCTATTTATTTTCTGAACATGCCATTCTGGGAGTGTTGATAGACCACCTATGGTTATGTTGGCCTGATAAGTTCGAACTCGTGGTTTTGTGTGAAAATCTTACTGGTGTTTTTATGTATGGAAATTATGTTTTTGTTGCATAAAGTGTCACTTGTTTTCGAGTGATGTCAAGGAAATGTGTGTTATTTTGTTTACGATATCAAACATAACAGGAATTTAAATAAATAGAACTGTTTGTAACAGCTCAGCTGTTTGTTGTCTTTCTGTGTGTTTGTCCAGTCTTTTAAGTAAGAACTCGTGACATCACATAAGTGATGATTTTTTCTATATAACATAATATGAACAGATGTGTGTTGTGGTTTGAATGGCCAAATACATTACGAACTTGGGACAGAAATAATTCAAGGTGTATCATCTATAGGGGAAAATGTAAATTTTTGATGGTGCAGTCTATTTTAGACAGCTATTTTTTGACCGATTTTAAAACTTTAAGACCCCTTAGCAAAACATTTAGTAAACATATGTTCAAGTTATGGACCAACTGACGATTTTTAACAAAACAACTTAGTTGAAAAATCTTTTTGTAAAAAAATGTGTATCCGCTTCAAAAAGGGAAAGTGGCCAGTTAACGTAAAATGGCAGTATACAAGGGTAGGAATTTTGGCACTTTCCTGTTTGTCCTTAAAAAGATTCTACATGTAGCTAACTTTAAACAGATAAAAGTTAAGACTAATTATAATTTTTTTCAGATGTACAATGACAACAGAGTAAAATGTTGAAACATGATACAAATGCATGTGTTAAATTAAGTAAATTACTAAACACATTACCTTAGCAGGCTAGGGTAAATAAGAAATGAAGGCTACAGTAGATCATAGTTGATGAAGATATTTGTGTAAATTAACAGTTCATGAACAATTTTGATCAGTCTTGGGTCAAACTATTGAGGCTCACCATAAAATGAAGAAACAATTCTGTTCACTGGATGAGCCATGTATCTGAACTGTTTGAACACAAAAACAAATGTTTCCTACGTATATTTTTATTCCATATTTCCAGTAGTATAACGGTATAAATCTAGATAAGAAACAATAACAACCAAACATTATGCACAATGTCGTAAATATAACATTATTAATTTTTGCATGTATATCAATGTTGCATATTCAATATGGCAATATTTCAAATTGACAAATAAACTATGCTTGAAATAACATGTAATGTGTAGAACTATGTAGTAGGCGTCTCGTAGCATGAACTCTGCTCATAACAATACAACTAGGCAAAATGATCGTAGGAATGAATTAGAAACTATTTAAAAACATGCATGTATATAACAATCACAGAAGACGATAAGTGCACGTTTGGCATATAAGACAATGTTGTTCACGAGTGATCGAATGGTCATTAATGATCACATGGTCATAATGAATGATTGACATAGAATATGTTCATAAGTGAATAATTGGTCATTAGTGATCATACAGGTAATAATGAATGATTATGTTTATGGAAAGTTATCATAATCATATGCAATGACATAGGCAAGATAATTGATTGCATGGTCACCATTAGCAAGGTGTTCACGACATTCAATGATATGTTTATGATAAGCAAAGATGTGATATGCAGTACGTTTATGATAAGCACTGTCATGATGAATAATGACATGCTCATTATAGGCTATGTGTTATGTTGCATTTCAGAAAAAATACAATTCTACTTAATGTATATTGTAAAACTGTACAAAGCAGTAAAATCAGTTTTCTGGTTAACCTTATCTAATGATTAATGTTCATAATGTTGGTAATCTAGGGGCAAGAAAGTGCATATAAATATTATTAAGATTCGATATCCGATTAATAATTTATAAAACCAGCCAGCCAGCACTACACTGTATACAATAAAGTTCATTTCAAAAGTTAGCACTTTTGAGCTTGTTTGAAAGGTAAGTTTAATGAGGCTAGTGACTTTCTATGCACACATTTTACCAATAAACCAATCCTGTTCATAATTTGCGTATTCATTGAAGAGATTGGACTGGAAACAACTACACTGCACCTTTCTGTATAACACTTGAGCCTAGCATTACCCACCCAAAAGCTCACTGCGCCTGACTCTAACAAGTGAACTCGTGTGTGAGAAAACTAGAGACCAAAAAATAACTTGTGCCTAGAATGAATGTCCTTGTGTGCAACAAACAGATGTATTTTATCATGAATTTTTTTTTTTTTTTTTGAAAATACAAAAGCGAGATCTTTTGTCCAAAAACCGGGAAAGAAGGAACAAAAAAACAGTCATGTTGACACATGTGCAAGGGCAACAACCTGGCTGGACATGTTAGAGGGGTAGACATGAAAGGTACAGCAAGCCAAGTGATGACTCTGTCTTTATGCAACAACATGGTTGTCGGGTGTCAACCTAAATGTGGAAGTGCACAGTTGTTGTAGCGTCGTTATTTACAGTGGTGCATCTTTTCGACTGGCCAGAAACTTGCGAAACTCAACCGGCAGACCATTTTCCTCGTAGATCTCTTCCAGTGGTTGGGCTCCAGCCGGAGTTGCCGGCAGAGTCCCGGGTAGAGCCGGAAGGGGCATGGTACTTCTCTCGTAGGCACTTGCTGCAGGACTCAGGGTTGCACCACCTTGGTAGCTGTTTGCCTCAGGACTGTTAGGCACGGGGCGAGGATAGCCGTTTGCCCCAGGATGGGTGGGCATGGTGCTAGAAAAGCCGCTTGCCTCAGGGCTGGTGGGCATGGTGCCAAAGCGACTCGCAGCCTGTGGTCTTGGTCTTCCTGGACTGGTGTAAGATGGTCCACCAGATTCGTCTTGAGCTAGACCTTGGTACTCCTCAGCCATACTGTCTGCAACCAAGATGACCACACTTCATTGTACGTGGCAGGTGGACCATGGTGAAGCATGCATAAAGGTGAGCTACAAGAGGGTGTAATCAGGCGTGCATCCCATAGTGAAGAGAGGCATCATAGGTAGTCATTTAAAGGTGCCCCATCAATTCGATTTTTTTGCTCGTCTCATTTCAAATTAATTTTGCGAAAATTCAAACCTACCTAGTATCCACTACGACATGCTAGCTCATTTGTGCAAATTTTGTATGTAGTTTTTGTGAAATCATCAGACAAACTATTAAATTATTTAATTCTGCATGCAGAATTTACTGACGTAAAAATGGAAACTCTGAAAAATCACGAATTTCGCCCTTGGTGAAATTTCATAACTTTGTCATGTGATCAGCAAGAGGACGGACGTCACGCCCATGATCGGCAGTGCCCCACACAGTGTTTACCGTTTTGGATATCCACTATTTGGAGCCTTACCAGATCTAACGACTAAAGTCAATTCTTTTGATGATTTTTTATTAAAAATATGCACTTTTTAATTAAATTGACTGCAGATATTACTTAAACTATTCACACACTACATATTAACTCAAGACATATCTATTCCAAATTGCATTCCCACCATAAATGTTCGGTTATCCCTCGTTCTGATGCTGACTTTTGCGCGTCCCTGTTTATGATTACGCTTACTGATTCTGTTTTGTTGCGCCTCTGAGCTCAGGTTCCTGAGGATATAGGCGCCATAGAAGTCAATTATTATTATTATTATTATGACATCAACGAGCCGGATTTGCGATAGGCTAAATCAGATGAAGATGCAGTTTTAATTGAAATTACAAATAACAATTTATACCAAACCAAAAAGTGTAAGAGAAGTATGTAATCATGGTTACACCCAAACTAATGTGTCTATGCCATAAAATAGCTCTGTCAGTATATCTGTCTGTATATCTGTACGTTTGTCCATATGTCTGTCCATACGTCGGTCCGCCCGTCTGTCCATACATCAGTCTGTCCGTTGGTCCGTACGTCTGTCAGTCCGTTGGTCCGTACGTCTGTCAGTCCGTTGGTCCGTACGTCTGTCAGTCCGTTGGTCCGTACGTCTGTCAGTCCGTTGGTCCGTACGTCTGTCAGTCCGTACATCCATCCATATGTCCGTCCTTACATCCGTCTGTTCCCTCAAATCTCCGTCAGTTTCACATGTATGCCTGCCTGCCTGCCTGCCTGCCTGCCTGCCTGCCTGCCTGCCTGCCTGCCTGCCTGCCTATCTGTTCCCTCGTATCTCCATCAGTTTCACATGTATAGGGCTGACATTTTGTAGGAATACCCGGGGGGGCCCACGGGGATGGTTCTTACATTAAAAATAAAAATTCCCCTGGTGGTGGGGATATTATGAAAGAACCTTTTCGACGTTTGACATAGATTACGTAACTCAGAACAATATTACATACAATAGGTAGCAGTGTTATGCATGTTTTGTATGATTGTTCAGAGTTATGTAATCTATGTCTAACGTCCACATACATTCCTTTGTACCGACCTTTGACCGGCAGTTTTTGGGGCATGATGTTGTCATTGACCTACCAAAACTTGACCAGGTCGTGTAAGGAGTCATAAGCACTTGCAGTGGTTGCCTTTTTGTCCCATACGACGCCGGGCAACTCGGCTAGTATTTAGTAAGACAGTTGAAGCCACAGACCTGGGACAGGAGGAAGCTGTCGAGTGGTTGAGCGGACACTGCTGTAAACCTTCCCAACTTCTGCAGGCGTCGGTCGAGGCAGAGGATGCGGAGCTGCAAACGACAATGAACTAATTAACTAAGTTTGATGACATATACTTGTCAGCAAGTATGTGTGTTCATGCCCTATTGAGCATAAACCACCATTTTTTTCAGTGATCTTCAATTTTTGGGTGATCCATATTGTAATTACTTCTCCACTGATGTCAAGGCTCAGTGACGATAGAAGATTGCAAGTTCCATCTATACCAGCTGACGGTAGTGTTCTGCTATACTTTTGACCACACAGTTGTATAAATAATTGATAGCTCTAACGGTAACCCACTGAATTTCTTGCCAGTCACTTCCAATGAGACGTGTCCTCCGAAAAAATAGATAACATAGAAAGACTTTGAATTTCGTGTCATCTGTAATTTTAGAATCAAAACTGCATATCTGTCACACTGACCACTGAATTTCTAACCAGTCACTTCCAGTGAGATGTGTCCTCTGAAAATAGATAACATAGAAAGACTTTGAATTTTGCGTGTCATCTGTATTTTTAGGATTGAAACTGCATATCTGTCACACTGACCACTGAATTTCTAACCAGTCACTTCCAGTGAGATGTGTCCTCTCAAAATAGATAACATGAAAGACTTTGAATTTTGGTGTCATCTGTATTTTAGGATTGAACTGCATATCTGTCACACTGACCACTGAATTTCTAACCAGTCACTTCAGTGAGATGTGTCCTCTCAAAATAGATAACAGTTGTATAAATAATAAATAGTCTTTGAATTTTTGCGTGTCATCTGTATTTTTTAGGATTGAAACTGCATATCTGTCACACTGACCACTGAATTTCTAACCAGTCACTTCCAGTGAGATGTGTCCTCCTCGAAAAATAGATAACATAGAAAGACTTTTGAATTTTTGCGTGTCATCTGTATTTTTTAGGATTGAAACTGCATATCTGTCACACTGACCACTGAATTTCTAACCAGTCACTTCCAGTGAGATGTGTCCTCCTCGAAAAATAGATAACATAGAAAGACTTTTGAATTTTTGCGTGTCATCTGTATTTTTTAGGATTGAAACTGCATATCTGTCACACTGACCACTGAATTTCTAACCAGTCACTTCCAGTGAGATGTGTCCTCCTCGAAAAATAGATAACATAGAAAGACTTTTGAATTTTTGCGTGTCATCTGTATTTTTTAGGATTGAAACTGCATATCTATCACACTGTCCGTTTAGCTCTCTGGCTACTGCTAATTTGTCTCCAATGTTTGAGTCATAAGTAGTTTTAAACACATGGTAACAAAGAATGGTTGACAGAAATGTGCATATCTCCAACTCGAACCATGCACTATTACCCAGTATTGTTTAAAGTGGTGCCACCTGGTGTGGAACAGTTCCCCATCATCCTGAGAAACATACATTGGTGTACGCAGATTTTTGTGTGAAATTTTTACCAAATCTCAAACTGTTGTCAAGCATACTGTACACTTAATAGGTTGAATACTGTATGTAGTTTCAGTAATCAGTAGATGTTTCGTGATATTTCTTCCATTAATCATAGTCGGTGTTTGCCTCATGACAATAGTAAATCAGCAACATATTGCAATTTTACCGAAATTGGTAACATACCATGACTGCAGAAATCACATGGAAGATAACAAACAATAAAAAATGCCATTTTCACAGTCTACAAAGTCTTCTGTTGCCTAGTGGTGGCAGATCACTGATACCCTTGTGAAGATGGTGGAATAGTGGGGCATACTAGTTTCGAAAAGTTAATAAAACTCTACGCCAAAGTAACCTAAATAGCAAGCTAACCATTTTAGCGGGACTAATGTCTTACACTTTCCTGTTATGGAAATAATTTGGCACTGGGTGACAATAATGGTAAGGTGGCTGTATTACTGAGGTGACCATGAAGCAAAGTTTGACTGTAACGGTATTTTCAAAGAGTTTTTCATTTATTTGGTTAAGTTACAAGATTTTAAAAACATTTTGTAAATGTGAAAAAAAATAGCAACAAAATGTTAAATTATATCGTTTTGAGAAAATCCCCAAAGAAATAAATGTCACTGATAACTTTAAGGGAGATTTTGGTTAGCATAAATGAATTACGTCTGCTACACAACTGTGAATGAATTAAACAAAAGGTGAATGACAGCCTAAAGCCTTCACCAATCGTAATTCCAAACTGTGTAAAGTTGCCTACATGTACGACACATTGATATGCCAAATTGCAGCATCGAGAGTATTGTAAATTGTTATTTTACATTTCTTTTTCCTGATTGTTATTGATAACAGATTGTTAGTGGTAACAGATTGTTATTGATAACAGATTGTTAGTGATAACAGATTGTTAGTGATGATAGATTGTTAATGTTAGTGATGACAGATTTGCATATCATGCTTGAAATGTGATGATTTTCACTGGCGTTTTACGTTTTGTTGACAAAACATAATGGCCCTTTGTAATATTGACGTCCTCTTAATTTGCCACCACAATGACCCTTTAGTCTGTATTTGTAACATGTAGTTTACGACAGCAGGTTATGCTAGCCATCTAACAAATATGTGGCAGGGCGTGTTTACGATCATTTTGATTGGCCAGCAGGGTCACCAGGTTGGGGGTCACTAGCCGTTTCCATTATAGGTTCAAAGGCACAATAACCTACGTTATCACTGATATTTGCTGGTTTAAAGACATGACTTAGTTAGGTAGATATTATACTGATGTGTACTGGAACCAGACAGTAACCAGACGATATGTTCTGCTTTTACGGCAAACAAAAATAGCTGGTTCGAACATCATAGCACACGCAGTCAGTACTATGGAAACATTGTCAGTGTTTCTAAGAAATCAGGGGGATTTCCAAAAGGACTGTTTTTTATTTTAATGGATGGATTGGCAAAATATGACATTTTTGATAATTACACATTACATGACTATGGAAAATAAAAGTAATGTTTCCATCATCTTACCTCGCCCCGAAATATCAGAACCATCCGATGGAGATCTAACCAAGGGAGACACAAACATTGTTGGGGAGGACACAGACCTCTGTTCTAAGGGGGGTGCATGTGTCTGGTCACCTCTCTGCTCCTCCTGCGCCTGTTGAAGACACATTGGACAAATCTCAGCAACACTGACAACAACTGATGGTCAACTGGTAACATGTAACAGCTCTATTAACGAGCAAAAGCAGCAAGTGCACACATGGGTAAGTGTGCGAACAATGTTAAGAAAACCAGCAAGAGTGCACATGAATAGGTGTGTGAACAATATAAAGAAAACCAAGAAGAGTGGACATGAATAGGTGTGTGAACAATATAAAGAAAACCTAGAAGAGATTAGGTGTGTGAACAATGGAAAAAACCAACAGTGCAAACATGAATATGTGCGTGAACCATGTTAAGAAAACCAACAAGTATGAACATGAATAGGTGTATGAACAATGTAAAAAAAAATTGTAGCACATGAATAGGTGTGTGAACAATGTAAAGAAAATCTACAAATGTGCACCCAATTAGGTGTGTGAATAATGGATAGAAAACCAACAAATGTGCACATGAATAGGTGTTTGAACAGTGGAAAGAAAACAATGAAGAATGTACATGAATAGGTGTGTGAACAATGGAAAGAAAACCAACAAATATGCACATGAATAGGTCTGTGAACAATGGAAGGAAAACCAAGAAGTGTGCACATGAATGTGTATGAACAATGGAAAGAAAACCAAGAAGTGTGTACATGAATAAGCGTGTGAACAATGAAGAAAACCAACAGCAAATAGAGTGTCACGAGGAGACGAAGAAGAAGAGTGGTATGATGGAGACATGCCTGTCCACTGTTCAACAAGCGGTATGTTGTTGCGATGGCCTGTGTGGCGGAGTGCACTCTTGCATAGATGTCGTTGCCCACCATCGTGTTGAGTACAAAGATTCCTTCCCCCGTGTCACATTTCCTGCAAACCAACAGCTACGGTTGAAACAAACAAAACAAAGTCAGTTTGACGTGTATCTTTGAAATAGAACACCTTGTGCTGCTTGTGCTAAGATTAACTGAACAGAGGATGCATCGAACAGGTACTGAGGGGGCATTTCAAAATCATTACTAAGACCAATGGTGCATGTGATTGTGCATGCATTCACGCACACATGTGCGTGTGTGCTCATTCATATGTGTGTGTGTGTGTTTTTTGTGTGTTTGTGTGTGTGCATGCACATGTTTTGTATGCATGCACATGTGTGCACACACATGCATGCATGTAGTGCAATTTCATGACACATCGTAGTGTGTAGGTAGAACTCAATCACTTTGCATATGTATGACAAGTACATATATCATTAATAGGTTGGTACATTGAGAATACATGCACACACGCACGCACACACACAGAACACAGTGGCACACACATAGTAACCCTAACATCCACACACACTACACAAGCACGCACACACGCAGGCTCGCACGTACCCACACACCATATAAACGAACCTGCCACACTCGAATGTAAACTTTGATTCGTCTCTGCCATATCTGCGCAGTGCTATAAGCGGCCACGAAGCTATCTCCTCACTGATGTTGTCGAAACGCAACAGTCGAATATGAGAATCTGTCACTTGAAGCAAACACTCTCCAAAGTCATTCAGGTTTGATGACGGCAACAGATACACATTGAATATATCTACAACAAGAACATGGCCAAAATAATAATAGGAATTTATATATATATATATATATCTTTGGTACCTTATATAAAATTGCATAAATTAAATATATGTATCTTATATATAATAAAAAAGTAAACAGTAAACCAGAAGAGTGGATTAAAACACTTTATCTATGCAAAAAGTTAGAATAACACATTACAACTATTAACATTATTATATAACAGGTCATTAAAACACTGACATGGTAGTTTAAAAACGTCTTTAGACGTTTGTTAAATATGTTAACCAATGCCATCTTGTGTTTGTTAATATTCTCTGGAGGTCATTCTATAGAATGGTTGCAACTCAACTAAAAGCACAGATACTACACTCACACAGCTCGACCAGTGGTCACAAAAGATCTTAAATTACACACATGCATTAAGTGATATGGCACAAGAAAGATGCAAACAAAATGATCTATCAATATCGATAATTCCACTACATGACACTGTAATTAAAATGTCAAATATTCCACACCATAAAGGTCTGCAAAGTGGAAATTGTGATAAAACCACTTTTGGCACTGACAACGTGCTACTGTATGTTGTAGCTTTTAAATTTATCATATCCAGACATGAAGTTGTTGAGAACATTTACAATACAATACAACAAACGATGAACATACATAGCCTAAATTAAAATGTTATTAGTGCAAAAAATAGCAATATGTAACTACCGGGGTACACTGCCATAATAAAAAGCAAAATAGCTTGAACAAGTCAGGTTAATAGTGATATTTATAATTTGTACATGACCGACATGCAGTAAATCAGTGGCTAGAGGAACTGTGTAATATTGAATAAAATTAATATTGCCAATAATAATGCATGCAACTGAAAGTACAGAGTAGATCAATAAAATATATGGCTATGATTAAAATGCATGGCTAAGATGTAAGTGAAATAACATAATATTGCAGAAGGAAAGTAAGAGCCATCTCTACATGACAACACATCGTTGTCCATTGTATTAGAAATAGCTGGTTTTCAACTTCTTTTTAAAGATTTTACAAGATTGCCATACAAAGCAAAAACCCACATGGCAAGTGGACAAGGAAGCCATTGGCTTACTGAGGGTCCAACATTTTTAATCTGTGTGTAATCCACCCTCCTGAGACATGTGACTGTCAACGTTGTTTTTAAACATATTCATGCTGCTAGAGGTTACACAATCTGTAGATAATTTGTTCCATTCATTGATTGTCCTCTGTGAGAACAAGTGCTTCCTGATATCCAATCAACACTGATCCTCATTTCCTCTAGTTCTACTAACTTTCTTGAGTGAAAAAATAGTTCTATAAATATTTTCATACCCATTCAATATCCCAAAAACTTCAGTCTGATCTCCTTTTAACCTCCTTGTCTCCATGGTTGTTAAACCACATTCTTTTAGGCATTCTTCATAACTAAATGAGCGTTGATGAAAAGTCACAACAGGTGTCCATTGTTGTTGTTGTTGTGACAATACGAGCATCGAGTCAACTGGCAGACTATTGCAACCGTAGGAACAAATGAAGGCACATTCTTTGTGAGTGATCTATCTACACTGACTCACCAGAGTTGTGTTGCGTGAGTGGATCGAGGCCAACATCTGTCCTTAGGGCAGATAACCATTCCTTAGTATTCATATCTGCAACAGTACCAGTATATGTGTATAAACGCCCATCTGAGGAATGATTTTGTCGGAGAGAATCAGGACTGGTTCGATAAGATCTAACACTGATTAAGAAGCAATGACCAATCAGCCATGGACAGCCGCAGCGACGTTTTATCAAAGTAGGATTCGCGAGAGTTTATAGCAAGGTTGGCACGAATATCGACAGAAAATAGTTTCAATATCGACAGTTTTCTACATATCGAATAACATGTGGTTATAAAAAATATTGGTTTGTTGTAGGGCAGTACGTAACAGTTATGAAATACAATGCAAACATATGCTGGATAGCCCTGGTCTGTTGCTGGTGAACAGTCAGATGTTGGCAGATGAATTTTCCTAGATCCCCAACTAGCAGTAGACTTGACTATTGTAAGTCCCTTTATTATAATATTGCTCTCAAGGATATCTTGAAACTTCAACATGTGCAAAATTGTTTGGCAAGGGTAGTTACCCAGTCTCCTCATTTCTCTCACCCAGTACCACTTCTTAAATCATTGCACTGGCTCCCTGTCCGATATCGCATTATATATAAGATCTGAACAATTAGCTCATTATCAAGCACTATCATCGAAGCAACCAGCATATTTACATTCACTGTTCACTCCTGCAAGACAGCCCAGACAGTTTCGATCATCTAATTCTAATCTACTTTTTGTTCAGACAAATGTTGGAACTAGAGATTTTTCAGTTGCTGCACCGACTCTGTTAGTGTTAACTCTATAGGAAATATAACAACATTTCGCTGTAAACTAAAAACCCACCTGTTTAAACTTGCTTATCCTCCATAGCTTCCCGACGTACCAATCCAACTGTTTACAACTTATCGATTTTGAACTGCTTAACCCGTTTTGTCTTGGTGTGCTGCCGAGCTTGGGTCACCCGAGGATTTTAGCATAATAGAAGTATTTTATATATTATATTATTATATTATAAAGCAACATCAGAGTGAAAAATAAAATATTTGTCCACCAGCTTAATTGGGCTTGAAAGTTTCAAAATCCACCAGCACAACCAGCATTTTATCAGACATTGCGCTGGGGGAAATGTATTGATTGTTAAATAAATGCCCAAAAAACTGTAATAAGTTCTTTTAGTTTCATCAAAAGCTGAAGAAGCATTTCGGTCAGCAGCATGCCAATTGACATAGTCACAGTGGTCACTAATAATAGCACAGTCTGAACTCATCTATTTAACTTGACCCAAGTATACCAAAGTCTCTTCTTCACTATCTGACATTTTCACGTCGTCAGATTATCTATGTCGCTACATCATAATTCTGGATATGTATTAAAACATTTGTTACAAATGAAAATACAAAAAGTGGTCAAAATAAAAAACACTGATTACAGTACATGGGCTGGTAGACGCAACCAGACCGAATGCAAAAGTACCGGCTATTTGCCCTGCAAAACATGTTTAAAACTTACCTGAATCCAAAGAAAAAGCGAGAATGCTGCCATCTCGCAATGTAATCTCAATTGCTTGTTTCTTGTCACCTAGCATCCTGTGTATTTGTTTTGCTCCACCGAGGTCGTATGTTTTTGGTATGCTACCAACACTACAAGCCTGCTCATCGTGAAACACTTCAAGACGTCTTGGGCCTTTACTGCAGGCCTTCTTAAGGACAGCCCATTTCTTCTGCCACAACTACGGTGAAGAAAATAACACCTTCATTATTGAGCAAAGGTAGGGACTGACATTTATTAAGTCATATAATAACATATTGCTTGGTCCAATTACATCACTGTAATTGTTAACAGCAAAATGTTGTAACTGCAACTGATTATGGTTTTAAAATTATGCCATAATAAAAAAAATGTCATATGTTGTGTAATTGCAACAGTTGCTTCAATTACAATTAGCAATCAGTGACAGTATATTTCATATCACAAACTACCATATTCATCCTATTAAGAATACATGTTCTAATTAGCGTACACCCACATTTTTATCAGCGATCTGAGAAAATCAAAATATTAGCTCTGGTATATTTTTAACCACATGCGAATGCATAAAAGGCTGGTAACACCAACCCAGTCCCTTCATTGAATATCTTGACAGTCACTTATGCCGCGTCTTGATTTCATCTGCCCTTGCATCACTCCCCATCAGATCAGGTACAAATCGGACATATATTTGTAAAAAAATATTGTGTTTTTGCAAAACAACGCTATACTGGCAATAGCCAGTGTTGTTAATATGGCGATCATTCGAAATGTGCTGTAACAATATCATGGTGGCATCAGAACTGGAAAGGCGATTTCACTGACAAATATTTCGTACCGCAGTATAAGACGAAAAATAGAAGAAGAAATGCAATTTAATGTTACGAAAAACTAAACAAATTTATAATTTTATGTTAAAAAGCCCCCAAAAAATCTAACCAGAAAGGAGATTTCACTGACAAATATCTTGTACACAGTCTAAAAAAAGACAAAAAATAGAGTGAATTTAATTTTAAAACTCCCAAAAAATCCACAATATATATCGACAAAAATATAAGATAATGTAAAAAAACAAAGACATTGCTCATAGATCAAAGTATAATTAAACGTTCACAGATCATGCAAATATCTTTAAATCTTACTCATAAACAACTGTCTTGCTTGCCCAAATCATATGATTCAGTAATAAATAATTCTTCAGGGGACAGTCAGGGCAAAAGCATGGGTGTTCTGGTGACTGCTGGGCAAAATTCACTGCTAGTATGCATTTGTTCACGGGTATTGGTCGTGAATGCACACTAGCAGTGATGAGAGACGTCGTTGGCGGTTCCTGTGCTGCTGCATCCATAAGAACTCTTCCAGGTACGTGACGAACAGAGGTCGAGCATTGCCGAACTGTCTCCAGAGTTTTCTCTTTGCTCTCATCTACATGTTTTCCATATTCTATATATGGATCTCGGGGCGTAGCAGATCAATGAAATTCTGCTCGTGGATAACCATGTCGTGAAGACGGATGCCGCCGTTAAGTTGGTCTAGGGGATGGTATGACAACCATCTTTTTGTAGTGAAATGTTCAATTTTCCTCATGATACGGTCCAAACATACCGATGACACAACATTATCTAGTACTTTAAAATATTTAAATGACAACACATGCACAATAAAAACACACAATCCTTTATAAATGAAAAACTCTTTAAAGTAAATGAATGGCCAAACATTAATAATCGCTAAAGAAAAACAAATCAAAATACAGTATCTTTCATGTGCCCAGTAAATGTATAGAGACTCTTACGCTTAAAATATATTATATAAATATTGAAAAAAAATATATCAATTTAATTTCTTAAGACTGACCTTGGACACAAATCTAAACTAGAAAAAACACACTGAAAAAGAATCAAATAAGTGTTCCAAAATAATTGGCATATTGAATAGATTAAAACATGTACTACCTATACAAATAAAAGCTCTGTCATATAACTAATTAATTGATTATTGCATTATGGCATGAGGATATCAGGGAAATAGAATGAGAATAAAAAAAACAGTGAAATAACCCTTTAGAAGCAGATATAATGCACACAATGAACTACTTTTAAAAAACTTAACTTATTAAAAGTAGAATATATATATTAAAGTTACAATAACTAAAGTTATACTTTAGATACATTCACAAAAATCTACATGTTTATTTACTAAACTAGCCAATTGTCCCAAATGCTAACATACACAAATACAACCCTCTGAAAAAAAATATACTTTTAGAACTTTTATAAAACTATATATATATATATATATATATATATATATATATATATATATATATATATATATATATTATGTACACGAGGTCAAATAAACTTCTTTCTTTCTTTCTTAGTAACGTCAAAAATTAACATTTGGTGTCATTCTTTTGCCCTGACTGTCCCCTGAAGAATTATTTATTACTGAGTTGTGTGATTTGGGCAAGCATAACACTTGTTTTTGAGTAAGATTTAAAGATATTTGCACGATCTGTGAACGTTTAATTATACTTTGATATATGAGCGACGTCTTTGTTTTTTACATTATCTGATATTTTTTCGAGATATTTTTCGATGGATTTTCAAAATTAAATTGCACTCTATTTTTTGTCTTTTCTTAGACTGCATACAAGATATTTGTCAGTGAAATCACCTTTCCGGTTCGATTTTTTGGGGGGCTTTTTAGGTTTTTGTAACATTAAATTGCACTTTTTCTTCTATTTTTTTCTTTTCTTATATTGTAGTATAAAACATTTGTCAGTGAAATCGCCTTTCCGGATCTGATGCCACCATGATATTGTTACAGCACATTTCGGATGATCGCCATATTAACAATACCGGGTATTTAACAAGATTGCCATCCCAAACAACAAGTTCCAGTTGGCAAGTGAACAAGGAAGCCATTGGCTTATCGAGAATCCAACAATTTGTTCAGCCCGCCCTTATCAAATATCTGTCAATTCTATTTTTAAACATATTCACACTACTAGCATTAACACAATCATTTGGCAGTTTGTTCCATTCATTTATCACCCTCTGTGAGAAATAGTACTTACTCATGTCCAACCTACACTGCTCCTTAACTAATGCTGCTTTGTGTCCTCTGGTTCTACTGCATTCTTTAAGTTTGAAGAACATATTCCTGTCAACATCCTCATAACCATTCACTAATTTTTAAAAACTTCTATTTGGTCTCCTCTTAGTCTCCTGGTCTCTAGTGTTGTAAAACCACATTGTAATAAGCGACTTTCCTAACTAAGGTCTCTCAATTCTGGAATAATTTATTTGCTGTTCGTTGTATTATTTCTAGCTTGTCTATGTCCTTTTTTACGATGCGGCCTCCATGCTTGAATACAATATTCCAAATGTGGTCTAACTATTGCTTTGTACAATTAGCTGTTTCTCCTTATACATGATAGTTCTCATAATTAGCCCTAGAATTTGATTTCCTTTCGAAGCAGCAATTCCACATTGCTCTGAAACTTTCATGTCAGCACTAAATGTTACTCCTAAGTCCTTTTCTTGTGTGTCATCTGCAAAGTTGAGTACTAACTAAAAATCAGATATCAAATTAAACAGTTAAAAATACAAGTACAATTTAAATTGAAGGACATTACAACTAAAACTTATACATACATGCAATTAAATAATTTAAATGATTGAGTTACATTAAGAGCAATAAACTATAAGTATTAAATGAGAGTAAAATAATAAATCCAATAAATTAAAGTACACAAGACATTAAATAAGACAACATTATAATAATAAATATCGAGTAAGATTAAAGCCGGTAAACATATCATTCTATTTGTATATTCCTGTCAGAAAGTCAGAAAAGGGAAGTCTTTAACTGCCGTTGAAAACTATCGCAGCTGTTATAGTTTCTAAAATACATAGGATGACAATAAAATTTGTCCGATTGACCAACTAATGCGAATCGGGAATAATAGCCTGAATCTGAGCATGGAACAATCGACGTTCTTGTATACAAAATAAGAGATCAATGACGTGAGTGACGCGTAGCCATTATCTGCCAATGGGACTATATTTCAAGTCGCCGGCTCGGGCAATCCGTGGAGCACCTCCTGTCGGTCGATGGAGAGACCGACCCACAGTCACCGAATCTCTTATGGTTGCTTATTGAGCAGCTCTCAGGGGAGAGATTTGTCGGCCCCCAGACCATGTATAGCCCTCCACCCAAGCTACTGACAATCCCTATATGTTGAGCATGCAACCTCTTATGACAACACGTCTACCCATTTATATAGTTGGTACAACCTTCCGGCCGAATTTGTGGTGTGAACTCTTGAAACATGTTCACTTTACATTTGTCTGACATAACAACATCTAATTAATCAATTTTATTCATTAGAATGTTTCTTAAATGGCATAGTTCAAGATGTAATGCAGCAAAATGTATTAGATGCATCAATAATATTACTAATCTATGTTATTGAATTATGCATATTCAGTGGTGGAAATCATGCGCATGTGCCGGAAGTGCTCACTCTAAGATGGCGCCTACAACAACATCGACCCTTTAACTGATATCAATAAGCCTACCTTGGGAATGCAACACACTACAAGTGGAAAAAGTTTATCATATTGCCTATAGTGTGATCGAACAGTTGTATTAACTGTTATTATCTGGTTATTATATATGAATGTAGTCATTCCCATCGCCGTTCTTTGTGGAACAAATGCGCACAACGGTCAGTTAAAATGTTTAGAAAGTGCATCATGTCCATCCCATTGAAGAACAACTAATTATCAACAAGGCCAAATATAGTTGATACACAAACCTGACTTTTCATCGCAATGAGAATTGAGACCGAAATTGTGTTCAGATCAGTGACACTTCTTCGGTGGTATTCCACATTCTTTTAGGTCACAAACTCGCTGTTTATGATGCACTGTTTGTTTTCGTAGTAGCTGTTTCGTATCATCTCTTTCTTCACCTATTTCGTCTGACTGGCTGTCAACGCACTTCTGCCGATTTAGCTGAGATCAGCTTCTACAGAGAGCTACACATGAAGCACGCATTGTGTGCTGTAGACAAACCACGTGTGTTCAAACAGACAACTTCGCATCGATTGTTATGTAACGCATGCTAAATTTAAGAACTGCCGCCATGCTGGCTCGTAAACAACAATTAAGCCATGTGGTCTTTTGTCTGTGCTGGAGGTGGTAGGCAACGAATCACGACTAGCATTGTTGTCATTGTTGTCCGGTATGCATCAGATAATCTTTTGCAACTCCACGTATTTACACTTGTCAACGCCTTTAACAACGTTGAAATCCTCACATAGAAGCGCTGTTTCTATGTCACAATTAGTTTGGTGTCCTAATTGTAACGACACATGCATGTTGTTCTATCGAGGACACGTAATCCTTCTGGTTACAACAACTCTTCCAGGTACGTGTTGAACAGAGGTCGAGCATTGCAGAACTGTCTCCGGAGTTTTCTCTTTGCTCTCATCTACATGCTTTCCACATTCTGCATATGGATCTCGGGGTGTAGCAGATCAACGAAATTCTGATGGTGGATCACCATGTCGTGAAGACGGATGCCGCCTTTGAGTTGGTCCAGGGGATGGTACAACAACCATCTTTTTTTGTAGTGAAATGTCCAATTTTCCTAATGATACGGTCCAAACATGCCAATGAAACAACATTATCTAGTACTTTAAAATATTTAAATGACAACACATGCACAATAAAAACACACAATCCTTTATAAATGAAAAACTCTTTAAAGTAAATGAATGGCAAAACATTAGCTAAAGAAAAAAATCAAAATACATTATCTTTTATATGCCCAGTAAATGTATAGAGACTCTTACGCTTAAAATATATTACATAAATATTGAAAAAAATATATGAATTTAATTTCTTAGGATTGACCTTGGACACAAATCTAAACTAGAAAAAACACACTGAAAAAGAATCAAATAAGTGTTCCAAAATAATTGGCATATTGAATAGATTAAAACACGTACTACCTATACAAATAAAAGCTCTGTCATATAACTAATTAATTGATTATTGCATTATGGCATGAGGATATCAGGGAAATAGAATGAGAATAAAAAAGCAGTGAAATAACCCTTTAGAAGCAGATATAATGCACACAATGAACTACTTTTAAAAAACTTAACTTATTAAAAGTAGAATATATATATTAAAGTTACAAGAACTAAAGTTATACTTTAGATACATTCACAAAAATCTACATGTTTATTTACTAAACTAGCCAATTGTCCCAAATGCTAACATACACAACTACAACCCTCTGAAAAATATACTTTTATATAACTATATATATATATATATATATATATATATATATATATATATATATATATATATATATATATAATCATATTATGCACACGAGGTCAAATAAACTTCTTTCTTTCTTTCTTAGTAACGTCAAAAATTAACATTTGGTGTAATTCTTTTGCCCTGACTGTCCCCTGAAGAATTATTTATTACTGAGTTGTGTGATTTAGGCAAGCATAACACTTGTTTTTGAGTAAGATTTAAAGATATTTGCACGATCTGTGAACGTTTAATTATACTTTGATATATGAGCGACGTCTTTGTTTTTTACATTCTCTTATATTTTTTCGAGATATTTTTCGATGGATTTTCAAAATTAAATTGCACTCTATTTTTTTGTCTTTTCTTAGACTGCATACAAGATATTTGTCAGTGAAATCACCTTTCCGGTTCGATTTTTTGGGGGGCTTTTTAGGTTTTTGTAACATTAAATTGCACTTTTTCTTCTATTTTTTTCTTTTCTTATATTGTAGTATAAAACATTTGTCAGTGAAATCGCCTTTCCGGATCTGATGCCACCATGATATTGTTACAGCACATTTCGGATGATCGGCATATTAACAATACCGGGTATTTAACAAGATTGCCATCCCAAACAACAAGTTCCAGTTGGCAAGTGAACAAGGAAGCCATTGGCTTATCGAGAATCCAACAATTTGTTCAGCCCGCCCTTATCAAATATCTGTCAATTCTATTTTTAAACATATTCACACTACTAGCATTAACACAATCATTTGGCAGTTTGTTCCATTCATTTATCACCCTCTGTGAGAAATAGTACTTACCCATGTCCAACCTACACTGCTCCTTAACTAATGCTGCTTTGTGTCCTCTGGTTCTACTGAATTCTTTAAGTTTGAAGAACATATTCCTGTCAACATCCTCATAACCATTCACTAATTTTTAAAAACTTCTATTTGGTCTCCTCTTAGTCTCCTGGTCTCTAGTGTTGTAAAACCACATTGTAATAAGCGACTTTCCTAACTAAGGTCTCTCAATTCTGGAATAATTTATTTGCTGTTCGTTGTATTATTTCTAGCTTGTCTATGTCCTTTTTTACGATGCGGCCTCCATGCTTGAATACAATATTCCAAATGTGGTCTAACTATTGCTTTGTACAATTAGCTGTTTCTCTTTATACATGATAGTTCTCATAATTAGCCCTAGAATTTGATTTCCTTTCGAAGCAGCAATTCCACATTGCTCTGAAACTTTCATGTCAGCACTAAATGTTACTCCTAAGTCCTTTTCTTGTGTGGTTCTACCTAGTACACCATCCCCCATTTTATATTCTTCGTTCATGTTTCCATGTCCTATGTGTATACGTTTACACTTCCCAAAATTGAATAAGATTTGCCATTTTTCTGACCGTTTTACTAATTTATCTAGATCATCCTATAAAGTTTGTTTATCTGTATCATTAGTAACCTTTCTGAATACTTTTGTGTCATCTGCAAAGTTGAGTACTAACTAAAAATCAGATATCAAATTAAACAGTTAAAAATACAAGTACAATTTAAATTGAAGGACATTACAACTAAAACTTATACATGCAATTAAATAATTTAAATGATTGAGTTACATTAAGAGCAATAAACTATAAGTATTAAATGAGAGTAAAATAATAAATCCAATAAATTAAAGTACACAAGACATTAAATAAGACAACATTATAATAATAAATATCGAATAAGATTAAAGCCGGTAAACATATCATTCTATTTGTATATTCCTGTCAGAAAGTCAGAAAAGGGAAGTATTTAACTGCAGTTGAAAACTATCGCAGCTATTATAGTTTCTAAAATACATAGGATGACAATAAAATTTGTCCGATTGACCAACTAATGCGAATCGGGAATAATAGCCTGAATCTGAGCATGGAACAATCGACGTTCTTGTATACAAAATAAGAGATCAATGACGTGAGTGACGCGTAGCCATTATCTGCCAATGGGGCTATATTTCAAGTCGCCGGCTCGGGCAATCCGTGGAGCACCTCCTGTCGGTCGATGGAGAGACCGACCCACAGTCACCGAATCTCTTATGGTTGCTTATTGAGCAGTTCTCAGGGGAGAGATTTGTCGGCCCCCAGACCATGTACAGCCCTCCACCCAAGCTACTGACAATCCCTATATGTTGAGCATGCAACCTCTTATGACAACACGTCTACCCGTTTATATAGTTGGTACAACCTTCCGGCCGAATTTGTGGTGTGAACTCTTGAAACATGTTCACTTTACATTTGTCTGCATAACAACATCTAATTAATCAATTTTATTCATTAGAATGTTTCTTAAATGGCATAGTTCAAGCTGTAATGCAGCAAAATGTATTAGATGCATCAATAATATTACTAATCTATGTTACTGATATTGAATTATGCATATTCAGTGGTGGAAATCATGCGCATGCGCCGGAAGTGCTCACTCTAAGGTGGCGCTTACAACAACATCGACCCTTTAACTGATATCAATAAGCCTACCTTGGGAATGCAACACACTACAAGTGGAAAAAGTTTATCATATTGCCTACAGTGTGATCGAACAATTGTATTAACTGTTATTATATGTTTATTATCTATGAATGTAGTCATTCCAATCGCCGTTCCTTTGTGGAACAAATGCGCACAACAGTCAGTTAAAATGTTTAGAAATGGGGAAACTCTCCATCCCATTGAAGAACAACTAATTATCAACAAGGCCAAATATAGTTTATACACAAACCTGACTTCATCACAATGAGAATCGAGACCGAAATTGTGTTCAAATCAGTGACACTTCTTCCGTGGTATTCCACATTCTTTTACGTCACAAACTCGCTGTTTATGATGCACTGTTTGTTTTCGTAGTAGCTGTTTCGTATCATCTCTTTCTTCACCTATTTCGTCTGACTGGCTGTCAACGCAACGCACTTCTGCCAATTTAGCCGAGATCAGCGTCTACAGAGAAGTCCACATGAAGCACGCATTGTGTGCTGTAGACAAACCACGTGTGTTCAAACACACAACTTCGCATCGATTGTTATGTAACGCATGCTAAATTTAAGAACTGCCGGCATGCTGGCTCGTAAACAGCAATTAAGCCATGTGGTCTTTTGTCTGTGCTGGAAGTGGTAGGCAACGAATCACGACTAGCATTGTTGTCATTGTTGTCCGGTATGCATCAGATAATCTTTTGCAACTCCACGTATTGACACTTGTCAACGCCTTTAACAACGTTGAAATTCTCACCCAGAAGCGCTGTTTCTATGTCACAATTAGTCTGGTATCCTAATTGTAACGACACATGCATGTTGTTCTATCGAGGACATGTAATCCTTCTGGTTACAACAATTTTCTCAACACGTTTACTCAAAAAACAAACATCAGTTGTGTGAATTCAGTGTTCTGCTGTATATGTACGTGTGATTTCAATGTGAACATAAAAGGAAAACCCCTTACATAGGAACTACACGCACGCATGAACGTACGCACGCACGCACAGAGAGGGAGAGGGACATTATACATTGGGACTGCTCAAAACGCTGTATACTCCACAAGTTGGCGCTTCTCCCACCACCAGTATTGTGTGCATGTTGTGTAATTGTGAAAAGTTGTGCCTGAAACAGAATCATCTCCATCATTAGCTAGGCCAGCGCTACCGGTGGTAATTTGGGCAATAGACCACATGGCATCAGATTTTGCTAAACAAAAGTTTCCCATTTGAGCCAATTTGGCCAGTAGCATTTTCATTGAAAAGCATGTAGAATACATGTGCATTTGTTGCTGTCTTCAAGCACGTAAACAAAATGGCAAAAACTGAGGACTATAGGCTAACCAGTTTACACCAGAACTAGCCAAGATTAGTAATACTGTATGACACACAGAATAATTTCAGTCCATGCAGCTGCAATAACAAACCCTCATCCTTGCAAACACCCCCTCCCCACCTCCAACACCCACCCACCTGCACACACTGAACAGAACAAGCTATTATCCTTTTAGCTGGCCTTAACTATTGTTTGTGTGCATGCATTGGAAGTGTCATGTCTCTTCTAGGCTCTACTAGTCTTGGTATTCTATGCTATAATACAGGTTTGGCAGCGATATTTTAGTTGCTCTTCGTTGTATTCTTTGCAGCCTGTCTATGTCCTTTTTAACGATATGGCCTCCATGCTTGAATACAATATTCCAAATGTGATCTAACTATTGCTTTGTACAGGGGTACAATTAGCTGTTTCTCATTATACATGATAGTTCTCCTAATTAGCACTAGAATTTGATTTCCTTTCGAAGCAGCAATCCCACATTGCTCTGAAACTTTCATGTCAGCACTAAATGTTACTCCTAAGTCCTTTTCTTGTGTGGTTCTACCTAGTACAGTATCCCCCATTTTATATTCTTCGTCCATGTTTCCATGTCCTATGTGTATACATTTACACTTCCCAAAATTGAATAACATTTGCCATTTTTCTGACCATTTCACTAATTTATCTAGATCATCCTGTAAACTTTATTTATTTGTATCATTAGTAACCTGTCTGAATACTTTTGTGTCATCTGCAAATTTGAGTACTTTGCTAGATATGTCATCTTCCAAATCATTTATATATATATATATATATATATATATATATATATATATATATATATATATATATATATATATATATATATATATATATATATATTAAAACAGTATAGGGCCTAATACTGATCCCTGTGGTACCCTACTCAAAACAGATTTCCAGTTTGAAATCTCACCATCTACTATTACTCTCTGTTTTCTGTGTGTAAGCCACTTTTCTATCCAGTTGATTACATCATTACCTATGCCATGGGCTTATAGTTTAAGTAATAATCTTTGATGTGGCACTTTGTCGAAAGTTTTGTTTTGGGCACTAAAAGTGCGCAAAAACACAACGTTTTACAAATATACGTCTGTTTTGTACCTGATCCGATGGGGAGTGATGCAAAGAACACATTAGCATCGACAAAAATTGGTAAAAGTGTCGTTTAATAACGTTAATAATTTTAGCCAGACTAATACATCTTTACCCATCCCATGTTCCATGGACCACGTCCATGGTTTATTATAATTGGCTATATACACTGCACATCTGTCATGTTGAACTTTTCTCCAATGTTTCATTCATACTTAGTTTTAAATACATGGTAACCACAGATAGTCCCAAATTGGTAAATTTCCAACTCAGAGCAACACGCAGATCTCAACGGACGCCGTTTGCAAAGTTTTCTTGCAGTGCCAACCATGGTGCCATCTGGTGGATTAATACAAGAAACAGTGTTGCCCCCTGGCGCGGAAAATCTTTCGTCGTCATTTGTTTTTTACATATTTAGGAAAAAACATTTTTAGCATAATATACGCTTAATAGGACAAATACGGTATCTGAAAAAAAACTATCAACACAAATTTCAATACAGTCACATAAGTTGAAAATTGAGACTTAATTATAACACCTGCTCATATAATCAAAGGAATATTCATGTGCACCAAAAAAGCCTCCCTAAGCAATACTTAATTGCAATCCGCCAGCAAACAGCTGTCTCCCAGGTTACATTTTTATTAATCCAGAATCTTTATTAGCAAAATAAAACAAGCCACTTAAAAGTAAACATTTTGGGAACAGATAAACCTATAAATATACACCTGGATAATTTTCTCTGGTGAACTGAATAAAAATCTCCAGCAGGTACATTTTAGAAAACATTTCTTGATATCTGGTCATCTCTGTCCAACATTGCATGTTCTGAGCCGTCACTGACAATACACTCACATATAACTCACTGACACCTATAACGTATTAGCAAATCTACTACTTACCGCAGTCACCTTTTTCTTTCGCAACTTCACATAACCTTGTTGGATTATGTCATAAAACTCATTAGACATCTTCTCTTCTGCCAGTTGCCAGTAGATCTTTGTGTTACCTGTCAAAGGAATATGATATATGTCATAACAGTGCTCTAGTCTCAATACTGTCTTCTTTACTGAATCTTTACCATGAAACATTCATTTTCTGCTCTTTCCTTGGTTTCGCTGATTTTCTGTGATGATTTATTCATGCACTGAAGGTACGTCATAGTAGAAAACTATGCAACTTTCCATAACCTAAATTTTTTAATGATTGTTAGTGTGGAAGTGATGTGATCAATCATCAATTGTGTTTTAAGACACTTGCGGAATCTGTTTTGAAAAATCATGATATGCCTTAGTTACTCCGCATGTTGCAGTACATATTTTGAGGATGTATGGTAGGAAGTGGGGGTTGGTCCTAAAAATTGGCGGGAAGGTGGCCCCCAAAACAGCCGGGAGATGGGAGATGCCTGCCTCTCTATTGGTGCAGTATTACTACAGTTACTGTGTTGCAGTGTACAGGGTCAGCTGCCAAACAAACAGCCATTCTTAATCACTGTATTATAATTCGTGAAAATCATGAGTGTCACTTGCTTGGATCAGTGTCCAATGTGTGAAATTGATTTCCTTTTTACGAAGGTGAACCATTTTTTTTTACAGCATGCAATTCACTGGTCAATGTTCAGCTTGAAGAATACAGCTGTACTGAGAATTATACTTGAGAATTATACTTCAGTGTTTGCAAACTGTGGAAAGTATTTGCATTAAAATAATTCTACAGCTCAGAGCTGGCATTTTTTTTTATAAAATGCTAAAATAAATACTTAAATGATTAAACCATGGATTTTTACACTGATCACATTAAAAATACCATTTTTAAATGTTTTTAACATGTCTTGTAAACTGCATGCCTCATGGAAAACAAGCACTGAAGTAATCATTAAAACCCAGATGTTTATATAATCTTGTTGCATGTCTTTTTCAGCTGGTGTTGTTTGTATAAGAACTTAGCCTCCCTTACCTACGCTACAGATTTATTATAGAATGTTCTATAGGATTTTTGTGGACAAACTTCAGAAAATGTTATATAGAATTTTCATAGAATATTCTTTAAAAATGTGAGAATATTCTATACAATTTGTGTGGACATAGCTATAAAAAGAGTTTCTATTGTTTCTATACCATATTCTGCTATGCTCTGTAGAATTCTAAAACATTATATACAAACCTATCGAAAATTTAAGTAGACAAACTATTAAATTTTCTATAAAATCAATAGTATTCTATAGTTTTCTATAAAAAACAGGGTTGTTTGATTTAAATCATGATTGAAATCACTCCAAATATCACTGATTTATTTTTTTAGTGATAAAATAAATGAATGGAACAAACTGCCAAATGACTGTGTTAATGCTAGAAGTGTGAATATGTTTAAAAAAAAAATTGACAGATATATGATAAGAGCGGGCTACACATAGATGATGAAATTGTTGGACTCTCGATAAGCCAATGGCTTCCTTATCCACTTGCCATCTGGAACTTGTTGTTTGGGATGGCAATCTTGTTAAAATCTTGTTAAAATAATACGCACCCGGACTTTTAAGTAAAAAATTTAGGAAAAAAATGCGTATTACAAACGGAAACTTACGGTAAGCCAAAATCATGTACCCTCTGTAAAGACATGTACCCAAATCGATTTGAATAGAGCACGTTTGGAAGAGTTTGTAAATATAAACATCTGTATATAAATGTCTAAGTACCAGATTTAAAGAAAACAAATAAATTTAAAAAATCCGATTTAAATAAAAAAATCTTATTTAAATAAAAAAATCCAATTAATACAACTGAACTGATACAAAATCTACTATGCTCTGAAGAATTATATATAGATATAATTCCATAGAATTTTTTATAGATTTCTATGTTTTTTTTGCTAAGGGCTTACATGGCCTTTATCTATATCACAGTTTAATCGCCGGGTTGACACAACATCCATAATTAATTGGTAATTGATTACAGTAACTAGTCATGTTTGATTGAAAATATTACACTAAAAATGTGGCCCAGCTAACATTTTATTAGCCATCAATCAGTAAATTTTCCTTTAAGTGGCTCTAATGCATATATGCAAAATTATATATGTTTTTACTGTTACATGACCTCAAAATGTAGGATAGGTAAGTAGGTAGGAAACATTTTCTTTCTTTTAATGTTTTCTTTAGCATTTTCTTGGTCATATAATTATTGTTTTATTTTGAGTGTCACATATAGCTCGCTGCCACACTAATATGATCATACATAGCATTCTCCCTAGAATCTTGTCATGATTTTACTTTTTTGTACTATTATGGTTAAAACCGTGTTTAAAGGGAAGAGGGATGTAGCCACAATATGACAACACTTGTAATTTCAAATAAATAACGTAATTCATTATTGAATGGACTGAGTTTTAAGGTTTCTTGGAATTACCAGATTTGTTGGCAAGTCACAAACAGGCAAGTCAAGTCTCATGTCATTGACCTACAAGTCAAGTCTCATGTCATTGACCTACAAGTCAAGTCTCCAGTGTTCACCAAACACAATGATTGGTTAGGTTTCTGTAGTGTTTTAACAGGAAATTTAGGTGGATGCTGCCTAACCACATTTGCCAATTGTACTTAATAATCATTGGATTTGGCACAGCCTGTCACAATAACATGGTCTTGTTTTTCATACATTCCGAGCCACTTGTTGGCGCAAACTGGGAAATCAAGTCTCATGCTGGATCAGTGACCTCGACTTGACTTAAATAGAATGCACTACTGTATAATTAGAAGGATTTACCATTGAACTTGCATCTGAATATTAGCATTTCCACTGCTGTAAAATAGTTAGCAGTGCATACATGCTAAGTCTCCCAGAATCGCCAGGAGACTCGGAAATCTAATCAATCTTCCTGTCTCCCGCAAGGGAGAACAAATCTCCCGGATTTCTAACGAAACGAAAAATATTTTGCTAATTACGACAAAAGTTATTCTACAATTTATGGGAAGACTGATTATGGAAAGGGTTATTCTTATCCACATAGAAGCTCGGTAAAATACATAGTTATTATTAGGCCGTGACTACGCGTACATAGACTGTACCTTTACACCAAAGGACAGCAGTCATTCCGCACATGCTATTTGATTTCCTGTTGCATGAACCGTATTGTTTAGCACTATAGAGGGAGGTTGGGACCCCTGCTACATTGTGTGTTATAATATTGTGTGTGTGTGTGTGTGTGTGTGTGTGTGCGTGCGCGCGCGTGCGCGCGTGTCATAGATATGAATGAACACAAGGCAGCACCGTAGTGAATAACCAGGACAGATTTTTATTAACTAATTACCAAGCAGACATTTTACAATGTAAAATCCTGACTACAGTGGATGACTTGAATACATAATATGCAATTGCTACAAATTACATGGCCGGATGTCCTGGGGTTGTCAAATGTAGAATACATAGTACACAATTGCTACAAATTACACGGCCGGATGTAAGAGTACTTAATACTGGTAGCATATTGGGTGCTGTTGGAAATCAGCAACTTGTTAGCAGCCAGAACAGTCCTTGAATTAACACAACAGAATTGAACATGGCGATCGAGCCTTCAAATATTCCAATGCAGTCTGGAAAGAATTTCAAGTGTTACAAAAGAACAGGCTCCATTATTGAAAAATGTAAATCATAGAATATATTATATGTTCGTAAAGAGCAAAAAAAACTTAATGTCTCAAGGCAAGCATCGTCCCAAAGCCCCAATGCTCTGCACATGCACAAAAAATGGTGCGCAGTGATTCTTGCTCTGCGAATAAGGATAATTTTTGCCGTATTTCGCAGTGCATTGTTTATAATGTGTTAAACAAATGATCCCCCATTATCACTCATCGATGCACATGCAACCCATTAAAAGATGCCCACCAACACATCTCCACTTTATACGTTATATATATATATATATATATATATATATATATATTATTATGTAAGCTGCCTGTGTAATAAAATATTTAGGCTACTGCCAGTCAGGTGAGAGATTTTTGTTGTGTGGTAATATATTTCAGGAGTAGAACAACTTGTTTTATTCCTGGACCATATGAGTAGTAAACATGTTATTTTATCATTACTAGTCCAAAAGGAAATTTTTTACTGACACAATATTTATATTAACATGTCAGTGTACCATTTAGTAGTACACGTGCAATGTATTGGGAACTAAAGCTGTAATTTGTATGCATGACGAGAATGTGAAATACTCCATTTTATGCACAATTCTCTTATACCCTGAGACCCTCTAATTTATGCACAATTCTCTGAGTCCTCCGATTTACGCGCATATCTCCTGCATTTGCATTTTTGATACTTAACATGTATGGTGTTGCTATGTACAGTCAGAGTTAGAGTATATACACTAGCTCTGGTACAGTCTAACAGGTAGGAGAAGGCAGTGTTAGTTGAGCCATTTTTAATTCTTTTTGATATGTAGGGCACAATTATATTTTTATTCATAACTCAAAATTGTTTTTACTCACATAAACTATGATTATTAGCAGATAATTTCATACCAAGATAATATGTCTAGTATGCATAGTTAATTATACGCAGCTAATTCAAATAGGGTTGGTACGGTGGCTCAACTAACACTTGGTTTGGGGTAAGTTGAGCCACAATGTAGCGTAAGTTACGTAAATACTTTATTTGTATAATTTATGTAGGCCTTGTACTAAAATTTAATAACAACTCAGCTCACACAACTACCCAATGGGTACAGCACGTCTCTGACAAGTCTACACACTTAATTAATAAGTCAACACACTTAATTAGTGTAGGCTTATAGGCCAATTGCAACTAGTCTAACTAACTGCTAATATCTAATATGTTGCTTTTTATTTATAGCTATCCGATGTCTCAATTTGCTCGGAAAAATTTATTCCTTGATGTATTTGGGGGTAAAGAACACTCATCTTCATTCTTTAACTGCTGCTTAACTAACCCTCCCTGGCCTTGGGCCTTGGGTTCGACAATTAAGCTGTTTCAATTAACTTCTCATTAATGATGTAAGTAATCTTCTTTTCTGTGCGTAGTTTAACCATTTGTAAGTGCACAGACAATGAATTCTGGTTACATGCGTTGATAGTTTACACACCAGCACACATTAACCACAATAAGATTCGAAAAACACACAACAGACCAACACAAAATATAAAGACAACACCGCAGAAATCTACTGAATCAATCATTCGATCGGTGTCACACATACATCAATCATCATGACATGATTATGTCACTATCCAGGATCGTCCAGTTGCACGTGTAACATTTGGCTAAAAGTTGAAAAATTCCACTTAATCGTGCGGACTCAGTAGTCAGAGTACGCAAAGTTGAAATACACACTGACAAGTCTACACCTGCTGTGTGTTGACATCCGGCAAGATCATCTTGTCTGTTTGCTCAACTTTCAAAAAGTTTGCATAGCGAAAACGAAATGCATATGACATGTCACCTGCCGCCTAAAATGTCAGTAGCCGTTAATGATGTAACTGTAATAACTTTGCAAGTATTGAGCACCTCTTAAAGTTAAATAAAAACATTTACTTACTGTTCCAGAAGTACTTCCTGTTTCTTGATTAGCCAGCTGAGACCAGGAAAGGTTCTGGTCGGATAAACGCACCTAATCGTCACACCACCAACTCGGTCCGTTATCAACTCGGGCATTGCCAATACTTGTAACTTGGGAGAGGTTCCATGCAGCTGGAGATGAAATAAAAAAGGTGTGAAAAGTGGGTATCTCCGTTCCGACAATACGAAATGTGTTTTAAAAATTAATGTTTCGAGAGGCCGTTTTTTGTACTATGTATATCCACTTTTTAATAAAAAAGTATAATTGTTTCAAAAGGAAGGATGTTATTTTATAAGGAAGGATCGAAAAGCGATGCGTCGATTAGGCAGAAACATAAAAACGAGACATAAAGGCAAAGGCATCTCTATTAATTTTCAGTGAACCACTGACGCACGCACACACTCACCCACTCACTTCACGAGTTCTGTTTGCGGTAAAACGCGCCTTTAAATTTCTGTAATGTACAATAGCTATTATTTATAAACACAGTCACAGATTGCAGTGTGAATATATTTAAAAACAAGGTTGACACATCTCAGGAAAGCGGATTACATACACCATAAGCCAATGGCTCCTTGTTCAGTTGCCATCTAGCATCTAGGCCTTTGCCTTTCCCTGTTCTTGGTTTTGTGCACATTATTATATGTTCACAAACGGCTTACGGCGTCGTACTAAAATTTATCCGCCGACAAATATTATCCGCTTGTTGTATCTGCGCATGCGCTTGCCGGTAGTTTGGATGGAACAAGGGGGGTTAAACCACATTTTATTTTCCAATTGACTATTATAGGCCATTATAACGTTTCTTAGGATTCCTTCCAAATTTGTTCTACGATTTTCTTCAACATTTCACAGCACATAGATGTTCCATTAACACACATGCTGTGTGTAATTCGACAAAATCGAATACCTTTCAGAAAAAAGGTACCCAAAGCAGATACCCCTCAATTTTAGTCTAGTCCAGTGAATCATTAAGAAATGTTGGTAGGTACCCATCAAATGAAGGGTCTAATTTAGCAGGAAAGCAAATATTAAATTTACCAACGTATCCGATGTGAAAGTATTCGGAAAACAATCACTCATTAAACAGCCACAAAGGTAGTTTTTTTTTAGGACAGAGACGACACCGTGAGCAAATTGAATGCTAAGCCACACTGTGACTTTTGTTGGCCACATTTCACTGGGGGGGCAATATCCTAAAAGGGCGCTCCAAATCTAATATGTTGCAAATGGTTAAAAAGGGCAGCTTACGCATTATTAATGATTATTTACATAACCCTTAGGAATGTATGAAAGCCTTACATAAATATATATATATATATATATATATATATATACATATATATATATATATAATATATATATATATATATATATATATATATATATATATATATATATATATATATATATATATATATATATATATATATATATATATATATATATATATATATATATATATATATATATATACTATGCGTGCGTATATATATATATATATATATATATATATATATATATATATATATATATATATATATATTTGTTGCGTGCGTGCGTGCGTGCGTGCGTGCGTGCGTGTGCGTGTGTGTCAGTATCTTTTGTATTTAGGCGGTGCCCACACCATTTAGTGCCACCATGAGGCGAGCGTTTCTCGTGTCCTCACCCACGCTGGTGCGGTGATTGTCGACAACGAGGTTGTGGTGGCTCACGATCCTTTCTGTCTGCATAGAATGTGGACTCATGCAAGCCAGAGATGCCAACACCTTCTGAACTGAACCTGTGGTGACTGGCAGAAGTTGCCGCAATCTGACAGTCATCTTACAACCGAGATCACAGCCATCAGGCAGGAATGGCACATTCACCATGTTCTCCCTTTGCTCGGCAGCCCCATCCGCAAAGTCAGATGCCTCGTCTGGAAAAAGACGACTGACGACGCGCACGCCATGCTCAACGAATGATCCCAGGTTGCGTGATATCACCAACTCCTTCATGTCTTTGATGACGTCCTCCTGCTCCGGGTGCATGCATTCAGAGAGGTATTCGTGGGATGCTTGCACGACCCAACCCTGATTGCTCGTGCATTACGGCAGTTCGTCAAAACGAATTGGTGGTTCGACTTTCGCTGTGTTAGGTCCTCACTGGTGCTATCGATTGGGCAACTTTCTTCCTCCTCTCTTCTTCCCGGGAATGGTCCATCCCTCATCAATCTCAACTTCTTGACGGCAGCGCCAGTCACAATGAGAAGATCGCTGATGAACAAATCACTCCTTTGCGACTTCTTCTGGAGTGTTTCAAATATGTCCTGGATGTCGCCCATCAGTGAGGTTATCCACTTCTGTTGGTGGTTCAAAATTCTCAGAAACCCTTTGGCTTCAGCCTTCTCCTTTCTGTCGCTGGTACTTTCTGGTGCCTGCATCTGTTCCCACACTTTAATGCAGATTGGAAGGTTATTCAGCACAGCATCCACCAGCTGCAGCGTGCTGGGCAAACATAACATCGTGGTGCCGGGGGAACTGTTTGACATTTCCGGCTTGCGCTGACAACATCTTCATCCTTCTCGGCGTCCGGAAGAATCGTACGAGCCCCCGTAGATTAGACTTCCAGATGCCCAGCTCCGGTACGGTGCTGACGACTGACTCAATGGTTAAGTCCGACCGGTGAGCAGCACACCAGAAAGTTGCCAGACCTCTGTGCACTTGGTCAGCAATCAAACGCCATAACCCACCATGTCTACCAGTGTTTGCCGATTCGCCGTCAGTGGTGACACCGACGAGCTTCGTGTCTTTACCTCCGGTCAAATCCAAAGCTTTGTTCACCGCTTCCTGTAGTTCAGGGGCGCCGTTCTTCTCTGGCGAATACATGACAACGAACACACTCTTTACGCTACCATCACTGTTAGCCATCCGTCCACTTACAAACTTGTGGTCCAACATTTGCCTGTCACAGCTGCTATCAATATGCACACTGAAGACTGTGCATCGGTTGAACATTTGAGACAGACGCACTTTCTCTAGTTCGTATATGACATCCAGCATCTGCTTGTAGTAGTTCGGATCCCTGTAGTGTAGGTCGCTAGACGCGGGCGTGAATGGAACAAATTCCACATCTGCGCCATTTTGTCGCATAGCGGCCAACAGATGGTCCGACGCCAAACAAGCCAGAGATCGCATCGGCCACGATCGGGCGGAGACCGTTTCGATTAGACAGTCGTTGTACACGTCGACGGCCATTCACAGAATCATCCCAAGAACAGTCTTATTGTAAGCAGTGAGTGCGCGAAGCCATGGATGCGACGTTGTGCACTCTTCCTAGGCTTCGTCCATCTTCTTCTTGTTTGTTGCTGTTATGTGCGGTTCAGAGGTAATATGGTCAATTACCCTTTCCAGCCTATCACTACAGTCCGAGCTGACGCCGCTTGCGATTGCTATAGTGCCATTTTTAGAACTTTTATTTGCCATCTCCTCATACTCCTGACATGTTGTGCATAGAATGTGAGCCCTTGTTCAGCCACATTTCTTTGCTGAAAATGAGCGAAACTCGGGGAATTTGTTGACAACATCTGCAATAGTTAACGGAATTCCTTTGTACGTCGGTGTGCGGAAAATTGGCGGTCTCTGGCCTGAAGTTGCGTTGTCGGTTACCTGACCAGGTGTCTGGGTAAGGTGGTGATCTTTGTGACCAGGAGTATGGTCAGGTGTGATGACAGTGGACGGATTATGGCTGCTTGATGAACTGGTACTCGGGCGAGAGCACGACGAAGGCAGAATATCTATGACTGGTGGTACACCTTTGTCTTTGGAAGTGTAATCATACGGATCATAGTTCCCTGGCGGCATTGTGGATATTTCTGGCAATGAGTCATTGAGGCTGCGTCGAAAATTTGTGTCTAGGCTTTGACATTTTGCGGTAGATTTCTATAGCTCTTCTTGTTTTCGTTTTGCATTTCTGTCTCTCTTAGGCATGACTGGCAGGATATCGACCTGGACAAATTAGATGGTTAAATGTAACAACTAACTCAGGAAAAGCATGTATATTTGAAACACTTTTATAGTGGAATTACAATGCGAGCGGCGACATGCTCTAGACTCTAGACATAAATATACTGAAGATATAGGCCTAAGGCAGAAAAGAGAGTAATATAAAACATGCGTACCACGTCTATCAATCAAATGGTTGGCTAAGTACATAACAAATAAAAATATAGAAAATACGTACTTCCAAAACTGACATGTGCAAATGTTGATTACAGTTTATGTTAATATGTGGACCACCAACTTTTGAGTAACAATTTTTCAAAGTTGAAGTTAAAATTTATTTGTTTAGTATATATACAATATGCTTCTTTGTGTAACCATGCTTAAAATTTCGATTTCTCAAAGATGCGGAGAATGAATAGGCTTGGTTACTGCCTCAAACAAAATCTACCCTGATAGGTTTATGGCTGTCATGATGTTTGTATCGTCTTACCTACAAGAGGGATCATTATTAAAATGTGATTATTTTGTGATATTTATTAAACGTTTCCAATTGCTTTCGTTGGACACTACACACACTTTGCCAGGTTTATTTATTATTTGAACAAAAAACAGCCGACTGACAGGTTGTTGATATATCGTTAATCCCCGCCCGCTAGCTCTCGTCCAAATGTAATAGCGAATAGGCGTGGTTTAGTGTCGCATTGCCCCCCGCCCCTCCCACTTTGTATGTTAAAAAACGCCCTGGTTTAGCTCCATCGCAGTAGGCTGTGGATGAGCATAAGAAGTGGGGGTGTGACCAGGTATTTTTTTGGTAGATGGCGCCACTGTCACATGACTTGTTTATGCCATAACTTTTCCATTTGTATTGCGTTTGTAGAATTAATATAATCTCCTCTTACGTGCTTTTGTAACACATTATTTTTGAATTACGAGACTTTGTTTACTGCACGGGAGTCGAGGCCCTGATTTGAATTGGTCAACCCCACTGGTCAGTTCCACTCCTGATCTTCATGCTGTTGGCATTAAATATTTTGTCTCCTATCATTGTGCCGAAACATTTCAATATTTTAATTGATTCAAAGATCACGAGTCAACCACACGAGACCATGCAGGGCCATCCTGCTTAGTACCAGTTGTTTTTAATGTGACAGTTATGCATACATACGTACGTCCTCTTCAGCTCTTCATATGGCTAGTGACATTTGAGCTGTTCTTGACAATTGGTTGTACGCATGGGTGGAAAGTTGTCATTCTGTTCAAAACTGTAAGCACGTCAGAATTTGTCTAGTTTTGATTTGAAAGTATTTAATGAGGGTGCTGAAATTACATACTCTGTGTGGGTGTTCCACCGGTTCACTTCGGCCTGTGCCTATATAGTAACTCCTTAATTGGTTGTCTTGCAGTCACGCGGTCCTTCTTGAGCGTCAGGCTGTGTCCCCTGGTTACCATGTTGTTGTCCAGCTCAAGTGGCATTCTGTCAACTTTATAGATTCCATGGAGGAATTTGTAGGTTTTAATCATGTATCCTCTTGCTTTTTACGGACCTACTATCTCCTCTTGCTATAGTTGAGGTTTGGAAGCTTAAGCGCTCTGAGCATGTCACCATATTCGAGGTTCTTCAGTTCTGGGACGAGCTTCGTTGTTCATCGTTAAATGTTCTCAATCATCTGTTGGTCTCTCTTGAGTGTTGGGGCCCAGGCTACACTGCCATATTCTAGAATAGGTCTGATCAGGCTCGTGTATAGTTTTTTGTATGGTTGGTCCATCCAATTATGTAAATTATCTTCTTATAAGGCCTAGCATTTTGTTGGCTTTGTTTGCTACCATCTCCACTTGTTGGTCAAACTTTAGTTCACGGTCTATTTGCACCACCAAGTCTCTCTCATTTGTGGTCTCCCCAGGGTGGTGATATTCCACCACTGCATGGCTATAGTATAGTCGTAGTGGTGGTTGTATTGTCCCAGATGCATAACGTTGCATTTCTCCTCATTGGAGCGAAGCTGGCACTTTCTAGTCCATGCTTATAGCTGTCTTAGGTATGTCTGCAATAAGTTACTTAATTGGTCAGATTGAGCTGTCATTTGTCGGAATATCTTGGTGTCATCAGCGATTGTGTTTTAGTTTTTTTTAGTTTTTCATGTGATTTGTGATAACCACTGGTTTTGAACTTATTAAACTTTGTGAGTCTTGATCTTCCTTTGTTTCCTGGACATCTTCCTGAAAATAATGTTGTTTATATATTTTCATGTACTCTAACAATACATTATTACAGTGGCCTAATTTAAGAATTAATTAATAAGTCAGCAACTCTTACATGTGTATGTATGTATCTATATGTATGCATGCGTGCGTGCGTGCATGTGTGCGTGCGTGCATGTATGTATGCATATATGTATACGTACGTACGTACGTACGTACATACGAACGATCGTACGTGCGTACGTAAACGTACGTACGCATTTTCTGTCGTGAACTATTACATACGTCTTCTTCTTCCGTTATTCCATTACCGTCACTAGGTGTACGACAACGTGAACGGTGCTTGTGCGCGCATGAGTGAATGTACAAGTGCAGGCCGTTATTGTTAAAATGTTTGTAATACAATATGTACGTGTACGTGCTGGTGCTATTTAAGATCAAGGGTCGCACAGTTATACGCGTAGTGGCAATGTCAACGTACGTACATACATACATGAGATAGTCCTGAAATAGACTCATTTTCCGTTGAAATACAGTAAAAATAAAATAATTTAAACATTAGTCCGCGTCAACACAACGTCTTGTTGATAGTTTCATTTCCCGGTTCAAAGTTCAGCCCACACGGTAAAATGGCGGATGACTCGGAGGAAAGCGCGCATCTGTTGCTAAATTCGCAGGGACTGGGTTCGGAACTGCTTAGTCCGCGACAGCAGGTTAAGAGCCTGTACGAAAGTCCGAATGTATTGGGTAAATTCAGTCCGTACACGGGCCGAGAAGATGGCAACATTAATATCATCAGCGCGAGCAGTTCTGTGCAGAACTTGGCCCTCGAGTCCGAGACAGACCACATCGTGACAGTCTTCGTTGTGGCGTTCGACACGAAAGCCGGTACGTTATGCACTGATTCGTAAATGATGAACTTTACAACCATTTCGAGAGTAGGTCCGTAAAAATATAGAATTTGTCACATAGAAAATGCTCTGGATTAGCTTATTTCTGTACATGGTCACGGGTGTCGGATGTTTCGGCCCATAAGCATAACGGGTTCGGCCCGGGCCATGGGCGGGACCATCCAACGGCGTGAACGGTGAAGTGTTGTCGCTCGCATGGGCCGAACTATCCGTGTATGCAACCGGTGACAGCGGGCTCTGTGGGCCAAAACGTCTAACGAATTGTAACTGTTTGCGACTTGAGTGTTGTAACTGCGAAATGTTATATGCTACATTATTATTAGCTTGTGTCACATGACATTGGTCATGTGACACATCCGTAACTTCAGTCTGCTGAAGAAGACTGCGAGATGCAGTCGAAATATCCAAAACAAACTGCAAGTTTCTTGAGAGGTAATTATGATTAATGTTAATAACCAAGAAACCGGATCATCTATCCATTCAAGGATCATTCGACAACACGAACGAGAGGTTGTGAAAACGTTACGGGGGCTGGAGAAAACGACGAGGAAGTTAGCTTGCTGGAAGAACCACCGCCATTTCAATACACGTTGTCTCCATGACAACGTAATTCCAAAGAGCCTACATATACGATCGACGGTGAAGGGAATAAAAGCGTCAACAATCCTGAGAAAAGCAGAGAAGAAATTGTTAAACATCAGAATTTCTCAGTGCCATCTTACGGTGAACAAATTACAAGATGAAAAAGAATTGCTAGAAGCGAACCTACGTACGAAACTAACAGAAACGGAAATGGAGGAAGTGACAGCGTTCATCGAGCATGCGCACGAAACTACTTTCCGGGAAACGCGGGAAAGACAACAACGAAAATATGATCAACTGTTATCCAAACAACAACACGGAGCGGACAGTCCACAACTAGATGACCCGGACAACATCACAGAGAGGTGGGTCATTAATCTAGCGAACAGACTTTTAGACAGTGACGAAGTCAGCCTATTGAAGAAAGGTTTAAATTTTGCTGTTACCCCACAGAACCTTCCCATAGACGATCTGATAACGACAACAGAATTAGCATGTAAGAACATCAAAGAAAAACACAGGGCCGATGGGTTGAGCTGTGAGGTAGCTAAAGCCGTGATGAAACACAAAGCCAAAAAAAAAGAGATCTAACATATCACTGGAAGAGAGGAAAGCACTTCAAACTTTACGTAGCGACAAGACGATCAAGATTCTACCAGCAGACAAGGGTAGAGCAACTGTGATTATGAAGGCCACAGATTACGACGCAAAGATTGCTGGACTATTAGTAGACGACACCACCTATAAGAAATTGGAAAGGGACCCCACCAAAGTTTACAAAAGTAAACTAGTCAACACCATGAAAGAGTGGAAAAGAACCAAGACGATCTCAGATGCCCTATACTACAGGATCTACCCTACATCAGAACCAGTCCCAAAATTCTATGGATTGCCTAAGGTCCACAAGAACAATGTACCATTAAGACCTATAGTATCAAGTATAGGTAGCATCACATACAAGACAGCAAAGTTCCTAGCCAGCATTTTGAGCCCACTAGTTGGAAAAACAGAACATTTTGTGAAAAACAGCACACAATTTGTAAAGAAGATCAAAGAGTTGGAAGTTCCACCAGGGAGGAAAATGGTGTCTTTTGATGTGACAGCCCTGTTCACGAGTATCCCTGTGACAGAGGCGGTATCAGTGATAAAAGACCGACTAAACCAGGATACAACACTGAAAGACAGATGTGAACTATCAGTAAATCAGATCATCACACTGTTAGAAATCTGTCTGAACACCATATATATAATTTTTGATGGAGTATTCTACAAACAGAAGAAGGGAGCAGCCATGGGTTCACCGGTCTCTTCGATAGTGGCAAACCTATACATGGAACATTTTGAGGAAAGAGCAATCAGAGAAGCACCTCACCCTCCAGACATCTGGTTGAGGTATGTAGATGACACATTCACAGTATTACAAGAGAGCGAAGTAGAACATTTCACACACCATCTGAATTCAATGGATGAGAACATTAAGTTCACGGTAGAACCAGAACAGGACAATACGTTAGCCTTTCTAGACACGTGTGTATGCCTAAATGATGATGGATCAACCAAGGTCAGGATATATCGGAAAGCAACCCACACGGACCAATATTTGAACTGGGATTCGAATCACCACCTAGAACACAAACGCTCAGTAGTCAGGACACTCCTCCAAAGGGCAGAAAACCTGATAACGGAAGGAGAAGACAAGAACACAGAGGTGGACCACATCAAGAAAGTGCTGAAAGCAAATGGTTACAAAACTTGGATGTTTAACACCACACAACCAACGAGAAGGAAGGAGAACACTACCACAGAAACCAGCAGAAGACAACATGCCATAGGTCTGCCCTACATTAGTAAACTATCAGAACAAGTAGCAAGGATTTTCAAGTCCTATAACATCCTGGTTTACCACAAACCTATCAACACCCTGAGGTCACTGTTGGTACACCCAAAAGACAGAACAGCAAAGGCAGCAAAGTGTGGGGTAGTATATGACATACAATGCCCAGAATGTGACCAACACTATATAGGAGAAACAGCCAGAACACTTGGCACAAGAATCAAAGAACATCTGTCTTGTCGCCAACCCCTATCAGCCATAAGTGAACACAAACTGAACACAGGTCATCAGTGCTCTATGAAGGACGTCAATATTCTAGACCACGAGGAGAACTGGCACAGGAGAAAAATAAAGGAGGCGATTAACATCCACAGAAACAAACCTACGCTGAGCCGAGACATCGGCCAGGAGCTCCCACCAGTCCTACTCCAGCTTGTGTCACATGACATTGGTCATGTGACACATCCGTAACTTCAGTCTGCTGAAGAAGACTGCGAGATGCAGTCGAAATATCCAAAACAAACTGCAAGTTTCTTGAGAGGTAATTATGATTAATGTTAATAACCAAGAAACCGGATCATCTATCCATTCAAGGTACATTATTATTGTTTTCGAACCAATATTACTTTTATTACGTTCGCTATTTTCGCTAAATTATTAGCAACTAATCTTGAAAAACATAGAAATGCGGTAAGAATTAAATTGTTTTTTATTAAACATAATGCTGATGTACAATTCACTTTCATCATGCCTGCCAAGATCAAATTCAAAGACAGCTTATAACACAAACAAACAATTATAAGGCACGTGACAAACCGCGACAAGAGAGTTGAGAAACTTGAGTGCAAAGAGTTGCAACTTATGTTATTTTATTTATATTGCGCTATTGTAAATCTAGATTGTTATTATAATATTAACGTGTGAGTGTGTTAAATGTGTTAAATTAAATATGTGTTAAATGTGTTAAATTAAATACTTTGAAACTACTAAATATTTTTTCAGTCAGGAACTTTATGATGTGTGGGTTGTTACTGGCAACCATCTGATATAAATACGACACGATATTTCTGACCGACAACAATATATACTAACCATTTGGACTTTGGCCCGTCAGCGTTGTGCACAATCGGAATTATACCGTTATCTCAAGTAGGTGTAGTCGCAAATTCCCTGAAATTGCTTATGCCTGATCCAACACCTAAGTTTGGAATCAGTCATGTCGATGGCGGCATCTGGCTGCAATAGGCGAGCACCAATGTTTTCATACTTTGCCTCTGATATGACTTTAGAATTCTGTGATGACAGCAAAGTAGCCAGTACCTCGAACATATAAGATATATGATCACCAGCCATATTGTTCTGTTACCATCAGTATGACACAACAATAAATGTAATTTTATATTAAACACTCAACGTTATTAAAAAATTGATGACAGTGTAATATAATTACTATAACATTAACACAAATGCAAACTCAGTCAAACCACGCAAAAGCAACTAAAACAGACACGTCTCACTATATAGATAAGTGACTGAACGAATCATCCCAACTTGGATGGGCGATATGAGATTCCGATGGGCCCATGTGACCATTGCGCCGACTCTAGAATCGGTCTGATCCTGACTTAGACATGAACATATATATTAGTTATTACTGTAAAGCTAATGAGTCTGTCTTTCAGTCAGTTACCTTTTAAAGAAGGCACTGGCTATTCGCATAACTTGGCTCTGCGAATAGCTAGGCTATTCACATCATCCAGCCAATCTGAAAGCATAGTTTATCATAGAGCTTGAATCAACAAATATGTGTTTATTCTCAGTGCTTTTATTTATATTATATTATCATTATTTTTTATATTTATTTCATTCTTACCTCGTTTTATCTATGTTAAACTGTTAATTCCATCATACTGCATCACAATAGGTAAACAGATGACCCATGTGATGATCAAATATCGTATTTAGGGCACTTTTGTGGTCCAAATAGCGCTGCGAGATGCCCCATGGTTACCACGCCCAACTGGGTGATAACTGCAGAAGAAGGTACATTTCACAGCACTATTTGGACAACAAAAGTACCTTGAAATGCAATGTTTGCTAATAATATTTGCTCTTTGTTTACCTGAAGCGATGCAGTATGGTGGTTTACACATTTTGTGCAAGCCTTAGGTAAGAGTAATATCAGGGCTGGGTCCAATTATGTAATTGTAATTGTAATTGATTACAGCAAAATCGTGTAATTGTAATTGTAATTGATTATGGTTTCAAAATGTTGCTGTAATTGTAATTGTTATATTTTGTATAATTGAAATTTTATTTCAATTACAATCAATTACAGTACGTTTCATATCACAAACTACCTGAACAAATTGTCAATAATAATATAATTTAAGTCTCACATGAGTTGAAAATCAAGACTAATAATAACACCTGCTTATATATTTACATTTAAGTCTCAGTATTCACTGTCTGGTGGGTACTGGTCAGTGGTGCTAGTGGTGGGTAGCCTTAGCAATTATCCTTTTCAGTAAGTTGGTAACAGCCAGGAAGCAATAAATAATGCAATGCACAGACATTCAGTGAAACATTGCAGAGTTAGCAAGCCAATTACACCCCTTGTGTTGTGGTGGGTTGGAGACAGGTCAGGTGGCAAGGACCATTTATATGGCCTCTCTTCCCATTCCCAACTCACACAAAGCAAAGGGCAGACCAATTAAGAATGTCAGCTTAGAGCAGGAGCTACAACCTCAAAGTAAACACATCATACCCTATTATTAGTAGTTTCCAAAGAAAAATTTTAAAATGCGCACGGATAAATGTCTGCATTGGAATATGTCCTGTAGGATTATGTCTGGATATTGCATTGTATTTTTATATAATAAAAATATGTTTTAAACGGCTATCTTTTTATTTAGTATAATTCAAAGTCACAATTCAACAAAATGTGCAAACATTACCGTTATATTTGTTTATCAATTGTGTACAAAATATTTAAATTCAGCAAAACGCACAAAAATACATATTAACAAATGCTGAATATATTTGGTTCCGCATAATGTAATTGTAATTGAAATTGAAACAGTGTAATTGTAATTGTAATTGATTTAGAAAATTATGACTGTAATTGTAATTGTAATTGAAATAAAAAATTAATGTAATTGTAATTGATATAATTTTGTGTAATTGGACCCAGCCCTGAGTAATATATAATAGTAATAGTAATAGTAATAGTAACAATTACAATTGTTCAAGTAATAGTAATAGATGGAACAGAATGCAATGTAACAGTAATAGAAAGCAAAGTAATAGTAATTGAGCTGTTACTTTGCTATTACAATTGAACATTTTAATCATGCCAAAATTCAATTTCATTGAAAATAATCACACCAAATTTTTTTTTATTTTTACATACTGGGACAGTATATTAGTCAATTAGAGGAATGTGCTTGTCTCTTGCAGGCAATGTGGTGGAATGGTGCATGCCAGAAGACATGGACCTGGATGGAGTGGAGTTCAAGGCAATGGCGAGTGGCTCACACACTCTCACCAATGACTTTGTGTAGGCTCCTTGTTGCTTCTGTCAGGCTTTTTATATGTACAATAAATTAATAGTTAATAATATAATAAATTAATAGACTTCGTCTAGTTTCTTTGTTGCTTCTGTCTGGTTTTTTATATGTATAATAAATTTATAGTTAATAATATAATAAATTAATAGACTTTGTGCAGGTTCCTTGTCGTTTCTGTCAGGGTTTATATGTACATTGTATAATAAATTAATAGTTAATATAATAAATTAATAGATTTTGTGTAAGTTCCTTGTCGTTTCTGTCAGAGTTTTATATATATATATATATATATATATATATATATATATATATATAATAAATTAATAGTGGTAGACTTAAAGGTCTTTCACATTATGTGTGTGTGTATGTATGTATGAGTAATGATATTAATAATTTGAATAGCAGAATAGGACATAAACCTTGTATTTATGTCAAGTCATATTTTTTCGTATCAAGTTTTTATCAATGCTCAGAGGGGTAATATGAACTTTCATGTCTAGGATATGAGTTACTTTCCATCAACAAAATTAACTTAAATGTGTCTCTTGGGTGTCCTTCATAAGATACTAGCCGAGTTACCCAGCATTGGTAAAAATCATGTCCAACTGCCGGTTTTATGAATCGTATGTGGATGCTTAACACAGATCACGTAACTGTCAACAATTGTAGAAAACACTGATCTACAATATTATATGGTCAGTGGTCTTTTTGTACTGGCCAGTACGGACAGTGCTACAGTGTTACTATAATTTAGCAAGTTTTTTTTAAATCAGCATCTCTGGGTAGATACAATGTTACTATGAAGTAGCTAGTGTTTGTTTGCTATACTATTAGTCCTGGGACTGATTTCCAAAAGAGCCTTAAAACAAGAGTTGGCTGCACCCCCTGCCAACATAGGTTTCTTGATATTTTCTTTTTAATTGACCTATAAACTAATCATTTCCAAGCATTAACCAAAATATTAGGTGTCCATTCTATTAGAAAAACGACTTTTATCATGAGTGATTGGCAAAAATTCTCAGAAATAGCTGATATCACAAAATATGCCTTAAATAAAATTATTTAATTTTAATCGTTATAAATTCACGGGTGGATACATTAGTGAATGTACAACAGCACTGTATCTTGAAATGTTTCACTTTGAAGTTTCAGTTATAACTACAATACATTCAGTCATTTTGTGCAACAATTACTCACTTTTTTTCAGTAAAATATATATCCTTAGTGCTTTCGTTTGTTCCCGACTTACACCCATAGTGTATATATAACAGATAATTTCATATCAGTATATTCCCATATCCATGTAACATCATTTAGAAAAACTATATGTATAGATGCTTTCTAACCATAAACACCTGTATTGGGTACAGACAAACTCTAATAACTTTAAAAGTATTACAAATTTCTGAAAACACAGCTGCAAATGTATTGGCGTAATTATTATCTTTACAATGACATAGAAAACAAAATAATTCCACAGTTGCAACTTCCGCTACAGCCTTTTTGAAATTGTGACCTCCACCCTCGGGGGCGCAGTTCCACATGCGAATCACCCATGTTTGTCAGAAAGGCCTCCTGGGTCACCATGCAAAGTTTTGTCCAGATCGGCCCACATATGCGGCCGTTCATAAGACGCAACAAACAGACAGGCAGTTTGATTTATATATCAGATTAGCACTGAATCTACACAAAATGAAGATAAATGTGGCCAGTTTATTCGAGCATTTCAACATATACAGAAGTACCCCACCAGCATGGAGATGTCCAGATGTGACTGCACATCAACACTCTGTTTGCAGATATTTCCGGCATGGTAAGCTGTACGGACTGGCCTGTTTTGCTAACATGTCAGTGGCCAGTGCAGCGGAGAGAGGAGCGAGGATGAAGTCAGTGGGCATCCTGGCCACCTCTTACACTCTCCTCTATAGACACATGCAGTTCCTCGAGACGCAAGTCAGGTAGAATACCACATTGAGCCAAACACAGCATCCAGTCACCCATAGCGGTGCGAAGATTAATTTTATTGTAAAATCATGGTATAGAGCAAAAACTATATATATTCTACCATCTTGACTGCCCATAATTGTTTTAATGAACCATAAAATATTTCAAGATATAATTTGACCTTTATCTGTTTATGAATATCAACCTTTCCATTTAGTACATTTGTGAACAGTTGTCGAGAGAGAGCACGGTTTATTGGAGTCAGCTGTTCATTGGACCATGTAATTGGCATGGCATCGGCATGTTATGGCACCCATAAAATGATGTTCCCACTGCAAGCATATAAACTAATCATTTCCAAGCATTAACCAAAATGTTAGGTGTCCATTCTATTAGAAAAACGACTGCCAGCTGAGTGTGGAACAACTAGAAAGTGTCCCCATCTGGTGTTACGCAGTTGGCATCACTTTTCAGTTGTATTTGGTCACCAAATGACATCACTAGTGTTAAACAGTTACCTTATTGTCTAGATAAAAAAATTTTGGTTTGTGTTTATAAGAACAGATTCCTTGACATTTTTTTATAGCCCAATTTGTGTCAAGCACTGTACAGTACGCTTATTGGGTCAAATATGGTATAGATATAGTTTATACGAAATAAGTTATAACTATGAAAAATGATCAGACTTTGTCCTTTTAATCAGCGTTTCTGATACAATGTACCAATAGAAATGAACACCCACTGGAAAACCCACATAGTACTAAATAAAAACAATGTACCATACTTTTATTGGTTGGCGAGTACCAACAAATTGTTCACATCACAGAATATTTGCGCAATATTTGGATATATGAATAACTAATGCTAATTCATCAGATTGATGCAAAACATAAAAAAATAATTTCAATTAATGAAAGTCGCCATTCACTGTCTCCTATTGGATGTAGTTTTAATGGTATGCCAGAAATCTTCTTTTATCGCAATATGCACTAGCTATTATTTAAGGGAAGTTATGGAACTGAACCTAGCTATATCCTCATGCGGTACTTCGAATGAGCTATTTGTTTATTTAGTTCATGCTCCAGGCAGTTGTATATGTAATGAATACTTTTGCAAATATTGCCATACATAGATCTAAATCAAGGCTAAGCTGGTGTCTTCTAGTATAATTCAGTAAAATGCATCAAAAAAGTTTCTGTTATTGTTACATTACATGATTTGTACGAAAATCTGTTAGCAGTTCAGTTTCCTGTGTCAGTTTGGATGTTAACGTTATGCCTTCAGACACCAATTAGAAACTCCACAACATTACCGTCAACTCGAGGCCTTCTGGGAAGACAAGAAGGGCCTGCTGCCAGCTAGTGGATCGTCTCAAAGTGTCATGACATCATCTTCCACATCAAGTAGCGACATACATTTAGACCTGAAGGTACCGATTGTTGCAGTGGCTTGTGTTTGTATGACATTACCAATTGATGTAAAGCATGGTGGATAATTTCAACATCATTATTCTAAGTCATTTTGATTTATGCTCATATTTGGTGTTAAGAATTCTTAAAATTCTAATGTAGTCAGAATGACATCATGAGGTTTTGTGAGGACCGTATGATACTATGAAATTTAAAAAAAAAACAGTTTGTGAAGATACTACTTTCTCATCAATGCATGCTCAGAGAAATTATATTTAGTACAACTAGTAAAGATATCATTTGTATAGCATTTAGGAATCTCAAACCAAAAAGTCTATAACTGAACTTACATTTTTAACAATTTAAACATATTTGAAGGAGTTGACTTTGATCATTAGATTGGGTAACTTGCAAGAGCTAGGCCACTTTTGCCATCGTTTTGTTGAATTTTTTCTGTATTCTACCAAAAATTTAAATAATTTGTTCAATGATTTCATCAAAACACATTTGCACAAGCGAGCTAGCAAGTCATACTGGATAGGTTTGATTTTTCGTGTAATGATCTTAAAATGAGACAAGCAAAAAATTGGTAGACAATCTGTGCGATCTATTTGTTTAGGTGGCGCACCCTGCCGGCTGCTTCACCCACTTCATCAACTTCTTCAACATCCACATCTTCTCCCTGTGGAAGTTTGCTCTCCTCGGCAAGCGCATTCTCTTCTTCTCTCCACCTCCAATTGGGTCTGTTTGCTACCGCGGTGAGTTCGACTATGTTGTACTTAGACATATGAAATCACATACAAAGCTTCCTCATTACTGAAGCAAAAGCTCCGGATTGAAAAAAAATTCCTCGACGGGATCATACTTAACTTCTGCTTGATAACAAATTTGTTATTTTATCTGCCTAACTTATATGTTAATCTAATGTATCAACTTAATGTAGTTGTTTATTTAACTGATTTATTTAATTAAAAAATTTTTTAACTTGTCTTTTAAAAACATTTTTTATAAACGTTTCCACTTATTTTAAATTAACTTAGTAAGTTATTATCTTATTAGCACCCTTGATCAGGTTTTTAACTTTTGACTTTGTTTCAGTTTACGTCACATGTTGCCTGGCAAACCATTCCCTTCACACAAGTGTTGGCAGCACCCCACCAAAGCCACACTTCTATGTGAACGTGGCCGACATCAACTCCCTAGAGAGTGAACTCTCGTACATAGCTTGTAGGTATCTGTGGTTTTATACATTTTCATTTCATTTACGTTTTTAATGTCAACAAAATAAATGTAACTTCTGAATTTTGTCATTACTAAGAGCATTGAGATGGCAGTATACCTATATGACTAATAATGTTTTAAAAGCACCTGTGGAGTAAACAGCTGTTTGAAAACTAACTTTATTATGTGAGAATGATATCTTCAGTTATCTAAGCAAATGGTATGTTCTAATGACGTTTCAAAGTGGCAGGTGTACTGTGAATTTATAAAAAAATATAATCACCCTATTTTTTATGTATCAGGCACAACGGAGAAGATCTTTGAAACGAAGAAGCACCTTTATGATGTGTACGTCAACTGTGAGGATGTGACGACGACATGTCAAGCTCTCGATGAAGTGCTCAAGATAAGTGATGCAGACAGAGACAAGCTGCGCAAACTGAACAATCAGAGGTAGGTACCTGGAATATTGTGTTGTTTATCGCAATGTCAACGTTCCATCAAATGCACATGGTTTATATTTCTTTTGATGTTTTAGAAGCTTTGGCAATACAAATTTTCACCATAGTGCAGAACAAGGTTCGTCAGTTAAGATTACCGTGGTACCGTATTCTACCCAATAAGCATACAGTATGCTTGAAAAAAAATTGGGTCTTGGAAAAATGTCAAGGAATCTGTTCTTATAAGCCATACACCAACAAAAAATTTTCTCTAGACAATAAGGTAACTTTTTAACACTAGTGGTGTCATTTGGTGACTAGTGTAGAACAACTGAAAAGTGGTGCCAACTGTTTAACATCAGAGGGCGACACTCAGTTATTCCACATTAATAAAATTACAATAATTGTTGATCCTGCTGATAAAAAGGGGGTCTATGCTAATTAGGGCATGTACGCTTAATAGGTTCAGTATGGTGTATCTAAATTTGTGAATGGCTGACATAATTTGAACAAAATGAACCAAAAAGATTTGCACGATTATTTTGCCATGCACTGAAACAATCACGCATCTATGCTAATACATGCTCATTTGCGTTTGAAGTTATTTATAGCATTGCGATTTCTGTTTAGTATTAGTGGGCATTATTTTTGGTATTAATCATACTTTGCTGATTCAATAATTTATTAAATAGTTGCATTCTTTTCTTTGACGTGAATATATCATTGTTCCAAATACAAAATTATGTGTCATACTTCCATCAACAATTTCTCGTGACTTCACCATTACAATTAGTGTTATGTTATGCACCAGAGACACTGCGGGTTATTCCGGGTAGTGTCTATTGAACGTAGTGCAGTAGTGATATGTATGTGTGTTTCTCTCGCTGCAGGTTGGCCGCCCAGTTTTCCCAGCAGGAACACAGCAGTGGGGGAACCATGGACGAAGAGGAGGTGTTCACATCGTGAGTACTTACAACTCCCCATCCAAAAGCAGCTTAATGAATGATTATTGTGATCGTGAGTACTTACAACTCCACATCCCACAGCAGCTCAATGAATGATTATTGTGATCTTGAGTACTTACAACTCCACATCCCACAGCAGCTCAATGAATGATTATTGTGATCTTGAGTACTTACAACTCCACATCCCACAGCAGCTCAATGAATGATTACTGTGATCTTGAGTACTTACAACTCCACATCCCACAGCAGCTCAATGAATGATTACTGTGAACTTGAGTACTTACAACTCCACATCCCACAGCAGCTCAATGATTGATTACTGTGATCTTGAGTACTTACAACTTCACATTCCACAGCAGTTCAATGATTGATTACTGTGATCTTGAGTACTTACAACTCCACATCGCACAGCAACTCAGTGAATGATTATTGTGATCTTGAGTACTTACAATTCCACATCCCACAGCAGCTCAATGAATGATTATTGTGATCTTGAGTACTTACAACTCCACATCCCACAGCAGCTCAATGAATGATTATTGTGATCTTGAGTACTTACAACTCCACATCGCACAGCAACTCAATGAATGATTATTGTGATCTTGAGTACTTACAACTCCACATCCCACAGCAGCTCAATGAATGATTACTGTGATCTTGAGTGCTTACAACTCCACATCCCACAGCAGCTCAATGATTGATTACTGTGATCTTGAGTGCTTACAACTCCACATCCCACAGCAGCTCAATGATTGATCATTGTGATCTTGAGTACTTACAACTCCACATCCCACAGCAGCTCAATGATTGATTATTGTGATCTTGAGTGCTTACAACTCCACATTCCACAGCAGCTCAATGATTTATTACTGTGATCTTGAGTGCTTACAACTCCACATCCCACAGCAGCTCAATGAATGATTATTGTGATCTTGAGTACTTAAAACTCCACATCCCACAGCAGTTCAATGATTGATTATTGTGATCTTGAGTACTTACAACTCCACATCCCACAGCAGCTCAATAATTGATTATTGTGATCTTGAGTACTTACAACTCCACATCGCACAGCAACTCAGTGAATGATTATTGTGATCTTGAGTACTTACAATTCCACATCCCACAGCAGCTCAATGAATGATTATTGTGATCTTGAGTACTTACAACTCCACATCCCACAGCAGCTCAATGAATGATTATTGTGATCTTGAGTACTTACAACTCCACATCGCACAGCAACTCAATGAATGATTATTGTGATCTTGAGTACTTACAACTCCACATCCCACAGCAGCTCAATGAATGATTACTGTGATCTTGAGTGCTTACAACTCCACATCCCACAGCAGCTCAATGATTGATTACTGTGATCTTGAGTGCTTACAACTCCACATCCCACAGCAGCTCAATGATTGATCATTGTGATCTTGAGTACTTACAACTCCACATCCCACAGCAGCTCAATGATTGATTATTGTGATCTTGAGTGCTTACAACTCCACATTCCACAGCAGCTCAATGATTTATTACTGTGATCTTGAGTGCTTACAACTCCACATCCCACAGCAGCTCAATGAATGATTATTGTGATCTTGAGTACTTAAAACTCCACATCCCACAGCAGTTCAATGATTGATTATTGTGATCTTGAGTACTTACAACTCCACATCCCACAGCAGCTCAATAATTGATTATTGTGATCTTGAGTACTTAAAACTCCACATCCCACAGCAGCTCAATGAATGATTATTGTGATCTTGAGTACTTAAAACTCCACATCCCACAGCAGTTCAATGATTGATTATTGTGATCTTGAGTACTTACAACTCCACATCCCACAGCAGCTCAATGAATGATTATTGTGATCATGAGTATTTACAACCCGTTTTGTTAAAATCATGGTAAAAATTTTTACCTGATCTGATAAAAAATAATCTCAGTTTGTCCGATTTTTTCGACAAAACAAAATTTGCACAAACATGTCATAGTGGATACTAGATACCGTAATCGACCTAATAAGCATACAGTATGTTTGAAAATAAAATTGAGCCTTGGAAAAATGTCAAAGAATCTGTTCTTATAAACGTTTCTCTAGACAATAAGGTAACTGTTTAACACTAGTGGTGTCATTTGGTGACTACCTGGTTAGTGTAGAACAACTGAAAAGTGGTGTCTGTTTAACACCTGATGGCGACACTTCAGTTGTTCCACACTAGGCAAATTACAATAATTATGGATCTTGCTAATTGAAAAAGGGGGTGTACATTAATTAGAGCATGGACGCTTAATAATTTGAATATGGTAGGTTGAATTTTTATGTGAAATAAGTCTGAAACAAGACGAAAAAATTGAATGACCTTTACTCTATTTGTGCTAGACTTACCACTGCACAGACAAGAGGTGAGTGGCACTTGTTCACATTGTGCTAAAGTATGTTCACTACAAGAGGCACTTGGTTGTAACATTATTAAATTGCGACAACATGAAACCTTGCTGAAGGAGCTGTGTAGAATACATCGGCTCATGTTGTGGTGAAGTAAAATGTTGTTATATTTGTAGATTCTTCTTGGAGCTGAACGAGCATCTTCTGCAGACGCTGATTGACGTTTCATCATCTGACGACCGGACGCTGACGTCTGATCACATGAAGAACATGGGACTTGATCCGATTGGTGATCGCAGCTTCCTTATGGAGCTGCTCGAGGTCTACGGCATCGATGTCATGCTTCTCGTTGACAATCCCTGCTGTCCAAAATAGGATGGCAGACATCCTTACAATTGCTATACCTGAATTGTAAACATTCTACATCGGTACTGAGCTGATTGTTATGGCTTTTAAAATGGTGCAGTCACTATGGTCAGTCATCTGAGTAAAGTTCCTTACTGAGGAATCCTTATGACACTGAAACAGTGACAGTTTTTGACACTGTTGACAGTGTCAGGTGATGCAGAATTGAGCACTACATCTGCTGTTGCATGTCATTCGAACATGGTTGACGTGGTAGAAGTATAAGTGTTTTATGGCAATACACATTGTGCCACACAATTGACTGATGAAATAACAGTTGTTCTATCTATTGCTTTATCACATGCAATGGAAAATTTTATTTACCAGAGTATCTCAAAATGCATTAATTGGATATGACATGTTTTGTAGATAAACGCTTTATATATATTATATATATATAGTATATATATATATATATAAATATATACCCATGTCGTTGTTCAGCTAACTGATGCTTTCAGTGTACATGTGTGAGTGCGTGATTTGGTACAAATGTTTCTGCTAAACTGTTATCATGACATATGGCTATATTGGAATTATAAAGTTGTGTTGTTGGTAATTGTTACTTTAAGTCTATTAGAGCAATTCCAGTTATGGTAACTTTTTAAATTCCAGTTACAACTGTAACTCTGTGGTCTGGCAGTTTTCTGGTTGGTAATTACATAGATGTCAACATCTGTTCATGGAAAAGGGAAAAATGTTCATGAAAGCGGGAAACAGTCTCCTCCAGTCAACTTTCATTGTTTTTGGCGTTTTGACGTTTCTTTTTTGCTGTGAACACACGTGCGAGAAAATGTGAAATTGTTTGAGACCAAAGAAATAAAATGTACCTAGAATGGACTCGTGTGCAGCAAATAGATTGATTTTACCATGAATTGTTTTTATTTGCGAAAATTAGCAAAAAAGCGGGAAATTTTGTCTAAAAAGCAAACAAAAATTTTCAAAAAAGCAGTATTTCCTGGCGGTGATGGTAGCTCTCTGGGTGGTAGCTGGTAGCTCTCTGGGTGGTAGCTGTTTGGGTGGTAGCTGGTAGCTCTTTGTGTTGAAACTGGTAGCTGTCTGGGTGGTTGCTGGTAGCTGTCTGGATGGTAGCTGGTAGCTCTCTGGGTGGTAGCTGGTAGCTCTCTGGGTGGTAGCTGGTAGCTCTCTGGGTGGTAGCTGGTAGCTCTCTGGGTGGTAGCTGGTAGCTCTCTGTGTGGTAGCTGTCTGGTTAGTAACTGTCTTGTGACAGATGGCAAGAGTGATTTTGTCTGGATAATTGTTCTAGATAGTATATGCTAAATGTGACATACAAGGGCTACTACAACATGATGCTTTCTATGAATACTTTGTATAAAAATAAATAATATACAAGTGAAGTAGGCCCCTTGTAGCTTTATATGTCATTGTTTTATCTAACAGTATTTTTGCATTAACTGCTGTTCATTAACTACAGTATGAATGTACTGTATAAATTAAAAAACGTTTGTATGAAGTTGTAATTTTGCCCAGTAACCCAGTGTTTTTAATAATTCATTCCATATAGGTGTGCTTTAAAAGTTATTTAAATTTGGGGCAGTTTTTGGAGGCTGTGCTGTTGCGTATAGCTTTGTTGGTACACATAACTTCAAAAACTTGCATGGAAAGTGGTGTTTCATACAGAACAATCAGAAGTCTTCTGAAGTTTACTAACGTCATTATTGGGCTATATAGTCTATATATGCCCATGGCATATATAGACTATAGGTGTGCTATTGAAGTTAATACATGGAAATTGCATCTGCGTTGATAGGTCGATGCACAATGGCATTTACTTATATACCATGTATTCAGGAAACACTGATCTCAGTGAGTTGTTAAATCATGTTGTTTTTGTTGGTGTATATAATATTTCATGTAAATGAGTTAGTGCTTAAATGTCTGCAAGACAAATACAAGATGTACCTATATTTATTACATGTGTTTCATTGTGGTTTTACTTGCCAGCTATTTGCTACTTGTGTGTTGATTGTTTCTGTTTTTGTCTCTGATGGATGTACATTATTACTTTCCCGGCTGCCTACAGTTGCTTATTTACTGGCAGAAATATGTAGTGTTCAACTGAATTGTCAAGGAAATAGAAAAAGGATGTATATATTTGCAGCCTTGAACAACATTGTACATCAGGATTATGTATGTGAGTTGCTGAATAAATAACCAGTATGCTTGTTTGAGCTTCACAGAAGTTAGTTTTATGATTGCTGACTTATTGCAAGTTTTGCATCCTCCATAAATGTTGTCAAAGCAGCATATCCTTAGTTGTTAGTTAGGAGCCTAAACTAAAATTGTACATGCTTGTCCAGAGCTAGGCAGAATCGTCCGCCCCATTATTACAAAATGCCTACGGTTTTGCCGAGCGTGTCCTTCATCTATAGAATAGCAAAAGCCAGATAGAAAACACTGTATGGCAATTGGCTTTGTCTACTCCAGAGCTGCCAAGTTGCGTCGAGACGCGCCGGCTTGGTATGGACACTGAAAAAGGGTGCCCACTTTCCCAACAGTACACGAGGTGGCAGCACTAAGTGTGTAATACACGTGAGTCTTCTGGAACGCCATCAAATTACACATCAACATGATTGGAAGACTTTAAAAAACGAAGTTTTATTGGAAGCAACTATGCACGCACACTCGAACCCGCAATCAGCCTCCTGTCAGAACTCAACTGGTCGTCACGTTGGACGGACACTGAACTGCTACAATGAGTCTTTATTAATTTCGTAATGAACATACTGTAGACTAGACGTCTAGCATTTGTACCCATCCCGCACACGTCTTGCTTAATTGGAGAACCTTTGTTTGCTACTACTAGTGTGCGCCTGGTTGTATGCCCATGTAGCCTTTTATGCATTCTTAAGTAAGTCTTGATGGCTCAAATGTTAATGGGCAATCCATTGCCAGTTTGACAGTCAATATATGCCAATTCAATGACGCGCTAATTGAAGTATGTAGCCCTAAGTCATCAGGACCATCCATCCTTAGCGCAGATGGGAACACACTAAGCACTGACAAGAAGAAGACTTTTGAAAGATGGGCTGAACACTTCAGTAGTGTCTTGAATCGTTCTTCAGCCACCAACAATGAAGCCACCAACCGCCTGCCCCAAGTCCCCACAAACGAAGCACTGGATGACACACCAACTTTACCGGAGACCCAGAAAGCCATTCGTCTTTTATCCGGTGGCAAAGCTCCTGGCTCAGACTCAATCCCGGCCGAGGTCTACAAGGAAGGTGGCACAGCTCTGACAGAAAAGGTCCACCAACTGTTTCTACTCGTGTGGCAGCAAGAGACTATCCCGGGCCGCAGGAATTCAAAGATGCTTCAATCATACATTTGTACAAAGACAAAAGGAACCGTCCACTGAGGCATTTCACTCCTCTCCATCGCAGGCAAGATACTCGCCAGGATCCTTCACAACCGTCTCGCACTGCACCTCGACCATTGAATCCTTCCAGGGAGCTAATGTGGTTTCCGGAAAGAGCGCGGGAAAATAGACATGGTATTCGCTGCAAGGCAGCTTCAAGAGAAATGTCAGGAACAAAATGCCGACCTGTTCTCCACCTACGTCGATCTGACCAAGTCGTGAGGGCCTGTGGAAGGAGGATCATGTCCAAGTACGGCTGCACACGGAAGTTCATCGCCATGGTGAAACAATTCCATGATGGCATGCATGCAAGGGTCCAGGACAACCAAGGTCATGACAGACATCACCAGAGATTTTCTGTTTGCTGACGACTGCGCCCTCAACGCTGGGTCTGAAGCTGACAAGCAACGCAGCGTCGACAAGTTCTCTGATGCATGTAACGACTTCGGCCTTACCATCAGTATCAAAAGGACTGAAGTAATGCATTAGCCAGCTCCAGGGAAACCGTACGTTGAGGCCAGTGTCACAGCCAAAGACTGAACATGGTGAACAGATTCACATATCTAGGCAGACTACACGCCAAAGTCTGGAACAGAAGCGAGAGGCATTAGTCTATAGACCAAGCTGAATTAAGGTATATATACATGGCAATAATACTCCCAACGCTGCTATACGCCTGAGAAACGTGGACAGTGTATCAACGTCACGCCAGGAAGCTAAATCACTTCCACACAACCAGCCTCAGAAGACTCTTCGACATAAAGTGGCAGGACAAGATCCCGGACACTGAGGTCCTTGCTCAAGCAGGCCTAGCCAGCATCCACACCATGCTTATGCTCTCTCTCAGTTACGATGAGCAGGTCATGTAGCTCGCATGCCAGACCACCGGCTACCGAAAAAGACTCTTCTACTGTGAGCTACAAGAAGGTAAGCACACATAGGGGGAGGGGCAAAAGAAACCCTGAAGATCTCCGTGAAAGAGTTTGCTATCAACCCCAACACCTGGGAACACACTGCTCAGGACCGTGCTGAGTGGCGCTCCTCCCTGTACTAAGGCGCTGCAACCTGTGAGACAAACAGAACTGCTGCAGCAGAACAACGGATGCAAGCCAGAAAGTCAAAAGCCAGCGACCCCCTGACAATACGTGCGGCTCCCATCCCCGTCCACACTGCCAGAGAACATTCCAGGCGCGTATTGGCCTCTTCAGCATGCGTGAATCCTTGTTTGTGTTAATGTAAAATTATTCATTGAAACGGCCAGTACGCGTGAGATTTACATATAGCTGCGTGAGAGCGTGAGATAGAAGCCAAATGCATGAGTCTCACGTCAAACGCGTGAGACTTGGTAGCTTTGTTCATCCTGCACATGTAGTTAAATGCTAGATTTTTGGATAACTCGATCTTTACATGACACGGTTGAAGAAACTGGCACGCTACCTGGTGACCATGGAGCGCAACATAAGCTAACGGTATAACTGGTATGTCACGAAGCCATTGCAACGGGAAGTCTGCCGAACTATTGAATTGAGTCAGAGAAAGGTTGTTAAGGCGCAGAAAGTGCTATCGGGCCCTTCTCGTCATTTTAGCACAACATGGGACTTTTTAACGCGGTAAGTTATTCAACAAATTCAGCCGTAATACAGGTGTGGAGAATTAAGCGAATAAACAATAATTAGGAAGGCTGCCACAATGTCAATGTCATTGACAGCGTCAGCGATGCTAGTCTCAAGTCTCAAGTGGTTTACTCCAAACAGCCCAAACTTGGGCTAACGCAGGAGTTTGTGGTGGACTGTGCGCATGCGCTGTGGGTGGTACATTCATCATTAATGTTGCTGAAATGGTTTTTATTTGATAGTTTTATTTATTTTATGTATAGGATGTTTAACGAAATTTTTTAATAGGTTGGTTGTGTGTATGGACACTGTCGCTGCCTTGCCACATGCACACATAGACAGTCTCCATACCCACACCCTGGATAAATTTACGCTGAGCACTGTGTTTTAAAGGCAGTTTAGGTGAGGAGGTGTGGTGAAAGGGAGTTCCATAATAGCTAGTGATCTCGGCCTATCGGGATCTCGGCCTTAGTGATCTCGGCCTGTTTTGGTGATCTCGGCCTGGTGTCTGGTGATCTCGGCCTGGTCTCTGGTGATCTCGGCCTCGTGTTGCAATACATAATTAAGAGTGTCTATGTGATCTCGGCCTGGTGTCTGGTGATCTCGGCCTGGTTTCTAGTGTAGTGATCTCGGCCTCGTGTTGTAATACATAATTAAGAGTTTTTATTTAAGCAATGTTGCGATATGCGTATGAATGGTCGTTATGTCACAAGTCACATATGTCGTAGACGATGATAATTCATAGATTTGGACGATTTGTCCAAAAATTATTTTACGTTTCAATTATGTTGTTCACGCAGATAAGTAACGGTATTGTTTATAACCTCCGTACAGCTACACCGTTGGCGTTGGCGTTGTAGGCTTTCCTACGTCTATATGGAAGTATGGATCCTATACCTATAGGCAAAGTCAATCGCCCTACAATTTTTTTCTATCTGGCTGTTGCTGTAGTAGGGGCGAAGATCTCGTTCATCAAAAGCTTAAGTATTTTCACGAAACGTGAAACCTTACAAAAGCGCCATAAACAGAGCAATAAACAAGTCTTTTGTGTCTGTATGCATTCTTATATGTATATCACTAAAGTTACCTGACAATAACCATGTAAAAGTGTGAAATTATTACCTTTTTGTCGCATGTGCTTGTCAAAGTTTGTATATAACCATATGTTATTGTGTGCAATAATACCAAACAGGATTTCCATAGATCTATATAAGATCACGCTAAGAATTGCCGTCTGCTGGCCATAGAGTTACATCATTAATAATGCCCCTATAAACTACTAACTTACTAACGGGTGTTTTATTTATGTCTGTGCTGCTGGCCCATTCTGGCCTCATTCTACACGAAATCGCGTTTGATCATGTGACCCAAAGGCACATCACATGCACAGTATGACGGCTATTTATGAAATCTTTTCTGTGTGACCGATAAATGTACTCATAAATAATTATTTGGAGCACATTTCTTCAGTTTCTTGACGCCTAAGTGTCGGTTGTATGTCACAGAATACATATGCGAAACGGTTAGTGCATATCGGTTTTAAAACTAAAGTTATTAGTTCCGTAGCCATTTGGCTACGGAAAGCCCAAATCGGCGAGTTAGTAAAACCCGGTGTGGACTTTCGCCCAAGAGACGAAGAGTGGGGCGGACAATTTTGCATACTATACCTATGGCCATGCCTAGCAATAACATGAAGGATCCTGATTCATGAATGATGAAATAGATTCAGGACAAGTCACCTGCATAATACAACGATTTAATATAAATTATTGATGTGTATGATGCCCAAATCTTGAAGACGTTTTGTTCATAACTCGGATGCTTTCCCATGTCAAGTTTAAAATTTAATACACTTTATTACTGGTGGTGGATATAGATTTCGCACTGGCTATTTACAGAGCAGCTCTGGAAATAACGGGCCATAATTCATTATTTCCCGAGCAAACCGGAAGCTGATTTAACCAATTAAAACGCAGGATGGAATACTTCCTGTTTCCCCGCCAATTCAGAGCTGGTGCATTCATTAGACATCATGGCTCAGTTAGACTTCCTGGTGTGTTACAGACGAATGTAGGGCACAGTAATTTTAGATATGTGTAATTTAAAAAAAAATCGTAGCAAATATAACAGAGCTGCTCTGAAAATAAGCCCCTGATCGGCCCTTAATTTCAGAGCATGCTCTGAAAATAAGCATCTGATCGGCCCTTATTTTCAGAGCATGCTCTGTAAATAAAGCTGTGCAGCTATGAGTTTATCTAGTAATTTCTCCACGTTATTTAATCTACAAAGCAATTATTTCCTTAAAAATACAAATATAAATGTAGCAGATATAACATAGCTGCTCTGAAAATAAGCCTCTGATCGGCCCTTATTTTCAGAGCATGCTCTGAAAATAAGCATCTGATCGGCCCTTATTTTCAGAGCATGCTCTGTAAATAGCCTAAGCCTATAGATTTTGGCATTGTAAACCCACCTGTCAGCCCTTTGGACTGCCTGGCATCCAACCCCAGTTGGGCCACTTATTGTATCAGGGCTGGATGTACATACCGGGTTCTGTTGACGCTTCGGACCACCCGGCATAAATACCAAATGTGGATTTAAATATATCTGTTATATTTGTTATTTTCAGGTGCTGTGGTTGGCCATTGGAATGTATGCTGGAGTATATATTGACCAACATTATCAGGTTTGCATTTTGTAGGAAGGACATCATGTAATAATTTATAAAGTGTATTTTGACTACATTAATACTATATTAATAATTCATCCGTATTTACAGATGTGTACGAGAATGTAATTACTACATTGAATTGTTTGAGCATAGCTCTACAAATGTGAGAAATATGTTATGAATTGAAATATGTGAATTATATATTTAAATGGTTTTATGAATCACACATGTATAGGATTTACGGTGGCATTTATTTGCAGCAGTTATTGTTGTGATCAGGGTATGAAGTACGCTTGTATATTCTACAGAGAACACGATAATTAGGTGTATTAAATTATTAATTGTTATTTATCTTTATAATGCCAACTATTTGTACAAACTATCGTCTATGTTGACTTTATTGAGGTGATCCTATTATATTTATTTTTATTAGTGTTCTTTGCATTTATTAATTATTGCGTCCAGCCTTCTTAACTTTCTCATGTCATTGTTGTAGATGCCAAACGTTGATGAGCCAAAAGAGATAATCAACAAACTAAGAGAATTCCTTGAGCAATATAAAAAGGACAAACCCGGCCCCTCCAAAGGCAGTTGATGAAGATTGGTGTATATGGACATGGATGATTCTATTGTACAGTGGCGTGTGATGTCTTCCGACTGCTTCTTACTAGGTGTGCAACCAAACCGTGGTTTGCACGAGCACCTCGCCAATAGTGGACACTCTAATACAAAACTGTGTGTGTGTGTGTGTGTGTGCGTGTGTGTGCGTGTGTATGGTGAGCTGATCTTGCAAGCAGTACAGTGTTGGTGTGGTGCTTAAAAAGTGGCCTTGGTACTGCTGCGCATGGCCAATGTTTCCTAAGACATTTACATTATATATCTATATGTACATGATTAAATAAAGATGACTGATTTGTATGACTGGTTGCATAATGTAGTAAAGGAACGCAAACCATGTGTACATTTTCACCTGTATTACCAACACAATAGTGTGACAATTTGTGTACAAATCATTCCCCAAACAAGATAAAATATTTTGTGAACGGAACGTAGAACTATTTTCATCAATTGGATTATTCATTGGTTGTCAATAATTGGCAGCAAGATGTTTATACAACGGAAAACCATATGTTGTTGTGAGCAAGAATACCAAACAGGATTTCAAACAGCAATATGTCCAATGAAAGATCACAAGATTAATGTATATTATTTTTAAGCAAACAAAATGTTATAAATAATAATAAATTATGTATCAAAATGTCCTGTAAACAACTGCATCAACTGAGAAAGATGATGGCAATCCTCAAGCCATTTTTTATTTTAACCAATTAAATTTGTTTATATAAATATTTTAACCAATTAAAATCATTGTAAACCTTAAATACACATCTTAGTATCTACATATTGCACTGATCCTAACCACAATCCGCAGATACTGAAAATATAATCATCTGAGCATTTCATCTAAATAGCAGTGCAGTTAAACACATCCATATAATGTGTACCTGCACATTGTCAATACTGTTTCTGTTGACAACTTGAGTAACTTGATATTTAGGAAGTTGCATCAATGTTTATTTATCGATATTGTAATGTTTCCATTAGCTTGACTATAAAAGTACAACTGAATACCTATATAGAAACATCATTTACCATCCTCGCAAGCCAGCGGTAGTGTTACAATTACCCCCGGCACATATCCTTCACCCTGTACAGAAGTGCACAATATAATTTTCACTTCATCCCACCTGCTGTCTTGGTCGATATATTTCTGGGAACCAGACGGCCAAGATGCACCCATGCCCAAACTTAAGAGCATTTCCTGGAAATTCCTATCATCACCAGTCTCCCAACCAGCGACGACGAGCCACAACCAATTAAAGTTAAATTCCTGTGTGTGAGCACTGTAAATTAACCACACACACCCGTGTACCTGGGTTGATTAAAACTCCATCCTCAACTGATTTAGCTATCACAAATCTGGTTCATTGATGTCCAAATATGTAGTCTGTGAATAGTCTGCAACATCCGCTGGCATCTTTTATCTGATTTAATAAAAGATGCCTATTTTTTTTCCCAAATCATGGAAAGAATTTACTTTAGTCGTTAGATTTGTTAAGGTTCAAAATAGTGGATATCCATAATGGTAACACTGTCCGAGTCAATGCAGATCATGGACTTGACTCGCCGATCACATGAAAAAGTTAAAAAAATTTCACCAAGGGTAAAATTTGAGTTTTCAGCGTTTCCATTTTCACTTCACTTAATGTTTAAATTAAGTAATTTAATAGTTTGTGGGATGATTTCACAAAAACTACATACAAAAAAGTTGCACAAATAAGCTAGCATGTTGCAGTAGATACTAGGTACGTTTAATTTTTCGCAAAGTGAAACTGAAACGAGATTGGCAAAAAAATCAAAAACACCTTTAAGGCTATCCCTACAATAAAATGTTGTGCTGGTGTCGCTTTAGAATATACACTACAATGCGTTGGATTATTTGTACTAATGTGTCATGATTTAGTTTTGGTGAAATCATCAGACAAACCTTTAAATAATTTTTACTGCCATTTGTTTCTATAATCTTAACAAAAGCATGCATCTTATTAAACGACTGTGCATAATACTTAACCACTACAGGTTTGAACATCAACATACCTGATTTGTAATGGCCTAAATGAATTGCAGAAATCAATATATGTTACTAGTACATGTACAGTTTTAAACTAGAAAGAGTACATAAGCGAAGCTGCCTGAAAAATAAAGAATTTCATGGGACAACATTGGTGCCCTGTCAGAATTTTGGAGAAAGAACATTTTATTCAATGTAAATTTCCTTCCAATTTTTTTATATCGCTAATGCACTCTTAGAGATTATGGATGTTGAAATGATTAAATACTAGCCAAGTTGTACTGGAGAAAAGGCAATCACAAACTGCAACTTCTTGCCAGTTTCACAAAGCATTTGTACCATATGATGGAACTTATGTGGATGTTTGACATTGATCACATAACTCGGAACAATCGTAGAAAACGTGTACATATTTACTACATAACTACGAAATCCAATTGGTCTGAGTAACGTAATCTATGTCAAACATCCACGTTCGTAATATCTCCACATCCCCCCGAGGTAATTTTGACCTTTACGAACCAACCCTGTGCATGCATACAAAATTTCAACCCCCAACTTACAAAACTGACGGAGATATGAGGGAACATACAGAGTCACAGACTACTTAACAGTATCGATTAACACTTTATAAAACATCTAGCATCATTCATGTAACAACCACACTACTGCATCACATGCAGTTGCAGTTCACCCCTTACCTGTATCTTCTGAGCCTACATCCTAATTAGCTCTTGGGTATAATACAGAAGATAGATAATTATATACAAAGATATACACATACAAAGTATGTCAGATACTGTTTGTTTGCTGGTCGACCGACATCATGAACAACACTGTCCAGACTTCTGGCGCTCATCGTCCTCCCGAGGTTGGATAGTCGGCATCATCAGCGACTTGTCAAACTTAAACTTCTGGTTCTTTGCAAGAACATTGGCAATGTCAGTAAACATCTCCTTCACGCCTTCACCAGTCTTGCACGAAATGTTGTACGTTCCGTTCAGGACCGCGTCGCACTGGATCTGAAAGTCGTGGACGTCACTGTCCGTGATCTGTTCGCCGGGGAGCGCGGCCAGATCAATCTTGTTGCCACACAGGAAAATGCGAGCCGTGCTCGAGTGCATGATGATGTCGAGGATGTGTTGGGAGACGACGTTGAACGACTGGCGGTCGGTCGTGCTGTAACACAGCACGGCGGCACTCGCGCCCTGGAAGTAACTTGACGACAGCGTTGCGAACCGCTCGATTCCAGCCGTGTCCCACAATTCCACCTGCACAAGGCAAGGTACATGGCTGATCACACTGTTGTTTAGCATTTGTGTAGACTATTTTCAATATAATTATTCTCTTAGCAATTTATGGCTTATAAAATACTACAATGTATGTAATGTGTCAGAGCAATCTCGATAGATCAGGCACTACATAAGTACTTTTTTATTATTATTATTATTATTCATCAACGGTAACTGAACCGTAGTTCTCAGGTCGACAACTATCTCACTAGTAGCTACAAGCTAGCTACCATACTTTTTATGGATAATATTTTTGATTTCAGGGTATTAAAATTTTCATGAACAGGACTCAACAACGGAACTATGAAGGTTACAACTGTAAATTTATCACATAGTCTTAGATTGTATATAACACTTCTTGCAAAAAACTGGAATGCAGCTTCCCAAAGCACGTTACTTACCCTGATCTTGGTGCCGCTTGCACTGAATTCGTTCACTGCATGATCAAGTCCGACTGTTGACTTTGGCCCCGTCTCCACAGTGAAGGTGTTGTCTGTGAAACGTCTGAAGATGGAGCTCTTGCCAACACCGTACTCACCACAAAGAATCACCTTGAATGTTGGGGTGGTTGTTGCCATATTCGGAACATTACCACCACATCAGCATCTGCAAGTGAAGTGAAAGTAAAACATTACCACCACATCAGCATCTGCAAGTGAAGCGAAAGTAAAACATTACCACCACATCAGCATCTGCAAGTGAAGTGAAAGTAAAACATTACCACCACATCAGCTTCTGCAAGTGAAGTGAAAGTAAAACATTACCACCACATCAGCATCTGCAAGTGAAGCGAAAGTAAAACAGCCCAGGGAAGGTTCACACAGGTTCATTATTGATACAAGATAACCAATTCCAAGGGGCTGAATCAGGTTACTTTTAATACTTAACTGTAATCTTCATATGATAGTTTTGATAAATACAAGAAAGGAAAATTATCACCAACCTGTGATGGATTCTCCCAATCTGTTAAAGGAAATAGTAAACCAAACTCTTAATAATTTAGCTTCAACCATATATTCTAGGTTCATACTAACCATTCACCAATTTCCAAACAGCTAAATATTAAGATTGGTTTAAAAAATAAGACCATTGAACATTCGCTAATTTGGCTGGGAAAAGTTGGCACAGAAAAAACAATCACACTAGCCAAACGATAAAATATGTTAGATTGAGCCCGGAGATATGAGCAACGTTTTTGAAAGCAAAACCATGATGGACTGTAATAATGACAAACTACAAAACTGGTTGTCTAAATCCTTAAAATTACAATATTACTGTCATTGTATGGAAGGGATCATTATGGTGCCCAATATATTTTTCACAGGACTCGGATAACATCATAAGTTTGTGGATGCGATAACGCAACACGTGCAAGCATTAGAATTGCGCCACAGAATAAGCATGGATCAAACTGAAACGAGATGTTATTTAAATGATGTGATAAACATGGCATGCGATTCACATCACAGTGGCTTCCTAACTAAAAGTTTTGCATACAAAATCCTAACATAAGTATAAGGCCGAGTAAAAAAAGAAACTAGTTCCTCGTCCCCGTCCACTTCCTTTTGGGCTGTCGCCCCTTTTTTTTCATTATTTACTATTGAAAAATTTAATTGCCGTGCAAGGTACTGTTAAACTATTTCAACTCACTCTTTACCCATACAGGATGTAGGACTGGATGTGCCTTCTATAGAGTCTAAAATAAGAACTGGTTGAGATAGTCTTTACGCAGACTTATTTACATAATACCAGTCTCAATTGGTATAAATTCAGTTTTATGCCTGTGATACAAACTAATGAAATCATGGCCAAGCCTGCACATGATATTCTTAAATACATTCAATATTGTATTTGCTTCTTGTTTGTTTCTAGTCAATTTAAGTAATTTTCTGGTGTAACATGAATGGGCCATATTCCATTGACGTAAATGTTTCTATTCATCTGTCATTCCTGTTAAAAAGTATTGTATTTACTAAATGGTAAATGGAATGGCAGGCTTTATCTAGCAATACGCGTGTCATGCTCCAATACACATGGCATGTTCCAGAATACACGGCATGTTCCAACTACAGCCATCTGCGAAACAAATAGCAAAAAATCCATAAATAGTAAAAAATAAGGGCCTCGCTCTTCCTTTAAAAAAAGTCCGGACGAAAAACTAGTTTCTTGTTTTACATGGCCCAACAGTCAATGGACAATACTGTCAATTCAATACTATAAAGTCAATACTATCGTTTCAATACAATCAATCAACACATATTACCAACATTGTTACATGAAACATTATTGTAACCAAAAAAAGATACATCAACCACTACCTAGTGACTAATGACAATAATATTATTAATAATTAAATGAATGTAAATTTTTAATAATAATGTTTCAAATACATAAGTCATTAGCTGTCTTAACTATATAATAGATGGGCAATTCTGTAAAATGGTCAACCTTACCATAATTTTTTCAAATTTGGTTTATCTATATAAACAGGGTACCATTTTGAAGGTAAACATTTGTATTAAAGGGAAACATGTTGGTTGTACCATATCACTGCATATCATCACAAAACATTTGATGTCAAAGACGGTGGTATGGAATATGCGACTTTTCAGAAAAACACGTAGTTTTTCATCATATTTCTTTTTTCTCCCAGATTTTTTAATGTAGTAATGAGATAAAATGACATAGTATTCTAACTGTTAAATTTAATTTCTCTATGGTCAGTATGGTCAGTGAAATCCTGGTTCCACTTTAGGTCACATCAGGCATGCACGTCCCTAAAACAAAATATTTTTTATTGTATTTTTGTGTTTTTATTGTAATTGTTTAATAAAAAAAAAATTAGGCAAAGTACATTTTAGTCCTGAGTATGCACAAGTACTTAACTTTATTTTAGTCATCATAGTACGTGCGTATGTTTATGTACGTATTCGATTAAACATATTAACTTGTCTAGAGTGACGAGTTGCTACACTAAGTATGAATAATTTCAGGATGTTCATAGGTAACATACTATTATATGTTTTATACATTACTACAGCTGTTTTATGATTAACTAACTCAAGTAATTGCTGAGTATGCAATTTAAAGAACAGTATGATCAAATCGCTTAGCCCTACACACAATCCTTATTAGCCTTTTCTGCTTTATAAACAAAGGTCCTATAAGTGCTTCCCCACACCTATGCACAGTAAAAGTGCTTCCCCACACCTATGCACAGTAAATCATATTATATTATGGAAGGGCCATTGAACTATATACACTATAAAGAGCTTTATTATTTACGACATGACTTGCTTAATTTGTGCATTATTGCAGTTGTTTTCAAAACTTTTGACTGTAGCATTTCAATGTTCTAATTTAATTTGTCATCTATTATTACTCCTAAAAAATGTTTCTTACACACCCTGTTGATAGACAATCCATTAATACTTATATTTATATCAGCATAAATCTTTTGATTGCCAAATATCATGTAATTAGTTTTAGTTACATTTAGAGATAGCTTATTTACAGCAAACAATATATTTAGTTCTTCTAACTCTGTGCGTAACATGTTACTGAGATCCGTTGCATCATAACCTCAACAAAAAATGTTGGTGTCGTCAGCAAATAAATTTTTTTTAGTAATCTTGATACATCATATATGTCATTTATGTACAATGTAAATAGCTTGGACCCTAAAATAGACCCTTGCTGCACACCACATCAAAATCACAGTCACCTATACTAACATATTGTTTCCTATTGCTAAGATAACTCTTTTAGCCAATTATGTGCAAGTTGCAACATGTCTAATACCATAGTGGTCTAGATTTGTGAGTTCTATAGTGTCAAACGCATTCTCCAATTCTATAAACACACTATAGTTTTTTATTTCCTCAATCAACTCTAGTAAAGTCAGTGATGTAGGTCTATTGGTTCAGAAATCATACTGACTTTAACTTAATATACTGTGCCCTTAAAAGTCCAATTTGACATGAAATAATTTTTCAAATATATTTGAGAACTGAGGCAATAACAAAACATGTCTACAGTTAGTGAATCATTTTTTTCTCCAGTTTTATACAAATGAATTAATTTGGCAAATGTGTGTGAATGGGATTACAATCTGATCAACAACTGTTTTGATACAGTCATATTAATAGCATATTGCAATCTTTGGTCCTTGATACTTTCGTTTTCGTTTTGTTAACTACATTTATGACATCATTGTTGTTGATACCACAACCAACGATTTGTTACTATTATTACAGCGTCTCACATTCGTGTCTGGAATTCCTGCATAATCTACCCATTTAATGTTGAGTCTAAACTAAGTTAAGTTAACCAGTACATGCAACATCACAACTCGGTGACAGTAGCCTTGCGAGCGCTCATTGGTCATTATTAAGTATATATCACTTAATATCGCTCACAAACAAGTGTCATATTTTGGCAAAATTATTTTAACAACTGGTAACAAACTAATGAATTGTTTCATATCATTGCACTATAAGCTAAGCTGTTGCGAAATTTGCAATTACGCTGTGTACTTGATAACCTAAACCAAGTTACGGATGAAACACTATCGCATTACCAGAAATATCAGCAACCAATCACATGATAGGGAGTGTTCAGTAATAAGAATCCTTCGCTAAAAGCGCACTGCACTTTAAGACTGGTACCCAAAGCCCACCGTGCGGCGCCACTTGTTATATGCGCATGAAACGGGAATGGGATTGGGTAAAACGACCTTCACGTTGACCCGCAAAGTTCACCAGCATGGCGGCTGTGCAAGGTACGTCTGCTATTGCGTTGATTCTCACATTTCGATTCCGTACAAAAGTTGAATGGCAATTAACATAAATTTAACAATTTATAGTTTTTTCATTTATATAAGTATTAATGCTACAAGAAGGATATTATTTCGCCTTTTATGCCGACTAGAAATGTAGGAAAATGCACTTTTTGTGAATGAGTTCACTCTTTTTAAAGTTTGATCTGTTTCGACAATTACTTATTATTATTTATGCTTATTTATATCTAATGATTAATTATTGTATAACAGTTACACGATTGTATATATTTTTAATGCATGTGCGTATAATTATTTATTTTATTTAAAAAGTGTTGACATGTACTTTACACGACACAGGCGTATACCGTATATTTTGTATGGTTTAGTTTTAATGCGTGACATGCGTGTATATTTATGTCTTATGTATATTTTATTTGTATTTAATGTGTACACGCACGTATACACACACTCTTTATTTTCATATGAAATAGCTCAACATTTAAAATTCGGACTATACCTCTGGCTCTGGGCATATAGTTTGCCATTATTATAAGTGCGTGGGTGCGTGCGTGCGTGCGTGCGTGTGTCTTGCATTTATCAAAATGAAATGGGTCGAGTTAACAAGTGTTATTTATGTATACGCAATAAAATATAAATAAATAAATAAAACTTGACTATAAATGTGTTACATTGGTATTTATTTAATATTTATAAAATGGGGTTCAGTGGATACTGAATATTGGCAAAAAAAATTACATTTATAAAAAATAACCATTTTCAATAATCAATATTTGGACCAATAAATAAAAAAATCCTTAGATAAGTGTCATTTGACAATGTAGTACGTTGGTACACTCTACTGCCAGGTCAGAAATTATTTGAAGAAAAGTAAATTTGGGGGTAGAAAACAATAAACAATCTGTGATTTATCAACAAGTTTCGAACGAACCCCGTACGTATTGTACCAGAAGTACCAAACAAATCTTTCTAGCCTGAAACACACTTGCTATTATGTGTACTTTTATTGATCAAAATGGGGTACAGTTGGCACGAAATTGCTGCATTTATATAAAAAACTAAAAATTTACATTTTCAATAATTGATATTTGGATCAATAAATAAAAAATCATTTGCTGAGAGAAGGATATGGGTGTAACAAAGGCGTGGATGTCACCATACAGAAGTTGTACGACTTGACAGAACATCGATATCACACATCACATCACTCAAAAAAACACTCCTCAAACCCCTTCGATTGTAGGCCAATTTCATCAACCTCCCGGCACTGCAACCCGATTCCCAATATATTAAAATAATTAAATGCATCGACTAAATTCATTAAACGATGTCGATGGGCTGCTCATTCATGGATATGATCGAATGCAAATATTTCACGCACTATACATGTTGCTGCATTTGGCACCAAAGCGCGGGAAACCAGTCAGGTCTATTCTATTCGACATAGAACAAATGAGTTAAGAATGTTCTTATAAAGCGCGGTAATAAAGGTTTTTTAACATCGCTCCTGTTTAGTGTTCACTGGTCTCCGCGGACAGACAAATAGAATAGATCCCACGTCAACTGACGCGCCATCACAGACATTCAATTCAGAATAATAACTGCTCCCCGAGGTTACTGAATAGAAATAAGGCCAGGTAAAAGTTCATGGTTCATCCTCGTGGGGATAGTCAGTGTATACGGTCATGGTCTGAATCTTTTGTTTGGCTTGCGCGATTCACATAAGAATGAACCCAAACGGTCGCGGTGTATTAGCGAGGCAGGTGCTGTGGGCTGGACGTCGCGTTACACGTACAGTTAGTCTCCATGTAGCGAAGGCACATAAACAGTAACGACGCGAGTACTAGGAAAATGACATCTCTCGTTGTTCGATTCGTGCTCATATGTTATTTCATTCATTCCGCCTGCCGCCTAGTAGACGCCAACCCCATCCATTCGACATCTGTCACATCGCCTCCGTCCGACAGTTCCGGGAATGACACAGCTGGCCATGCCCATGAGGAACATGAAGTGCACCGCTATCATGTTGCCATGGTGGATTTCGCGCGTATCGCTGGCCCGTTCGTCGTCACTGGCTGGATCCTCCTGGCTAGTATCGCGAAAATCGGTAAGCAATTTAAAATGGGGCCCTTTAAAATGTAGCCATGGACAATACGTTACAATCAAAATCAGCAGTGCGAAGTAGTAGTCATTGCCTATTATCAGAGAACTTATGTTTGAAAGCATTATAAAAAAGCCTACAATCTATATCCTGTATGGAATGCTGCCTCCCCCAGGACCTCCATAACTCGTACACCAACTGGTTTGCTTTTATCTACCATTGATGTACCTCATGAGGTTTTAAGCTGTACTAACCCTAATTGTAATGATGAAGCCCATTGCACTTTACTATGCAAACTTTACAACGATATTATAAAATCACTCAAGAATGCTGCCAAGGCAATCCCTACTAGTCTAAGGCTAGCAACGCGTCTTCTAAGCATACTGTTCTTGGCTGGAACGACCTGGTCAGAGATTCCCATCAGGCTGCTAAAGAATCTTTTCTCATCTAGCGGTCTGCTCGGAGTCCTCATCATGGTCCCTTGCATGATATAATGAAAATTAGATGTGTTCATTTTAAACGCAACAAAAAACTTTGTGAAAAAAATGCTGACATTCTTAAAGCTGAACGACTTGCTTCTTAACTGTGCAATAATGATCTCAAAAACTTCTGGGAGGACATAAAACATATGAATAATGCCAGGTTGCCAAATCCTAGCAATGTTGGTGGTGCTTTAGGTGCGGAAAATGTTAAATATATGTGGCTTCATCATTACCAGTCCCTACTTAACTCTATACCTGGCTCTCCAGCCAACATCAAGAAGAGTACTGTAGCAATGTATGTTTTAATGTTCAAATGATTGTTTATGTTAATGAAATTCAAGATATAATACATGCAATGCCTGTAGGCAAAGCCCCGGGTTATGATAGTGTAAGTAACGAACATTTTAAATATACGAATGAAAAACTTCACATTCTCATGTCACTTTTATATAGCAGCATGTTAATTCACCGAATGCTATGATGATTACAATCATAGCCCCCATAATTAAAAATAAGGCGGGTGACCTGTATGATAACAACAACTACCGACCCATTGCTCTAGCCACAATTGCTAGTAAATTATTTGAATCTTTGATATCATCCAGGGTTTCTACTTTTTTAACTACAAATGTAAACCAATTTGGATTTAAAAGGCATCACTCAACTGAAATGCTCATCTTTTTATTAAAAGAACTCTTTCAACACTACATAGCGAATGGCTCATGTCACTGTGTTGGATGCCTCTAAGGCCTTTGACAAAGTCATCCATAGTAAACTATTCACCAAGCTAATTGACCGGGGCTGTCCTTCTTTTATTGTGTGCATTCTCTCTACCACTGGTACAGCACTAAGAAACACATTGTCAGATGGTGTCATAGCTTCTGCGAACTTTTTACCATTTCAAACAGTGTTAAGCAAGGTGGAACCCTTTTTCCACATCTTTTTAACGTTTACATGGATGACTTAAGTGTACATTTGAATAAACTACAAATTGGTTGTCTTATGCAGGCACCATAAAGAACCATATGATATATGCCGATGATGTTTGTGTTTTTCCACCCAGTGTTGCTGGGTTGAGAAAACTCACTGATTGTTGTGCCGAATACGGCAATATGTTTGATATAACATGCAATGCCAACCAAATCTTTCTGTATGGTTATTGATAACAAACCTGAGGACAAGAATAATATTTACCCTGTTGTTATCAATAACCATAAACTTCCTCACACTGAGAAATGTACATACCTTAGCCATATTATAAACAGTAATCTTACTGATGATGATGATATTGCCTGGCAGAAAAATGTGCAGGCAAATGTTTTAGCCAGAACATTTAACTTATGCAACAGTATCATTATAACAACTTTATTTAATTCATACTGTGGTTCAATGTATACCCCAAGCCTTTGGTGTAATTTAAAAAAAACAGCTTGAAAGGTATTACAGTGTACTGTTGCTTATAATAACAGTTTTAGAATTTTACACAACTTGTCACCCCGTTCGCTACTAATTATGTAAAACCCTTTAATGAACACACAGCATGTACTTATATATGTATATTATAATGATGTCATAAATATATATATATATATATTATAATGATGTCATAAATGTAGTTAACAAAACAAAAACGAAAGTATCCAGGACCAAAGATTGCAATATGCTATTAATATGACTGCATCAAAACAGTTGTTGATCAGATTGTAATCCCATTCACATGCATTTGCCAAATTAATTCATTTGTTTAAAACTGGAAAAAAAAATTATTCACTAACTGTAGACATGTTTTGTTATATATATATATATATATATATATATATATATATATATATATATATATGTATAGTCGGCAGGGTTGAAAAAAAATCATGATTTTTTTTTAATCGGATTTTTTTTATTTATTTGATTTAAAAAAAATTCTGGTATAACAATGTCATAAAATATTTGACTATCAGGGTATCTGGTGTCAATACAGCTACACAAGTGTGCCCACTTTGTGCTTTTGTATTAAAAAACACACAAAACTTTGTTGATCTCGATGCTTGTAAACAATTATTTGCGTTAAATTCATATAAATCAGCGATTAAAAAACTGGAAGTAAAAAAATCATAAATCAATGATTTTTTTTGAGCGATTTAAATCATGATTTAAATCAATGATTTAAATCAAATGATTTAAATCAAACAACCCTGTAAGCCGATGAACACTAAACAGCAGCAATCTTAACAAATTTTATTACTATGCTTTATATATAATATATATATATATATTTTTTTCTCACTACATGTACCTTTAATGTTCAACATGTGTGTATATTTATGTTTTTTGTATTTTATGTATATATATATATATATATATTGGCTCTTGCCGGAAATTAAGCATTGATTATATTATTGTTATACTGAATTTAAGAAGCGATATTAAAATTGATGTTAAAAAACCTTTATTACCGCGCTTTATATTATATATATATATATATATATATATATATATATATATTCTCACTACATATGTACCTTTAATGTTCAACATGTGTGTACATTTATGTATTTTTTTATTGTATATATATATATTTATATATATATATATATATATATATATATATATATATATGGGCTCTTGCCTGAAATTAAGCATTTATTATATTATTATTATACTAAATTTAAGAAGCACAGTTCAAGATAAATTTGATCATTTTGGACAGGTAAATTCAGAGCCAGACCTAAGGTGTCCAGTCTCTCGGTTTAATAATGATAGAATTTGTGTTTTTTCTAAGAATTTGACAGAATCTGACACTGTATTGATTTTTAGCCAAAATACACTGCCAGAATGCAAATAAAAAAATGTGCCAATTTTTAATCTGGAAATATATCATTACATGTCAGAAAATGCACAGGAATAAAGTAAAAAATACCCTAGTGCATAACAAATTCTTCTGCCAAGAAGGTTGTCTCCTGCACTCTCTCATTGCTGATGTGGTGTGAGTCCCACAGCATCAGATCTTCATCAACCTACAAATGGTAGATCTTCCTCTCATTTTACATGTTGGTACTTGTTGATGTGCTAGGTGGTATACAATAGACACAAAGCAATGTATGTCAAAATACATTTATTACATGAAAAGTAACACTTATCTGAAATGTGCGACAGCGTATCGAGAGCAGAGGGGCGTGCCGCTGCATGTAACAGCCATGAAATATCCCAGTATATAAAGTCCATTCATTAACGTCCCCCTTTCTGTGGGAAAAGTTAAAAGTCCATGATGTAGTCCTGCATCCATTTGGGAGTGTTTCTGGTCCTGCTTGGCCTGGCGCCACCCACTGGTGACGTCACTGTGGATAGCAGTTCTTCCAGCTCTTGTTCCACTGGGTTGTCGCCATCATGCCTGGCCACCAGCTGGCTGGTTGTCGCTTGTCTCATCATTTTCAGGTTGAGGTACCCAACTTGGATCTGCTGAACTGACACTGCCTGTCTCAGAAGTTGTGCATTTTCATAGGTGTACCCTATTTCGATGATAGGTATGGCCACCCGTCTTTCACTGTGTATGATCTGTCATCTGTCTCTCCTCGATCACTCCATGCTTCCATCTAGCTTCAGGAAATGGTGCTTCTTCACACTGTATCTCCTTCGCTTTGATGGCTTCATTCGATTTTGCCACTTGACCGGTTGGTAGCAGCGACTGAGTTTGTCTCCCGAACAGAATTTGGGCTGGAGATACACCAGTATTTTGTTTTGGTGTGTTTCACAACTTGAGTAGCCCTAATTGCTCATCACCTCCACACCCCATTGTCTTGCGCAGTGTATTCTTTGCCAACTTCACAACCGCTTCTGCCTTTCTGTTGGATCTTGGGTACGTCGGCATTGATGTCTTGTGTTCAAATTTCCACTGATGTGCAAATTTCTCAAACTCTGCTGTCATAGCCCATATGCACTGCATATAGTCTACGCTTCTTCTCAGACAAAAGTGTCATTGGTATTACAATTCTCTGGCCTTTGAGGATGAGGACTGCCTTCATGACTCAGTGTGTCGCATATGACGAAATATTTAATTGCTTCATATGGTACCTGTTCCGTTCTGTCCAGCCATCCATTTTATGATCAGATCGATGACTTTCTGCATTCCCTCATCTTTCTGTGTAGCTTCAACTACCTCCTGGATTGTCTTGTTAAGTATGTCTTGAAGGACATTGATACACACATACCTCACTTGAGTTTCTGGCACCTCCACGTGAGCACAGCTCAATGTATCAGCTATGATGAGTTTCCCACACTCTACGTATTTGAACTCGACGTCGTATCGGTACAACCTCAAGATAAGTACCTGCAGTCGTCTTGGCACCTGACTTAGGGGCTTCGTCAGAATGGCTGCGAGTGGTCATTATGTATCACGATTTTGCGAGCAAATGTATATTGGTCAAATCGTTTTAGCCCAAATATGACAGATAGCAGCTCTTTCTTGATTTGTGCCCATCTGCATTCTGTTGGCATGACGGACCTGGAGGTGTACTCTATCAGCTTCCCATCCTGCATCAGTGCTGCACCCAGTCCGTCTTGGCTACTGTCAACTTGTAGCGCAAGTTCCTTGTCGGAGTCGAAGTAGGCCAACATTGGCGTGGTGGTTATCTTCCTTTTCACTGTCTTGAATGGCTCTTCACATTGCTTGGACCAGTTCCATACCACACCCTGCCTTGTCAAACCTCGTATAGGTTCCAAATCGGTTGCTAGGTCGGGCATAAACCTCGCCAGATATTGGATCATGCCACAGAATCGCTTTACGGCATGAATGTACGTGGGCGGTGGCATTTCCAAACTGGCCTTGACTTTGCTTTCATCTGCTTGAATGCCTTCTGTGGTTATCTTGTGACCCATGAAGATCACATTATCTCACTTGTACTCTGCCTTCGCATTGTTCAGTTTAATATTCCTCTCTGTGCATCGCTCTAGCAGCCGTTTCAAGTTGTCATGATCACAGTCAGCCAACATCTTTGTGGCCCCGCATCCAGTCACGATGATGTCATCGGCGACGCAGATCGCACATGCTATGCCTTCAAATGACTCGCTTTTTTTAAATACCTCGTTGCTCACTTTGAGGCCGAAAGGTAATCTGGCCCATCGGTATCTGCCATATGAGGTGATCATCGTCGTTAACAGGCTAGCGTCAAATTCCACATGCCAGAATGCTTCCTGCACATCCACCTTGCTGAACATCTTGGCATTGTAGTCTGAACTTGCTGTTCTGCTTACGTACAACTGCCACCTGGCTCACCCATTGCATTGGTTCTTCGACAGGGACCAGAACACCTCGTTTTACTAGTATGTCTACTTTGGCTTTCACTGGCAGAGCAATTGGTAGCTTCTCGTTTGTTTTTCGCACTTGTTCTTTGCTTACAAATCTTCGGTTGATTGTGTTTATATTTGCTCCGGTATCAAGCTGGTAACATACATCGCAGTTATTGACCTGCATCATCGCTGTGATTCGCTGTTGTACCTTGTGACCATTCACTCCAAATGTTAACTCATGCACTTGTAACCAATCGTTGCCATCTTCCGTGTCTCTCTTTTGGCATTTTGCCTTGAAATGATTGGCACCATGACAATAGGAGCATGTCTTTCTCCAGGCTGGGCATCTTAGTCTGCTCTGTTCATGCGAATAACCGCAATACTGACATTCCCATCTTGTGGTGTCACTGGTTTTTCTGTCTTGAGGCGATGTTGTTTTGGGCGGCTTGCTGCTGCGAACTTTCTCGATATGTCGTTCCAGATTCATATCATGGATTTGCTTTTGTGTCGTTTCAAACGTTCTACGTATCTCTATGGTCTTCTCGAGAGACAGCTTGCTCTCATGATGAAGCAATTCTTGCAGTTTACCTCGTGTTGAGAAAACAATCTTATCTCTCGTTGTTCGGTCCTCATCCTGATATTCACATAATTCAGCCATTTCACGCAATTCTGTTAAGAAAATATCAAATGACTCCCACCACTCTGCATTCCAAAATCGGAAAGAATTCACAACAACATTTCCTTTGGAGGCACAATATCCCTCTAATTTTTCCATAACCTTGGTAGGCAGTAACTTGTCTCCGTTGCTTTCTCAGGTGAACTGATCATATATCCAAATAAACTGTGCTCCTGCACAATTGAGGATTATCGCCATCTGGGTGTTTGCTGGCTTATGTCGATATAAGTTGTATATGGTAGACACAAAGCAATGTATGTCAAAATACATTTATTACATGAGAAAATAATAGAACAGAGGGGTGACCCGCTATGCGCATCAGCCGTGAGGCAGGTTAGTGTCGCGTGCGTAATCGTCCCAGTATAAAGAAGTCTTTTCATTAACAGTACTTGACGCACCTCTGCACAGTGCGCACAGACATGCAAATGTGTAACCTGCTGTGAAAACCATCTCTCATGAGCCATTGCAGAAGCGTCCGCTGCGTGGCTTAATCAATTCTGCTAACCATCTCGCAAGAGGAAGCGATTGGGTGGATGGAGCAAATGATAAATCATTACAGTGGCAATTTACATGCTATATCTTAAGCAGTCTTGTCACTGATGTTGTACCTTTAAGATGTGTTAACGCATGGCCAAAGCTTGCCTCCAGTTACCGTGTTGCACCTTGTTTGTATATGAAAAAAAATTCCATAATGACTATTCCTGTGTGATATTTAAATGCTTGCTAGACCTTGTTAAATTTACGGTTTACAGCTTATTAATTACATAAAAAATTTAAAATAAATTGAACACCTTTGACATAATTATTTTAGATGGTGATGTCAAACATTACTTTATTTACCTTGGTTATTTTTGTTGTAAAGTCATGTTATATAATATTTAGAATAAATATACAAATTCTTAACAATTAGTTAAATCTGGACTGCCGAAATGTGTTTTAATTAAGGAACCACGCTTTAAAAATATAATTTGGCTGTTTAATTTGAATGGTTCGAGGGAGTCATGTTTACATTGTATACAAGGTCGAAGTTCATATAAACAGACAACGGTCAAATTATATGAAAACAATTGTGGTTTGTTAAAACATTTGTTAGAATATATATATATATATATATATATATATATATATATATATATATATATATATATATATATATATATATATATATATATATATATATATATATATATATATATATATATATAGTTAAATACTGATTTTACAATAAAAGTTATCAAACTGTGTAGCTTTAAATCTACTTAAACAATTACTTTTTCTGGTCTGGATTCCCAAGGCTAAGTGCAACAAACAAATTTAAAATTTGTTTGTTGCGCTTAGCCTTGGGAATCACAGAACTGGGCTCATTCATACTTCAGTGACTTGTAGAATGAGTGGTAGGTGCCAGGGATCACCCCAAAAGTACACAGGATCTGTAGATCCCTGTATGTGGAAGCAGAATTACTGAGTGGTCCTGTGTACAGGAGCACCAGCTGAGGGTTTGGAGTTGATCGCCTGTTGCACCAAGCAAGATCCACCCAGATAAAGTCCTTGTCAAAGGCATACTTCAGGTACAGAGCATTTTGGTCATCAGCTCTGACCTGAAACAGGCACGCTTCCATCCACTTCACTTCTTGTCACTGTCATCTTTGTCAAAATCCGTAAGGCATTTGCTGTGTTCTTTGAAATCCAGGAAGTCGTCTACCTTGCATTTCCTTGAGATAGTAGGGCAGAGTGCACCTGGCCATTCTCATAGTGGAATACCACTGTTCAGGTGTGTATACAGTGATGTTCTTGGCAGCAGATTCTGTTATACGGTGAACAGAATCGTCCTCGTTTTGTATGTGCCCACCATCAAGAAACTTGTGTGTAATCATTAGGAGATTGTTCTTTCTCATAGTATACCAGTACATTGCCACAACAAAACGGTTTCTGTTTTGACCAACACAGTTATCTGAGAAGAAAATTATTTCTTTCTTCCCAGAGAGGGCTTACTCTTTTATGTAGAAATGCAAACATGTTGCTGTTTCACATGCACCTCGCTTTGCATCAGCCTCCATTCACATAAAGCAAGATGCATCTTTGGTGTTCAGAATGTAGATGCTCAGGTTGTATGCACTGAGCTCTCTGCGATAATAGAAGTTTGACACTTCTCCATTTGGACAGTTCAGCAGTTGCTGCAGTTTGAAACAAGCAACACTTTGCTCAGCATTTGTTTTTCCCTTTCCTTGTCGTCCTCCTCCTTGTTTTTCCATGACGGATTCTTATTGTGCTAATGGAAGTTATAAGTATTAATCATAATTACCTCTCAAGAAACTTGCAGTTTGTTTTGGATATTTCGACTGCATCTCGCAGTCTTCTTCAGCAGACTGAAGTTACGGATGTGTCACATGACCAACGTCATGTGACACAAGCTGGAGTAGGACTGGTGGGAGCTCCTGGCCGAAGATGTCTTGATACATCTGCAGTTTGTCTTATAATATATGTTATACTTGTTGTCACTCATTGGTTCAAATCCCAAAAAATTCCACTAGAATCAGACATGGTGTGACTGTCTCAAACACATCTACCCACACATGGACCCTAACTGTGGGGTTTACACATAGCAGAACTGGGTAAAAAGTAGGGAAATTATTATTAATTATTTAGCTGGGTGCATATGCATACATGTTATGTTTCAGAAATGCCAATCCAGGAGATTTAGACTTAAATCAGAGGGTCTCAGAAAAACGGAGATTTATACGTAATTCGGAGGGTCTCAGTAAATCGGGGATTTATACGTAAATTGGGTAGTCTCGGAAAATCAGGGACTTGTATGTAAATTGGAGGGTCTAAGAGAACAAAATATTACAAAAAGAATACTTTCCATGACAGTAACAACCATGTTTTATTATCACCAATCACCAACAGATCATATATGATACAAAAACACATTATATATAATATATTCACAAATAACTCTTGAGCTGTAGACATCTGGCACAGAAGAATAACGCCCATGTCGATCTCACATAAAGCATGCAGGGTGACTTTACCAAGCATGACAGGCACATGCCTATAATTTATGAAAACCCTCACACATATATCACAAATCTACCAGAATAGAATAACGTCCATTTCGATCTCACAGAGCATGCACAGCAGACACAAGCCTACACATTTACTGGTGAACCTTCACATAATCCCATGTCGCAACCTTGGTCGACTTGAGAAGATCCTTCTCTGGCACAAAGGAATAGCAAGGATCATCTGTGTCTGTGTAATTGTCATTGCCGAGCTGTGACCGAGAACTAGTGTTGACTCAGAAAAATATACTCGAGTCAACAGGAAAAAAAAACAAATTAGACCATGCCGAGTTCGGAAAATAACATAGAAAAAAAATTTGTTTTGGTTTCACTGAAAATCCAGGAGATTGGTTCTCCTTTCCAGAAGATCAAGAGATTTGGTGGATTTCCAGGAGTCTCCTGGTGAATGCAGGAGACTTAACATGTATGCATATTAGGATATCCACAGCATGATGACTAGTTGATTATCAGGCAACAAGGTTGTAAGTGCCAGATACTAACTTGTTGCACTCAGTGATTACACTGCTCTGTAGATACAACTTTGTAGAACTGGGCCTCACAGACACACATGCTGGGAGGGCAGATACAGCACTCTTACACTGACTAGGTGTGTGTTATGGGACTTCAGAACTGCAAGAAATGTCAGTTACAACCATGTTGAACTGATGCAACGATTAATCAAAAAGTAGCTGAAATGAGATCAGCAATCCAATAAGAAATGAGCACGCAGTGTTACGAGCCAAGTATCAGTACTGTACTAAGGTTAAGCAATTATTAACAATCAGTACAAGTAATTACATGTTATTGTACAACTACTAAGTAATTATTAACAATCAGTACAAGTAATTACATGTTATTATACAACTCACAACAACTAAAATGCTAAAAAATAACTGACCAGTGCCTAATTTTCATCATGCCACCAAGCGAGGATCCTCTGTGTGTGACCAGGAATCCAAGACAAAAGGTAGTTTTTTGATAGAATATTGCTAAAAATAGTTTTTCTCACTTAAGGAAAATAGAAGTCTTACTAGAAGTACATAGAGTAAAGTTCATGTAACTGACAACATTTGTAAGTTGGATATCAGGAAACTTGCTCACAATACATTCTCACAGATGAATATATAATGGTGCAAATTATCTATTTATTTAAAGACAAAATTGATAAATATACCAAAAAGGCAGATTAATGTATAATCATTGGACTCTTGATAAGCCAGTGACACCCTTTTCCACTTGCCAACTGAGGGTTTGATCTAGATGCTGAATCTTGTCATGTGTCATAAAATCTCAGTTTGCTGGTAACACAGATTGACAAGGTTTGGAGGTCACCCCAACTGGTGTGTTCACCATCCAAAGGGAAGTGTGTTGAATACTTTACTAGTTTGTCCATACAGTGCAGACAGGTGTCCTGGGCTTGCTGATTGTTTTATTGCTGGCTAGTGAAGGCGTAGAATACACGGGCTGCTAGGCATGCCCTATATTACTGTTCATCAACTTTACGTAGCACCATGTAACCCAAATACTGGTCAGTCTACACAAGGTCCATCTGACCTCTGGCCATTGTGGGATACACCTGAAGGGTTACGCTCAAGAAGGGTTACGACCCTACCCCATTATTGACCTCTGAAAGTTGACAAGGAAAGCTATGCTGCTGCTAAGTTATGGAGCATGATTCTCAGATTTTATATAGAGCTGATTGATTGTATCTTCAGCACGTCTCAGACCTAATGACCTGATCACATGACACACATACGTGACATTGTTAAGTGGCCATTTTCAAAGCAGACCAAAACCAACTATTCTGAAGAAAACAGAATTTAGAATATAGTTATCAAAACTAGTTGACACCGCCGTCCACATTTAATTGTCCAATAGACAGCCATTATATAACGTACATTTCTTAGGATTCCTGCAAAATTTGTCCTACGATTTGTCCTACGTCCCCTGTCAAGGGTTGACTTAATTTACACATGATGTTTTAAAATCATATTCTAATTGATTTTCCCAGAAAAGTCAATCTAAATTAATAAAATGTTAAAAAATATTCGACGATGGACTCATTCTGTGACCCGGGAGCATATGCCAGAAACTGCCGAGCAATGGGTTGAAGTAGCCGTGATGTCACGTGTGGAAAACATTGCCACCAACCACACGACTACCACTATGGAATCTAGCAGTAGTGAATCAAGTCTTAGTGATGATGAAGCTGTTTTGGATTGTGATTTGCCAACAATACTAGACAATCGTGATGTTAGGCTTTATATGTTTGAGCCGTCAGCCTGTGAAAATGCAAATTGTCCCAAAATCCTGCCAGATTCGCTACCTTGACTGAGTCGTGCTGGCAATATTGATTGGTAAACAAACTTTTAACTGCACAAATCTTGTCCACAATCGTCTATATTTTATAACTTTCAGGAATTGATGCATTGTGTGGCCCATCAGATTAGAGATCCCACAAAACATTGCCATACACTGTATGTGTGTTCTCGTGTGTTCCACGCGTGACGTTGCGGGTAAAGTCAAAACAAAAGCACCTGTTTCTTCTCAGGCATGGAAATGGCCCATCTTTGTTGCTCATTTTTAAAAAATGTATGCGATAATAAAATGTGTTGCCTTCTCATTTGGTTAGAATGTTATGTTTCCTATTAATACCAGTAATTAAAATAACTAGAAAAAATGGTCACTACGTAGTGTTTAACACACGTGATGTGTGTTATTCAACAAAATCACACACCTTTCAGAAAAACGCACCCAAAGCAGATACCCCTCAAATTCAGCCCAGTCCGGTGAATGATTTAAAAATATTGGTATATTGCCCTCAAATCAAAGATTTAATGTAGTAGTAAAGAAAACATTAACTTTACCAGCATATTCGATGTGAGAATACAGTACTCAGAAAAACTAGCTCATTAAACAACCACGAAGGTAGTTATTTAGAGTTATTTTCTACCTGTCGGACAAAAATGGACGCAGTGGGCTATTTCAGTGTTGAACCACTTTGTGGCTTTTGTTAGCCACAGACCACATTTACGATCCGTCTGCCCCTACCATATAAAGAGTCCCTAGGATAGTGACGAATGTGTGTTATGAATAAATTTATGAGTGAATTTTGATCATCACCAATTGGTAGATCAGAGGCCGTTGGTGCAAAGAGGTGAAGAAACATTGAAAGAGGCGAGTAGACATCAGCGTCTGGGAGGAGATACTGCCACACCCATACCCACACACACACCCACACACATGCACCCTCATGCACGCACGCACGCACGCACGCACCCACACACATGCACTAACACACACACACACACACTGTGTGTTAGGCATGTGTTGTAGGCAACACGTTTATAAAATATATAATAATAATAATGACTTATTTATAAAGCTTAAATTGTAACCAGTGTTAACAACATATGCTCACACAGTAAACGTAAACATATTTGACAAATTGTATTCATAATAACTAGACTATATTATATCCTGATTAATAAAAATGTAATGAGGTAAAACTACAATGAAATCCAATAAGGTATGTAAAAGTGGTCATGTGTTAAGTATAGACTGTTGTACACTAAATAACAATAAAATGCTTGATATAAACGAAGTACAATTTAACATATAAACATGTCGCAATATTACCTACTAGACTATGAAAAATTTTAATACATGTAATTCTACAAATACTTTGCAGCCTTAAATAGCCCCCTTTTATGACAAAATTTTGAAAGTACAAATGAGTGTATGATGCAAATCTTTCCACAGACACAGTATATATATATATATATATATATATATATATATATATATATATATATATATATATATATATATATATATATACCCCAGAACCGCTTGTTGATTTACCTGGCCATTTATTTTATCTGTCAACATCTCTAGTGCCTGCAGTTACATCTTGGTGGGTCATCAATAAACGCGTTCAAGGTGACCCGTAGTCTTGTTACCCGTCTTTACCATGCCATGCTCTAGTTCACTAGCCAATTACTCCTAGAGCACTGCTCCGCTGTTTGCCATTGACCTTGACTTACAAACATCAGCTGACTCAGTTCCTCGCTGGAGTAAACAACTAGTTCTCTTTTTTCCTTCCTAAGGCACTATTTAGACCAAGTTCAGCTGATTTACTGATAAAATTTATGATTTAGAAATTAGACTAACATTGGCAGCGTTACTCGTCAAATTCATATAACCTTCAACGTGTATTAAAGAATAAATAAAAAGTAATTTATATTATATATGTTTTGAGGTTATCTGCATCAGACTTGATATGGGTAAACTGTAAGAGTTTGTGTGTATGTATGTATGTATATGACACCTGCATTGAATACCAACTTGATGATCAATGTTAGCTGATTTGTGACACATCATAGTGACGTAAGCCATGCTAGCATGTCACCATAGCGCAACTGGTTGAGCTGTTAGATTAAGTATGTCCATCTTCAAAACATCATATCTAATAAAGAACTTTACCGGCTTTGAAACTTTTCAGTTTTGGTAACAGTAATGATATATATATCAGCCACAACCATTTTCTAAACATAGCCTTTTCAAAAGTTTCAAGGATTTCTATGGTACCAAAACTTAGCTTCTTGCCGAAATGTGACTTTTCACTGATTTTCCTTCTGCCTCATCAATTCAAACCGTAAGCCAGTCAAAACGTTCCCTCCATTGTTATGTACACTATGAAGATACACTGTACAATGAAGTCAGTTGTATTTGTAACAAAATGAAAAAGCAAGTAAAAGTCAGTTGTAAAAATTCAAGTGAAAGGTCCTAGCCAAGAAAAGTATACTAATTCTTATTTTTAAATTTTTACAGCTTTATGGGAATTTTGTGTATACATAAAATAATTTTTGTGTGGCAATTTGTTGGTACTTTTCATGAGAAGAAGTTGCCATTTTTTATAGTCGGTCATGCCTGGCCAAACACAGTCAGTGCAAGGTCATACAAGGAGATGGGGTTATGTAACATTTGTACACTGGGGCTGTTGAAAGAGACAAATGTGCTGATTGATGACATGAGAAGGACACTGTGACAGAAGAGTGCAAATAGGACAACAGAGTCTAGACTCTCTAAGAATAGTAATCCAACAATGTGATGTATCGCTTCAGGTCGTCCGTCAATATACTTCAGCGTGGTTACCTGTTATGGAATAAGGCCCTACGGCTGTTTATTCTGAAGAAAACATATTTAATTGCGTACGCATCGATTATTTAGCACATATTATAAAGTCAATAAGTGTTATTAATTATGAAATCCACAAAGAAACTTCATTGACGTTATTTATAGACTATACTGTATTATATATAGTTGAGTTATCTAAAGTAAAGACTTACTTTGTTCACCTTGTCATTGACGATGAGATAGTGCATATTACAAAAGGTATAAATCTAAGACGTTTAAACTAAATGAACAATTATAGTTGCTAATTCAGCATAAACTCTGACTCACGGATTAGGCAGAAGTTGAAAAATGACACCAGGTTACCACGGAATTGGGTGATGTCTAACGTTAGGATAATCAACTCTATACTAAGTGTCACTGACAATGTCCAATACAATAATATTTATTATCTGTGCGGCTTGCTGTTTGATTTAACGTGTGGAATTTTATTTACTTAACCATATATTCTGAATCACCTGTATGTTATAAAGGGTGTCCATCAAAAAAACTAATTGTTGTCATACAATATATAGTTACATTTTCCCAACTATTTTAATTTACAATAACTATAATGAATAAAAACCCATGTACAACTGAGAATAAAGTGGGTATTTACGGCCTTACTTTCGTACATCAAATACCACAAAATAGAAATAAGAATTTGTGTGCCCCATAAATAATGTACAGCAGGTATGTGGCCGTTAACTTTTTTATACAAAACACATTTCAGTACAAGAGAGAATATCAATCAGTGCTAAGGTATGCTGCTCAAGAAACCCATTGGAGAACGTAACAGCTTTAATAAAAAACATTTACAAAAAGGTTAGCTTAAATTGCAACCGAGAGTAACCATTTTATCTGCTAGACAAGCGTAATCAAAATTAAAATTAAATCAAAATTAAATTTTGCTTCATTTTGTTGCACTTAAACATCATACAAGACTATCTTCATTGGGTTTGTGAGTTAATTAAACATTTGTAACTCCAAACACAAACAAAATACAGGAATATTCCCATCAGAGGAAAGAAGCAACACAGGTACACAGGTGCTATCACATCACTTATGACAACACAGGTACACAGGTGCTATCACATCACTTATGACAACACAGGTACACAAGTGCTATCACATCATTTATGACAACACAGGTACACAGGTGCTATCACATCACTTATGACAACACAGGTACACAGGTGCTATCACATCACTTATGACAACACAGGTACACAGGTGCTATCACATCACTTATGACAACACAGGTACACAGATGCTATCACATCACTTATGACTACACAGGTACACAGGTGCTATCACATCACTTATGACTACACAGGTACACAGGTGCTATCACATCACTTATGACAACACAGGTACACAGGTGCTATCACATCACTTATGACAACACAGGTACACAGGTGCTATCACATCACTTATGACAACACAGGTACACAGATGCTATCACATCACTTATGACTACACAGGTACACAGGTGCTATCACATCACTTATGACTACACAGGTACACAGGTGCTATCACATCACTTATGACAACACAGGTACACAGGTGCTATCACATCACTTATGACAACACAGGTACACAGGTGCTATCACATCACTTATGACAACACAGGTACACAGGTGCTATCACATCACTTATGACAACGCAGGTACACAGGTGCTATCACATCACTTATGACAACACAGGTACACAGGTGCTATCACATCACTTATGACAACACAGGTACACAGGTGCTATCACATCACTTATGACAACGCAGGTACACAGGTGCTATCACATCACTTATGACAAAACTTCCGATTTTTGCAGTTTCTATTGTCTCACAAATGTCGGCTGTATTCGTGCATAGTGTGGTGCAGCCGGATGTTTACCATAAGGTGGAGCACCACGGACTCTATGTGGCAGACATCGCACTTAAGGATGGAGAGATCCACTCTCTCACCTGGTGATGCAACCATGTTGCCCTTTACCCTCTCGTCGTGTATGCGTTCATTGGCCGCTTCTCTGTATTGACCTTCTCGAAGGTCGACACAACCAAGCAGCAGGCAATTTTGTGCTGCCAGTCCGACCTTGCACAATACTATTGTAATAAAGCCAGCAGCAAGATGCAGTTAGGACTTGAATAGGATCAACAAATACATCAGCAAGATTATAATAATAATAATAAAATGACTTCTTTGGCGCCAATATCCTCGGAAAATCCGAGCTCAGTGGCACAAGAGAACCAAAGGATTAGGCATTCTCGTGATCATGTACAATGCAAAAAGTCATCAACCGATGGATGGAGGTGCCAAGAAGCTAAGGAGGATAGGCAATTTTAAAAAGATAGTTTTTCAGATTACGGCGAAATGATGCTACATCATAACATGTAGACCTTTATTACAATAATTTATTTTAAATAAACACTTAAAACATTTAATTGTGATTTAGTGGTGAACTAATATTCTTACATTAATTACATTATTAAACTACTATATTTCTGTTTCTAGGATGGAGCAATATTTACAAACACTTGTATATTTCAGTGAGATTGCCCACAACCAGGCGTGTTGTTGGGAGCTTTCTGTAACCCCCGTATCACCGGCTGGAACTGAACCAACCACAACTCACTGAGATACTAGTGTGCGTGCATGTGTGCGTGCGTGCGTGCGTGCGTGCGTGCGTGCGTGTGCTTTATGGTAACCATTAGAGACCCACCTTAAAAAGAACTACAGCAAATGTAAGGGGGTGGCTCACTGATTGCTCCGGGGGAGAGGGTCAATGGGGGTGGCTCACTGATTGCTCTGGGGGAGAGGGTCAGTAGGGGGTGGCTCACTGATTGCTCCGGGGAGAGAGGGGTCAGTAGGGGGTGGCTCACTGATTGCTCTGGGGGAGAGGGTCAGTAGGGGGTGGCTCACTGATTGCTCTGGGAAGAGGGTCAGTAGGGGGTGGCTCACTGATTGCTCTGGGGGAGAGAGGGGTCAGTAGGGGGTGGCTCACTGATTGCTCTGGGGGAGAGGGTCAGTAGAGCCACCCCCTACTGACTGCTCCGGGGGAGAGGGTCAGTAGGGGGTGGCTCACTGATTGCTCTGGGGAGAGAGGGGTCAGTAGGGGTGGCTTACTGACTGCTCCGGGGGAGAGGGGTCAGTAGGGGTGGCTCACTGATTGCTCCAGGGGGATAGGGGTCAGTGGGTGTGGCTCACTGATTGCTCCAGGGGAGAGGGGTCAGTGGGGGTGGCTCACTGATTGCTCCAGGGGGATAGGGGTCAGTAGGTGTGGCTCACTGATTGCTCCAGGGGGATAGGGGTCAGTAGGTGTGGCTCACTGATTGCTCCAGGGGGATAGGGGTCAGTAGGTGTGGCTCACTGATTGCTCCAGGGGGATAGGGGTCAGTAGGTGTGGCTCACTGATTGCTCCAGGGGGATAGGGGTCAGTAGGTGTGGCTCACTGATTGCTCCAGGGGGATAGGGGTCAGTAGGTGTGGCTCACTGATTGCTCCAGGGGGATAGGGGTCAGTAGGTGGGGCTCACTGATTGCTCCAGGGGGATAGGGGTCAGTAGGTGGGGCTCACTGATTGCTTGCCTCTTGGTTTTGGAAGGCTGCGTGGCATTTGTTTGTGTATATGGGTCTTTGTCATCTTTGTCAGAATCTATTTACAATAGGAGTCGTTTATGTGCCATGTTTGTCTGTGATTTTTTCTAAGCACCACATAAATATAAGTGCTTTTTGGTGTCATCCTACTTAAATGTACTTCATTCAGTAATTCACATTTGATGTATGTATATGCAGATTACGTTTTTATTTTGAATAAATCAAATGTGAAAAAAGCAAAGGAACATCAGCCAAGTATACTGTTAGATTTGTCATGCTATTTTTTTATGAATGAATGACTCATGAGTTTATTTCACAATAACAAAAAAGAATGAATTTGTAGAGGAAAAACAAGGTAGAAGTATTTTAACTCGATGGCAGGAATCCCGGATCATGATGTTATCACTCACAGATCCATCAACGCAAAAATCATTATAAGTTTACTACTATTGTATATATTTCTAATCTAAAAATGTATGTCCTTTACATACTACCTTTCTTCGTTCACGGGAAACCGAAAAAATGACATTGTTCTGCATTTTCCCCAAGCGGTGTTACAATTTATTGCCGAGCAAAATTGTCCATAACCCTTCCACGTTCTAATGTTTGCGAGCACCTCAACATCAATAAACCTAGAGGGCGCTGCTGCATATACTTTACCATTGGACCGGGCGAAGTAAATGCCTCTTATACCCTCTTTTGGTCATCATTAACCACGTTCAAGGTGACCCGTAATCTTGTTACCTGTCTTTACCATGCCACGCTCTAGTTCACTAGCCAATTGCTCCTAGAGCACTGCTCCTTTGGGCTGTTTGCCGTTGACCTAGACTTACAAACATCAGCTGACTGTGTTCTTCGTTGGAGTAAACAACTATTTATCGCTTTTCCTTCCTGAGGCACTATTTAAGCCAAGTAGCATTTATGGTTTAGAAATTAGACTAACATTGGCAGCGTTACTTGTCAAATTCAAATAACCTTCATCGTGTCATTTACATTATATATGTTTTGAGGTTATCTGCATCAGACTTGATATGGGTAAACTGTAAGAGTTGGTGTGTATGTATGTAAAACTATGTATATGACACCTGCATGGAACACCAACTTGATGTTCAATGTTAGCTGATTTGTGACACATGTCATAGTGACCTAAGACATGCTAGCGTTTTACCATAGCGCAAATAGTTGACCTGTTAGATTAAGTATGTCCAACTTTTATTGATCCTGTGGTGTAGTCATGACTTTGTGGGACAGTACTTAATGACCCCACACATTGTATACACACACATCTTCAATCAATCAATGTGACTTTATTTGGTTACTCATTTACAGTTTTGTTTCATGTACGGTGGTAAATAATTTCTTTTGGTTACTCAGGAGATTCTCTGGAAGCCCCAAGGGGCTTATTACGAGAACCACCTATTATTAGGTATAGTAATCTTATAATGGAATGATGCTGCAAATTGGAGATTATGTTAATAATATTAGATGTGACGCAAATAAAAAATTACAGTCAGGCGTTTTAATCCAGCAATCTAGCACAATCTAATGACTAGGTAAATTGATAATTGAACAATTTAGTGAATATTTGTTAGTATTTGCCAAAAAAATATGTTAATATTAGTAGATGTGACGCAAATAAAAAATTATAAGTTGTCGTAATCCATCAATCTAGCACAATATAACAACGTGAGGCAAACTGATAACTGAACAATACAGTGAAGATTCGTTAGTATTTGCACAAAAAAAAATTATTCGTTATACGCGATGACATGTATGTGCATCTACAAGTCTAAGTGGGAAATTAGGACATGTTGCAGTATGTCGAGAGCAGGCAGTTCTGAAAAAAGAACTTTACATATGTGTATATATATATATATATATATATATATATATATATATATATATATATATATATATATATATATATATATATAAAGTTTCAAGGATTTCTATTATACATTTACTTCTTAGCCCAAATGTGAATTTTCACTGATTTTATTTCCATTGGCAAATGTTTATGTTTACTATGAAGATACAATATAGCAAGTGGTGTTTGTAACAAAATGAAAAAAAGTCAGTTGCAAAAATCCCAATGAAAAGGTCCTGGCCAAGATAAGTATACTAATTGGTTATTTAAAAAATTGTACCGCTTTAATGGAATTTTGTGTATACATAAAATAATTTTTGTGTTGCAATTGAGTACTTTTCATGAGAAGAATTTGCCTTTTAAAGTCTAAATTGTCCACACAACTATTCTGTCAGTAGGTCAGTGTGCCATTAAATAGTCTTTGGACGTGAATTTAGGGTGATGCTATTTTGACACTGTCGGTCATGCATGACCTGACACCACCAGTCATGCCTGGCCGCTGGTCGTGCATGCCCAGCCGAATGTCATACAAGGAGACATATGAGGGTTCTGTAACATTTGGCACGTAGACAGGGGCAGTTGAAAGAGACAGATGTGCTGATTGCACGAGAAGGACACTGTGTCAGAAGAGTCGTAAATAGAACAACTGAGTCAAGGCTCTAGCAAATAGTAACTCAACAATGAGGTCATCCGTCAAGATATTCAGTCTGGTTACCTCAGCCTTGGTGATTCCATCAGGGCATCATCTGGGTTTTTCTCTCGATCTCTTCCCAACCGTCTTAATAATAAGATAATAATAATAACCTTTATTTATATAGTGCCATATATCTGGATATAATATCTGTTCAGGCGCTTAAATTACAACATTGATAAATTAAATGAATATAATAAAAGTCATAAATCAACATAATAATAATGCGTACGTATAGGTAAGAGTAAAAAATTACCAAATTTAAATATCAATATATAAAGAAGAACAAATTTATCTAAAATAAAGTAGCGGCTAAATATATGAATCAAAACTACTGAATAGAAAATTTCAACATTGATAAATAAATTATAATAAAATTCATAAATCGATATAATTAAGATGCATAAGTAGAGGTAAGAGTTATAGCTAAAGTACCAAATTTAAATATTTCCCTGTACAGATGATCGTTTCATTGGTGGTTATATAACGTTGCCTCTTTTGTAAAAAAAAAACCGCCAGTGTTTATGGGCAGTCACATATATTTGCAAAGTCCAAAAACCATATAACATTACGTTTTGAAGGGCGATGTTTTAGTCTTCTCCTTGTTTCACAAAAACGATCATTATCTCCTAATGAGTGAAACTGGTATTTATGCCAATTAATGCTATTGTGGACATCAGAACTGGGTAGTGGGTGGTGGGTAGTGGTAGCCAAGGGTGCGCAGACAAAAGCTCACAAGACAAAAGCTCACAAGACATAAGCTCACAAGACATAAGCTCACACCCTTAATGAAAAAAGAGACAAAAGCTCACAACTAAAATAAATTTGTCCATGTCAGAACTAAAATTTATTTTTCCATGTCGGAGAAATATTTACAGTAACACACAATATGAGTAGGGTGTGTAGTGTGCGTGCGTGCATGCATGCGTGCGTGCGTGCGTGCGTGCGTGCGTGTGTGTTATGTAGTATAATTAGAAGAGATCAAGGGATAATATGAAACATCTTGGGAGTAAATCCAATCAGCAGATCTCATCTTTCCTATAAAAGGACTAACCTTCCAGCATATATCATTCATTCATAGACATTGCTACAACTTGCTGCGCACATTAAATCATGGAGATCATCAGAACCAACAAGGGAGGAGACAAGCTTTGTCTGGATGGCTACATGTACCTGAAGAAGAGGAGCTACAAGAACTGGATCCGGTGGCAGTGCAATCGGCAGAGAACAGCCGGGTGTATGGGTGGACTCACAACTGATGACACGTATGAGAACCCTCGGTCTCATGTGAACCACAACCATCCAGCAGACAGGACAGGAGTTGAGGTCACCAAGCTATGCACAACCATGAAGGCAGTGGCAAAGCAGTCAAGAAGTCGGCCAAACCAGATCCTTACACAGGCTCTCCTTGAAGCAAGTGATGAAGTCCGTGCCAACATCGGGAAGATCCAGACATGCAAGCGGGATCTTCGGCGTCAGTGCCGTGGATGTCTACCCAATGACCCAGCAACTCTCCCAGAGCTGGTCATCCCTGACGAGTGGACTCTCACCGGTGGAGCTGACTCACGGCCATTCTTTATCCATGATTCTGGCCCTGGGCAGCGTCAGCGTGTTGTGGTATATGCTGCAGAGGGGCAGCTCCGTCACTTAGGGCAGTCTGACACTTGGTTCATGGATGGTAACTATGCCATGAGTCCAGGTGTCTTTGAACAACTCTATGTGATCCGTGCCCATCTTGGAGAGTCTGCGGTTTCCTGTGTATATGCGTTCCTTTCTGGGAAGAGTACACAGATCTACCAAGAGCTGCTTCAAGCAGTTCTCGACAAGATGGAGACCATGCAGATCTACCCAGACCCCCGTGTTGTCATCACTGACTTATTAATTAGCAGCTATTCAGTCAGTAGCCTTGGTGCTTGGACCTCAAGTGACAACACAGGGGTGCTTTTACCACCTGTCCCAGAGCACGTGGAGGAAGATCCAGGCGCTGGGGAAGACTGAACTGTACCGCACCGACGACGACATCAAGCACTTCTGTGGGATGCTTGATGGGCTGGCCTTCCTCCCAGAAGACAAGGTGCAGGATGGCATGGCATATCTGAGGGAGCACACACCAGACGGGATGGAGGAGTTAGTAGACTACTTCGATTCCGTGTTTGTAACTGGAACCTTTCGTCGTGTTCAACAAGGACAAGTGCAGCCTGGAGCTCCTCCACCATCACTACGCGTCTGGAACATTCCACCACGGTTCGGCATACCCATCTGGAATGTGCACCAAGTCACTCTGGAGGGACGGGATCGTGACATTTATGATATTTCATTTATATGTTATATGTAACACCTCTGACATTTATATGTGATAAGTAACACTTGTAACATTTATATGTATATGTATATGTTTGTATATAATAAAAAAATAAAAATTGTTGTGAGCTTTTGTCTCTTTTTTCATTACGGGTGTGAGCTTATGTCTTGTGAGTTTATGTCTTGTGAGCTTATGTCTTGTGAGCTTTTGTCTTGTGAGCTTATGTCATGGAATCGTAGCCATGTCATGTTACTTGTACTAAGCTGTCCATTTTATTGTTCTTTTATATGTGTTTGTACAGAGCACGTATTATATTATACATGAATTGTTGTAAGCGAATGAATATATGGCGGTTTTGCACACCCAGCAAATTCATTGCAACTAGAGCCAACTGGCAATTTTAGCACAGGATTTTTTGTCCTACATTCTGCCTGAGCCCTGCCTCCACTCCATGTATTTCAGTTCAGCGGGGCATACATGGAGTGTCATTATTATGCATTGGTAAAAAAATTACAGTCAATTTGATCGGCACAGGGTTGGCAGATTTCTGACAGGATGGTTCCTACCGTGGTTTAAACTATCTTGTCAGAAATACCTTTCTGATATCAGAATATCAGAAACCCCGTTTTTGAGACATTTCCTTTAAAAAAATTATCACATGCCATTTTGTTTAATGTGTAGACTGTATATTAAATCAATGTAGCAGAGTTCACAAGTTTCTGACGAGGTAGTAAATACCACGGTAAATACCATTGTATTTACCGCCTCGTCAGAAATACCTATCTGACATCAACATGTCAGAAAATCAATGTAATAATGTATTAGTAACATGTTACATGTCATATACAATTGCAACTTTTACTCTGTTCAGTCTGTTATGTTTGTATTTTCTACCAATTTGTTAGCAAATAGAAATGATAACAGATCTATGTAAGTGTTGCAGCATGGTTTCACTTGGCAGCTAGCTTTTAAAAGAGCAGGACAGGTGTCAATCACAATTGGGAAAGCATGACAGAAGTTGGTTGGATGTAGGTGCATACCAGTAATAACATTAGAGAGGACTTCAGTGGACTAGGTTAGGACTGTACACAGACCTGTGTAACTGTGTCAATAAACCAATTGGAAGCCAACAAAAGAAGAAAGATTCAAAGCTACAAGTACAACTGAATTTTATAAGGGTATTGTCTGAGCTTGCTTTTATCATATGTTCACCTATCTGTGCTTGATGGAGGTATACATTAATTGTCCCAATGCTTTTTATTTAGCAACTTGCTTGGCCAGCCTATTGCAACACCTTCACATAGAGATACACTGTTACATGTGAAAGTAGTGCAGATTGATTACCTACATTTTTTTAGACATTGTCATATTGAATAGTGACTTTAACATTGCTAGTAGCACCCCAGTGTGCACCATAATGAAGGGTGGCAGAAAGTAATGGAAAAACAGTTGCTAGATGCAAGTATTGTGTCACCCAAATGTGCTAGAATGCTGATTCATCACACCAAGTGCAGCTGATTCATCACACCAAGTGCAGCTGGTTCATCACACCAGCTGCAGAAAATCATACCTTTCTGACATCCGAATGTCAGAAACTCTGTTTTTGAGACATTTTCTTTAAAAAAATGATCACAAGCCATTTGTTTAATGTGTAGACTGTATATTAAATCAATGTAGCAGAGTTGGCAAGTTTCTGACGAGGTGGTAAATACCGTGGTATTTACCGCCTCGTCAGAAATACCTCTCTGACATCAACATGTCAGAAAATCCATGTAATAATGTATTAGTAACATGTTACATGTCATATACAATTGCAACATTTACTCTGTTCAGTCTATTATGTTTGTATTTTCTACCAATTTGTTAGCAGATAGAAATGATAACAGATCTATGTAAGTGTTGCAGCATGGTTTCACTTGGCAGCTAGCTTTTAAAAGAGCAGGACAGGCGCACAGCTTCATGGTATAAGATTAGACAAATCGATATCAAAGAAAGATTCAAAGCTACAACTACAACGTCTGAGCTTGCTTTTATCATATGTGCACCTGTCTGTGTTTGATGGAGGTATAAACTGATTGTCCCAATGCTTTCTACTTAGCAAGTTGCTTGGCCAGCCACCTGTTGCTACACCTTCACACAGAGATACACTGTTAAATGTGAAAGTAGTGCAGATTGATTACCCAAATTTTTTTAGACATTGTCATATTGAATAGTGACTTTAACAGTGCTAGTAGCACCCCAGTGTGCACCACACTGAAGGGTGAGACCACCATACTGAAAGGTGAGACCACCATATTGAAGGGTGAGACCACCATATTGAAGGGTGAGACCACAATATTGACGGGTGAGACCACCATATTGAAGGGTGAAACCACCATACTGAAGGGTAAGACCACCATATTTGAAGGGTGGCAGACCAGCTAAGGCGGTGTGGGAACGTTTTGTTAGTTTGTTAGTAGTGGAAAAACAGTTGCTAGATGCAAGTACTGTGGTCACCATATGTCACCCAAATGTGTTAGAATGCTGGATCATCACACGAAGTGTAGAAAATCACAAATTTATATTGCATGTATTACATTCTGACAGTTTCTGATAGATTACTGACAGTTTCTGATGTCAGAAGCCCATCAGAAACTAGTTTCTGATAGGTTACTGACAGTTTCTGATGTCAGAAACCCATCAGAAACTAGTTTCTGGTAGATTACTGACAGTTTCTGATGTCAGAAACCCATCAGAAACTAGTTTCTGATAGATTACTGACAGTTTCTGATGTCAGAAACCCATCAGAAACTAGTTTCTGATATATTACTGACGGTTTCTGATGTCAGAAACCCATCAGAAACTAGTTTCTGACAGTTTCTGACATTGTCCCATCAAAAATACCTTTCTGACTGTCATAAACCCAACCTTGGATTGGCAACATACACATTATCTGAAGTCCCACACCACATATTGATCGGGTAGGTGTTGGTTCGAACCAATTATCTATTTACACTACATGTATTTTGGGAATTTGAAAACTGCAGAGATCACCACTAAGTGTTTAGTGACTGTTTATTTATTAAGCACCTTCCCTGGGAGACACTTATTGTTTTTTGTACATTTCCTGAATTCTGAACTTTCCTCTCAATTCATACCATCCATGAGAATTTCTCTAACTAATTCACTGACATATTTTATTAGATTATATATATTTATATAGATTAATGTGACCTCTCAAAGCGTGTTTTGAGATGTAAAAATATTCACCCTTAATTACACAATATAGCTGCAAGTGTGATTGTGATTTGATGCCCTATATGTGTTGCATATGTTGGATACAGAAAACGTACCCATAAAACATGGTATTTGTCTCAAGGGTGGTATTCTGGCAATGTTCCCTCCCCACCAGAATTTTCATCAGGACGTCTCCAGTAGGCTCCTCAATTTTGGCCATTAGTGGCATCACTGAGCTGAATGATGGGATGTGTACACTAGGTGGTTGATCTCCATGAAACATCATAGATCACAGTACAGATCACAGCACAGATCACAGCACAGATCACAGCGCAGATCACAGTGCAGATCACAGTGCAGATCACAGCACAGATCACAGTACAGATCATAGATCAAACATCATAGATCAATCATAGTACAGATCATAGATCAAACATCATAGTACAGATCATAGATTAGACATAGCACAGATCATAGTACAGATCATAGACCAAACATCATAGTACAGATCATAGATCGAACATCATAGTGCAGATCATAGATCGAACATCATAGTACAGATCATATTGCAGATCATAGATCAAACATCATAGTACAGATCATATATCAAACATCATAGTACACATGATGGACTGATGTGTGGAATGGGTACTGCAGCATATTGCTTGTTTCACACTAGGTTTTGAAAACATTTTTGATGGTTTTACGGAGTTACAGCCAGATATATCCTCTGGCAAAATAGTAGTGGAATGCATCAGCATAAAGCCATAAAGTGAAGCACAATAAAAACCATGATATGATTTTAATATAACAACGTGCATTTATTGCCATGACCTGAAGGTCTGTTGGGCCTGTTTCGTTTAATAGGGTTACATGATTTCCATCGTAAATGTAAAGAACATTATAATTGTGAGAGGGAAATGAAATGTGTAAACTGTAAGCTACATGGCGTATTTCATTATCTACGTCAAGTAAGAGTACTGGACAAGACCAGGCTGCGTGTGTCTAACTGTGGACATGATTCCACAGAGCGAGATTTCTAGCACTAGCCCGGGATGAATGTGGTCAATTTTGGTGTTTGTTTGAACAAAAGTAATGAAAAGAAGCATTTCTAACTTCAAAGTGGTCTTTTGAATGAAAAGCGCACTTGAAATTTTAATGAACTTTAGCAGTATAAAATGGAAATGACTTAAGATCCTTGTCTGAAATTGTCCAGGTTTAAATGGAGTGATGGGTGGAGGAAGGGAACAAGGGAGAGAGGGAGGGAGAGGGCACATAGGGAGGGTAGGAAGAGAGAGGGGGGTTGTAAGGGTACATCTACTTTGTTAACAGGAAGAACCATTTGGTACAGATGCAGGAAGTGAAATTTGGAAATTTCCTGTCCGCTGGGCAAACTTATAGTGTTACCAGGTAATGTTTCCAGATTGCAAGAAAGACCCGGTGTCCATATGTAATGGTATATGTGTGTATTTAATATTAAAGTGTTATCAGATTAGAATTGTATGTTCAGCAACAAAAGAGAAGGAATTGGAGACATCTTTTTGATTTATCTTCTACTTGTTTGCTCACTGGATCACTTTCTGCGATTTAATTACATATAAGGTTCAACATAGCTATGCAATAATTTAATACTCTTAGTGAAATTCCCTGATTATCCCTGATATTTCCTTAATTAAACTAATGTTGGCAGAGTCAAATGCAAATATATATATATATATATATATATATATATATATATATATAATTTATCTGCATCAGGCTTAGTGGTAATGAAATGTTCAGTCAGTGGGAAAAAAGATATTGCTGGCGAAGGTTCAATTCCGTTTTATTTCTCTGAATAAACAATTCAGTCTTTTAAATGTACTTTCTGCAGTATGACTTTCAGTGTATTTGTAATTTTGCTTTGGAAAGACATACTAGTAAAAAATATATGATAAAATATAAGTGCTTCTATTTTAAATTCAATCATCTGACTATCAATGATTTTATAAGTGTTCAACTTAAGTGGCGAGGTGTGCACACATGCATGAGTGTGCATGCATGCATGAGTGTGCATGGGAGAGAGGGAAGGAGAGGGCACATAGGGAGGGTAGGAAGAGAGAGAGGGGGGCTGTAAGGGTACATCTACTTTGTTAACAGGAAGTACCATTTGTTACAGATGCAGGAAGTGAAATTTGGAAATTTCCTATCCGCTGGGCAAACTTATAGTGTTACCAGTTAGTGTTTCCAGATTGCAAGAAAGACCCGGTGTCCATATGTAATACTATATGTGTGGATTTAATATTAAAGTATTATCAGATTATTATTATTGTTGTATGTTCAGCAACAAAAGAGAAGGAATTGGAGACATCTTTTTGTTGATTTAGCTTATACTTGTTTACTCATTCGATCACTTTCTGTGATTTCATTACAGATCAGCTACATAGCTATATAATACTTTAACATTCTTGGTAAAATCTCTGACTATCCATTATTTTTCCATTGTGTTCAGTTTCCCTGATTTTTGATATGTCTCTGTGACTTGTGTGGACCCGGACGTTAGCACGTTATCAGTGTCTAGTTGAGCCTTCTGAGTCTCAATACATTGTGCATTTGTTCGCGTGTTCTTTTCATGGAGAGTCACATAGTATTGGTTTTTAAATGCCCCCAGATAACAGTACACTTCATCAAGCTATACAGTAATGTATGGAATACATTCAAGTTTTGTGACAAACCCAGCTTTTACTGCAGCTTCTTATCTATTGGCCATTCACACAAAACTACATGAATGACAATGCAGTGCTGATAAACAGATATCTCAGGGTGACCTGAAGTCAGTATGGAAACAGAACCTTGTGTAATTGATACGTTGACAGTCCCTCCTGTGGGCAAGATCTCTCGGGCATCTGTTAACCATGAGGTTGTAACAAAGGAACAATAGCTGTTTTGTAACTGCAAAATGTACCCCTGAAAATGTTCGACCTTGCTGTTTAGTATGGCTGTCGACAATTTCCAATAACTGTGGAAAAAGTTGATCAGGCTCCGGCATTCGATCACGTGATGGGCATCGATCACCTTCATCTTTGACCTAAAAAATACTGAATGTGTTTTTACCTAAAACAGTGTTCCAGTGTTATGCGTTCACTCCAGTGACTCATCCTCTCGTGCTATTACTCCGTACTCGTCATCCTTTTCACTTTCAACCATTAGGCCAAATAAAAAATCCTGGTTTTTCGTAAGTATGCGGATGAACAACCATCAAAGGGCTGTTTTCAATCAGCAACAATATCAGAGGTGTGCCAAGTGTAATGTTTACACCCCACTGCAGAAGTGTACAAAAAGGTGCCCCTGGCATAGATACGTTTTTTAAATACACACTTATTACAAAATTTATTGCTTGTTGCTTGGAAAAAAAAGGTATTTAGAAGACAGTAAAAATAAAATAACAAGTTTTGCGGCACTGATATTCTAATGTGTGTGCTGATAAGAAACCAGGAATTATTTATGATGCCCAAGCCCCAACAGCCATACCAGAAATTGTTAATGTTTGATACTAGCAATATGATGTATGGTATACTTGATTGTTTGTGATGCTGTTTAAATAAACAGTGTATGTGTCTTAAATCTGATAAATCTTTGTAGATAGCTCCTCTCAATATGTGATAGATCATCAGGGAATGATATTAGAATTCCCTTTTGATATGAAACAATGCCGACATATTATACAGTTGTTATTTAACCTGAGACCAACAAACCGCTATTGATATTCAAAGCCCCGGTGATTTTGAAACCTAGCAAATTGATTCTGATCCACTTGCATAAGTGACCAGGCCTCTTGTGGATTCAACAACTACATTTAATTTCTGTTGGTACACTGCGTTTAATGCTTTACCGCATTTATTTGATGTGGTGTTGATAATATTCACTAGGCGCTTCTATTTAACAAGATTTAACAAGATTTGCCATCCAAGCCAAAGGCCCAGATGGCAAGTGGACAAGGAAGCCATTGGCTTATCGAGAGTCCAACAATGTTCATCTACTTATAACCCGCCCTCCTGATATATGTGTCAACCTTGTTTTTAAACATATTCACGCTGCTAGCAGTTACACAATCTGTAGACAATTTGTTCCATTCATTTATTGTCCTCTGTGAGAACGAGTGCTTCCTGATGTCCAATCTACATTGATCCTTTACTAATTTTACCTCATGTCCTCTAGTTCTGCTATCCTTCTTGAGTGAGAAAAACATATTTCCATCAATATTTTCATACCCATTCAATATCTTAAAAACTTCAATCTGATCTCCTCTTAACCTCCTTGTCTCTAGAGTTGTTAAACCACATTCTTTCAGGCGTTCTTCATAACTAAGGTCTCTAAGTTCTGGAATCATTTTAGTTGCTCTCCTTTGTATGCGTTCAAGCGTATCTATATCCTTCTTACGATATGGTCTCTATGCTTGTATACAGTATTCTAAATGAGGTCTAAATATGGCTTTATAAAGAGGTATAATTAACTTTTTTCCCTTGTATGTTATGTTTCTTCTAATCAATCCAAGAATTTGATTACCCTTTGAAGCTGCAATACCACACTGCTCTGAAACTTTCATATCAGCGCTTATTGTAACTCCTAAGTCCTTTTCTTTTACAGTAGTACCCAGAACAGTATCTCCCATTTTATAGTTTACATTCAAGTTCCCATGTCCTGTATGTAGGCATTTACATTTCCCAAAATTGAACAGCATCTGCCATTTCTCAGACCATTTCACTAATCTGTCTAGATCGTTTTGTAAATGTTGTTTATCACCATCAGTATTAACCTTTCTAAACAGTTTTGTGTCATCCGCAAATTTCAGTACGTTACTTGTTATACTGTCGTCCAAGTCATTGATATAAATTAAGAATAATATAGGTCCTAATACTGATCCTTGAGGTACCCCACTCAAAACCAATTTCCAATTTGAAACTTCTCCATCTACTACAACTCGTTGTCTTCTGTCAGTCAGCCATTGTTCTATCCAGTCAGTTATGCTATCCCCGATACCATGGGCTTTTAATTTAAGTAGCAATCTTTGATGTGGCACTTTGTCAAAAGCTTTCTGAAAATCTAAGTAGATAATATCTACTGGCGATCCCACGTCTATCCACTTAGTGATTTCTTCCAAAAAACATAACATATTTGTTAAGCATGACCTCACTTTAAGGAATCCATGTTGAGATGAATTTAATAATTTATGCTTAACGAGGAAGTCCACCATATGGTCTTTAATTAACCTTTCTAATAATTTACAAATCACTGACGTTAAACTCACTGGTCTGTAATTCTCTGACTTATTTCTCGAACCCTTTTTAAATAATGGTATGATGTTTGCTTCTTTGTGAACTCGATCTAGATAATAACAACTCGATCTAGATAATAACAACCCAGAATGGCGTAAGCAGTTCAGGTCAAGATCATTGTACTTACTTGTGACAAATGATAATTGAACCAACAGCAGCATGAATGAAATGATGAAAAACTTAGGCGTAGTTAGGTTTTAGCCCCTTGTTTATGAAGTTTATGATCTTCCTCATAATCATCAGGAAGATGCCAACTTCAGCGTCATTTTAGCAGTGATGAATCTCCATGTGTCACAGTTTTTAGTTGCTCAGTCTATGTGTATGTAGCAAGGTGTCTTTAAGTTTATGACCCCAAATTTACCCAACAATATTTGACACTCCACAAGTTTATGATCCTCAACTGCATTTATAGCTTTCATTTTCCGCAACTTTATTATCCAAAATGCTTCAAGTTTATGATCCTAGATACACACAGCTTACAATCCCCACACAACTACATAACTACAGAAATGTAGCTCTATTGACACTTTATACTACAATGCAGTCACACAACTGAAACAAGAAAGACACTGACTATCTACACAGACAAACACAAATCAACTTTGAACTGTGCCTTTATCGGAAATAAACGAAACACACAACCGTGTTGTTATTGTGACCTGCAGCTTTCATTGTCTTTGTGTGTATCTTGCAGGATTTCACCTGAACAACAGACTGTCCTCCATCTTCCCCGAGAGCTGCATGCTGATCATCCTGGGCATCATCATCGGCATGATCCTGTACATCAGCAAGGTGGAGGGCTACACCCTCAATGCAACGACCTTCTTCTTCTACCTCCTCCCACCGATTATCCTCGACTCGGGCTACTTCATGCCCAACCGGGCCTTCTTTGACAACCTGGGCACGATCCTGCTGTTCGCCTTTGTTGCAACCGTGTACAACACCCTCATGATCGGGTTGTCGATCTGGGGTTGCTCGCTGGCTGGGATTTTCCCTGCCGTTGGGACTATCAAGTTCCTGCACTGCCTCGTGTTTGCGTCACTGCTGGCAGCCGTCGATCCTGTTGCCGTGCTCGCCGTGTTTGAGGAGATCCAAGTCAATGAGGTCCTCAACATCGTGCTGTTTGGAGAGTCATTGCTCAATGATGGAGTCAGCGTGGTAGGTAACTGCAGTGTCACTGCGTCGTAGTCACTGCGTCGTAGTCACTGCGTCATAGTCACTGCGTCGTAGTCACTGCGTCATAGTCACTGCATCGTAGTCACTGCATCGTAGTCACTGCGTTGTAGTCACTGCTTCGTAGACTGTTGGGTGTCACTGTGCCGTAAACTGTTGGGTGTCACTGCATCATAAACAGTTGTGTGTTGAAGGTGGTTGGGTGTCTGGGTATATGGCTTCAGGGAACTGAGACTTGTCCAGTTAACTCTCCCTCCTCAATTCATTTCACCCATCACGAATCAATATTCCAATCTGTTGCGCATGAGTAGTTAGATCAAGTAACTTTCAAAAGTTTGAATAGTCTTATGTCATAATATGTATAGCCAGATCACTCTTGCACTTTTTTGCCAAATTTTGCCAGTCAAAAATAATCTCTTTTTTCCGATGATTTCCTCAAAACTAAATAGCACAATTAGCACAAATAAGCCAGCTGGTCGTAGTAGATAGGTTTGATTTTTCGCAGAACGATTATAAAATGAGATGAGTAAAAAATGCATTTAAATGTCAGTGCCGAATGAAATATTTGTTTCCTTTTTGCAAGGAGGGTGTGACCTTGCCATCTTTTATGTAACGGCAATAGTCGGCATCATCCATAAATAAAATGCATTCTTTGAATTTGTGATTTGTGAGAACGTTTCCCGACTTTACTGCGTCTAAATTAGAACATCTGTCACTTACTATTCAGTCATTGAAACATACCTAATGTTTATCATGCTATTTATAAGTATCCACTCTCTGCCTTGCAGGTACTTTACCACATGTTTGAGTCCTACAGCGATATTGGAGGTGAAAATATCATTACCCTTGACATAGTTGCCGGGGTCGGGTCATTCATCATCGTCGCCCTTGGAGCAACCATCATTGGGGTCATCCACGGTCTCATTGCTGCCTACATTTCGCGCTACACAAATGAGGTGCGCGTCATTGAACCTCTCATCGTCTTTGTGATCGGCTACCTGTCGTATCTCTCTGCAGAACTGTTCCACCTGTCTGGCATACTCTCGTAAGTAGACATGCTACACATCAGTTGATGGTCTAGAAACCATTGTTTTATTAGACATTAGTACATTATTAGATTTATTAATTGTAGTTAGTGTATATAATATGTACAATTAGGTCACAATGTAATTCCGTGTTGTTATTAACATGTCATGATAGGTGTTTGCGTCTGTGTCTTGGTTGCACAACCAGCTGGTTGTGAATTTGTTGTAAAGACTGACAGTGAAGATGCTGCTGACACCTGTTGGAGTTATAGAAACTAATATTGTTTAGCTGTCATCCTCCAGTCTAATGTAACATTATGTTTAGTTTCATTGCACACTGCATCTTGAAATTGTGTGGCATTCAACGACCTGGCATTAAAGCTGTGCTAGGCTAGCAGCTAACAAGACATCAAAGCCACTGAGTAATTATCTAAGTAATGTTTATTCTATAGGCCTTTTTAAAGGTCTGTATTTGTGTCATAACAAATTATCATTAACCAGTAATGAAGTTGTAAATAAGGGAGACCCAAAAAACATTGCAGTTGTTTACATATAGTCTATTTACTATAGTAAGAGTAAGAATCCACGAGTTATCACGTGGTTGTGAATTAATTTTGCTGAAATCCCACTATAAAGCAAGTTTCGAAATATGTGTGTTCTAGAACATGATATTATTAACCATTGTATGTTCTTTAAAAATTTAATTGTTAGCAAACATGTTGGGGGGCTGACTCGAGTCCCATTCGAGTCACCCGTTTTCATGACTTGTGACTTGACATCGAATTCAGAGAGATGACTCCAGGCTTGACTTGGAGGTCACAGACTTGAGACTTGTCTTGCCAGTTTGTGACTTGCAAACAAGCCAGGTGGCTTGAAATGTGCACAAAACAAGACCATGTCATTGTGATAGGCCGCATCAGATACAATAATTTTGAAGTAATTATTATAATCGGCTTTTGTAGTGGGGCAGTGTACGCCCACATTTCCCGCTAAAAATTATCACCAACAAACCACAACAACCATGGCTTTTGTGAGCCCTGGTGATTTGAGACTTGACTTGGAGCTCATTTACTTGACTTGCAGGTAAGTAGCTTGAGACTTGACTTGACTTACTAGTTTGTGACTTGCCAACAAGTCAGATTATTAGCATTTGGGTTACTCAGAATGTTTCTAATATTAATGTTTCAACTGCTTGCAGATGTACATTCTGCGGCATCACAATGAAACAGTTTGTTGAGGCAAATGTCTCGCAGAAATCTCACACAACCATCAAGTACTTCATGAAGATGCTGGCGTCTGTCTGCGAGACCATCATCTTTATGCTGCTCGGCATCTCAACGGTGGTCGACCACCACCATTGGGACACGGCATTTGCCTTGATTGTGCTTCTATTCTGCCTTTTCTACCGTTCTATAGGTGAGATTACTGTCCTGTCTTGTTTACCCCATCCTAAGTGAGATTACCGTCCTGTCTTGTCTACCCCATCCTAGGTGAGACTACTGTCCTGTCTTGTCTACCCCATCCTAGGTGAGACTACTGTCCTGTCTTGTCTACCCCATCCTAGGTGAGACTACTGTCCTGTCTTGTCTACCCCATCCTAGGTGAGACTACTGTCCTGTCTTGTCTACCCCATCCTAGGTGAGACTACTGTCCTGTCTTGTCTACCCCATCCTAGGTGAGACTACTGTCCTGTCTTGTCTACCCCATCCTAGGTGAGACTACTGTCCTGTCTTGTCTACCCCATAAAATGTTGGTATTCCAATATGTTTTATTTAATTGTAGCTCTATTATAAGGTAAGTTTTGGTAACGCCAGAGTTTGGTAATATTTGACTAGCTGTAAATCACAGAAACTTCAATTTGGTATGAAATGGAAATATATAGGTCTTGGCTAGCTATGGCTAGTAACATACATCACTCCTAAAACTGACACCCTCACGTGCGACGATGTCAACAATTCATTGCATTTTGGGCCGCTGGATGGCACCACCTGTGTAGTGATATATTTCTACTACACAAATAATGATTTACGGCGCTAATTTTTTTATTTAGCATCTGGCAAAGTGTGGTCTTTGATTTACAAACATGAATACATGTAAATTCTGCATTTTATTGATATATTTACATAGTTTAGCAGGATGCTTAGAATGGAAAACGGCGCCACCTAACAAACATGTTGCAAACTGATACTTTGTCATGTTGTCACAGGAAGCATTTTCAAATAAGCTTGTTTAATTGATTAATTACACATGTGAATCTACATAAACACAGTCCCTTGAGCTGTGCAATCTGATATATGACCTGGTGGCAACATTCTGAAGATAAATTGTTTGGTTATACTCACCAATATATTGTGTATACCTTACTTTTGTGAATCATAAAATGCCTAAAATATTTTACTAGTAGATCTTCAAACTCAAACTTGTTGCATGCTGCATTGTGTTATATAAATGGTGAAATGTCTCCAGCAGTTGTTTACTTGTTGTTGACCTACTTAGCATTACTTATATAGGCACCTTGTAAACAATACACAATTTCCATTATATATTACTTAGTGTTAAATAAATACTGTATATATAACATAATACTTAGGCTCACAACTGTTGTATATATTCAAAGGTGTTTCATCACGTAAACATACATCACACACTGTGTGTACACATTTTATTTCCTATGTAACTATGCTTGATACAACTTCATCTTCTTCATCATCATCATGTGGTGCCATCCTCTCTTGGAAGGTCAGCTATCGCAGACAGCTACTCGTATCTGCATTGTGCCATTCTGACCAGGTCTTTGTGTTCTCCATCCATGCCTTGCAGTTGTCTCCCAATATGGCTTCTAGTCTTCATCTGCGTCTTAGTCTTACAGTCAGCCATTTTCTCCAATATTTCCCTTTAATTTCCTTCTTGTCTGATAATATGACTAAAATCACTTCAGTTACAGCTATTAAAGACACAACAGCACAGACAACACACATCTGTGTATATCATATCAACAAGTCATTATTCAGTGCATATAGTGTCTCGTATTTAAGTCTATAACACATATATAGTGTGGCTAAACGTGTCACATTTTTCAATGTTGCAGGCAAAATAATGAAGCTACAGTTGTACGTTGACCACCGATATGTTGACAAAATGTAGTAGTTCCAGTATGTGCAAAAAATACGTTAAAATTAATTTTAGTATATTTTTTAGGTCAGGTATGCTTTTTTGATCAAAATAGAAAAAATGTGTTTTGAAAACATGGATGGGGTTTTGTTAAAGTGTTCTAACATGAAAACTAATTAACATACAGCCATACAACTGATACCATGATTTATCTTAATGACATTTTGAAATAACCTGTCATTGTTGCTATGTGTACCTTATCCTTTAGCGTGAGATACACTTTACATATTCTGCCATTTGAAACACTTAATGTGGTAAATAATAATTTAATTCGGTGTGTGTGTGTGTGTACGCACATGCTAAAGTGATGTAAGAGAAAGTAATAATATATTCGGAAGAAAGAGAAAAGATGATAGTGTGTGCGTAGAACTACAATTTAAGGAGAGGAAAAATTTAAAGCGCGAAAGATGCAATATCAGTTAATGTTGCAAGCTGGAGATCCCCTGTGTGAAGATCTCCGAACTTGGCGCTGTAGCTGCGGTGGCTGGCAGGTTGTTCCAGTTGGCTATTGTACGGGGTAAAAAGCTGTACTGGATGAACTGCTTAGTGATTAGGGGGAGCTAAGCTTCAGAATGCATGTGTTGAGAGGGTCTCACAAAGGGTATAATTGGGGGCTGAGGTCCAGGGCCAGGTTGGTATGTTTACTTTCTGGAAGTTTTCCTGAAGAGTTTTGTGGCGAGCCAGATTCAGTTTGCTGTAAGCTCAAAAAAACCTATTCCATCCAAGATCCATATTCCCAAAATGTTGCAAGGTTTATAAATACTTGTTTTGTTACGTTGTATATTTATTTGCATTAAAATTAGACTGATAAAAATATTAATTTATCTTAGTATCTCTTAGAGTTGATCCCTGACAGAAACTGCTGATACTATGGCATGTTGGATATTGTTTAACCTTCAGGCCTCTGCAATCTGTTCTGTCCACTTAGTTACATTTTCATTTATTCATTAGGGATCATCTCTGTCTGAATGTCTTAACTGTTGACAGTCATATTCTAATGTGGATCAATATGCAACTTAACAGACTACGTAGTCCAGACCAACTCAGCATTTGTTTACATAATTTCAAACCAAACCAAAGCAAACTTCTGTTGGCCCAAATATGCTTATCTACCTAGGTTAATTAAGCTCTTATGATTTTATAAATAATGTATAGAACATTGTCCTTTGGACTTTGTAGGCTTCGCCCCTACTGAACATGGCTCTGACAACACTTGAGTAGTTGTTGGAGTGGGAAACTAAGCTGTATAGACGCTGGTGTCCACTCGACCTGACCTGTGAAGCACCCAGTCATAGTCGGTGTCGCTTTAACTTGACCTTGTATATATATATATTTCGGCGATGGATTGTCAAATATTTGGCAGCAGATCATGCAGGTTTTGAGGCGAGTTGTTCACATTTTCTGAGCAGTCTATCAGCGGAAAATAGAAGGGGCATGTTGTTCTGTTTGAAGCACGTTCATCGCGATGCAGGTAGTATCTGGTTTCTGGTTGTCAGCTTAAAACTTCCTCCTCGATGGACTTGACCCATCGTGAATCAGATTCGTTGATGTTGAAATATGTAGTTTGTGCATAGTCTAAGTAATACGCACTATTGTTAAAATCATAAAAGATTTGATTTTGATCATTAGGTTGGCCAACTGCACATATGTGAATAGCCTTGCGTCATAGTATACAGAGCTAGACCACTTTTGGCATTTTTGCTGAATTTTTACGGGATCTGGTCAAAAATTATTTACTAGTATTTCCGATGATTTCGCCAAAACTAAATATAAAATTTTAACAAATTAGCCAGCCTGTCGTTACAGAAACTCTGTTGTGTTATTAATTATTAGGTCAGCTTCAGAGCCAAGTATATCATCACATTTATTACTATTGGTGTGTCATGTGCTAGACCATTGCAGTGTGGGTAGATTATTTAATTGCGGCATGGATCATTCGGAGCAGTACAAATTGTACATTCCAGCACTATGCCAGCCAGACTGTAATCAAATCATATTGACAGGCAGTAACTAAGTGGGGTCCATTTATAAACTCCCACTTGCTGACCTCTTTGTAGTTGGTACTTTTGTGTTTTAAAACATAGATCATATTTTTACATCATAATCATGTGATTGAGGTTGTAATAACATGTAATAACATGCTAAACTGTTACACTGATAATGTTGCGTACCCATCAGCTTAGTTAGGCTGTTGGCGTCTCTTTGCAATCTCTCTAACCACTTCGAATCCACCATCTGTCCAGGGCTTGTCAATCCACCCCATTTTTCTTCGACATTGTAAGTTTTTTCCTGGTAGTTCTCTGTCTACTCTGGTACTTACCAGATCATCTGGTCTTATTTTCCACTGTGGTCGTTAATGATTGGTGGTCTCTTAATGTAGGTGGTTGTTTGAGCAGGTTTGACTGTACTATTACATTGTGTGTGTCTAGTATCATGAATGTTTGCCTTCACAGCCTGTGTCTGTTCTGTTTGTAGGTGTCCTCTTCTTCTCGTATCTGGCCAATCTGATACGGGTGGACCCACTCAGCAAGGTTGACCAGTTCATCATGGCATATGGAGGCCTGCGGGGCGCCATTGCATTCTCCCTCGTAGTGCTGCTCAAGGAAGACTTGTTCCCTAACAAGAAACTCTTTATGACGACCACCATCGTTGTCATCTACTTCACTGTCTTTGTACAGGTCTGTTGTGTGTTATCTACGCAGTTAATGTAATTGTATTATTTATTCTAAAACTAATGTTACAGGAGCAAAGGTCTAAATTGATTTGTTATGAACAATTTCAACATACATTTTATGGAACATTCAGATAGTTGTTTTGTAGTAGTTTGCTACAAGTCATTTAGCAATTTAAATTTAAATGGCAGATAATGTTTTTGAGCAGAAATTATACAATTTTAGCATTTACCTAGCATATATTTCCATGACATTATTGTGCTGTGACTTAATTTCTGTGACATTGCTTCCTTATTGGGCACAGCCTTTGTTGAACAAGCGAATTAGTTGACATGCAGTCCATTGTAACAACACAAGTTTCTTTCTGTGTCTGACTGACAGATTATATATTATGCTATACAAGAAATGCAATATACTGATTCAGATTCACTGATTTCATTTGTATATGTTGCAGGGGGCCACAATCAAGCCCCTCGTGAACTTCCTCAAGGTCAAGAGGGACCTAAAGCGCAAACCAACCATGAATGAGCGGATTCATAACCGAGTAGGTACACTAATCAGATCATTTTAATTGGGACATCTGCATGGCTTTCAACACTTGCAGCAAGATAATAGTGAATTTGTTTGGCTTAGTTTTGTGGTGTAAATCAGTTTCATCTATTGCTCAAAATAGCACTAAGTTTGAATATTTCATTTCTTTGCGTTTTCAGTAAATTAATTAAATTTATTTGAACTCATTAATATTTCAGGTTTGTACACTAACTGGTCAGTTTGACAGAACAGCATGGCTAAGTTGACCTGTCTGTTCTATTGTAATCAGTACTACCACTGGACTAACGAACGAGATGAAGTAATTCTTTGTTAAGATGGTTGATCAGTTTAGAAGAACCGTTTTAATCAGCTCTAGCAGTAAGTTGATGGCCAGAAGCTGGTACTATTGGACAATTGATCAGTCTGTGTTAAGAAACTTACAGCCAACCCGCCTACACAGTGTAGGTGCTGGACCTGGGGTAAAATCTCCCACATGAGCGCCAAGCCGTCAACACGACTTTTAATTATACATCAGTTGTATGTGAACGTCTTCATTTATGGCATTAAGCAAAGTACTGAACCAAACAAGGCACTGACGTGGCTCCACTCTAAATCAGTTGATGTGCTTGACAAATTTAATATTAATTATTTCATTGACAGTTCTTGAAGTTGAGAAATATGTTATTGGGCTGTATACATGAACTGTGTGTAGATGTGCGTATGGTCTAACATCAGGAAACTGTTGCTATTTCAGATGATTGACCATTTGATGGGCGGCATAGAGGATATCGCTGGCCACGTCGGACACCATGTCATACGAGAAAAGTATGCATATCATTAATATATTGAATAAAAATGAAATGCATTCGTGTGCCTGCATGCATTCGTGTGTGCGTGTGTGTGTGTAAACCCATTATCGTTCGAAAAGGTATTGATTCTATGGGTTCATAGCTAACATTTCAACATATTTAATGCAATAAAACTATGATTTATGCATTATGCAGTGCACGCCGTTTTAATTATTTCCTCGGCACATGTGCATAACCGTTTTTATTGCACTGGATGTCACGTCGTGCAGGACAGCGTATGTCACTGGACATCACACCATGCAGGACAGTGTATATCACTTGACGTCACACCGTGCAGGACAGTGTATATCACTTGACGTCACACCGTGCAGGACAGTGTATATCACTTGACGTCACACCGTGCAGGACAGTGTATATCACTTGACGTCACACCGTGCAGGACAGTGTATATCACTGGGTGTCACGCCGTGCAGGACAGTATATCACTGGACGTCACACTGTGCAGGACGGTGTATATCACTGGACGTCACACTGTGCAGGATGGTGCATATCACTGGATGTCACACCATGCAGGACGTTGTGTATCATTGGGTGACACACTGTGCAGGACAGTGTATATCACAGGATGTCACACCGTGCAGGATAGTATATATCACAGGACGTCACACCGTGCAGGACAGTGTATATCACAGGACATCACACCATGCAGGACAGTGTATATCACAGGACATCACACCATGCAGGACGGTGTGTATCACTGGATGACATACCGTGCAGGACGTTGTATATCACAGGACATCACACCATGCAGGACGGTGTGTATCACTGGATGACACACCGTGCAGGATGTTGTATATCACAGGACGTCACACCATGCAGGACGGTGTGTATCACTGGATGACACACCATGCAGGACGGCGTATATCACTGGATATCACACTGTGCAGGATAGTGTATATCACATGACGTCACACCGTGCAGGACAGTGTATATCACAGGACGTCACATTATGCAGGACAGTGTATATCACAGGACGTCACACCATGCAGGACAGTGTATATCACAGGATGTCACACCGTGCAGGATAGTATATATCACAGGACGTCACACCGTGCAGGACAGTGTATATCACAGGACGTCACACCATGCAGGACAGTGTATATCACAGGACGTCACACCATGCAGGACAGTGTATATCACCACAGATGGCGTGTTATTAGTAGCAGTTACCCATGTAATAAATACATATATATCGTGCATTAAAACATACAGTTGGCACATATTGTTAAAATAGAAACTTGTACATATATATCTATGACAACTAGACATGATACAGTTTGTCTATCTCTAGATCTCGTACTTTGCCCTAACTCTACCCACTACATGAACTTGTGAACAAAGGCAGCTTACATTGTTGCAGGTTCCAGCACATCAGTAAGATGTACTTGAAACCTGCTCTGCTGCGCAAGGGTCACATGGGTCGAGGTCGGTCCATCATGAATGTCTACCAGAAGCTGGCTGAGCAGGAGATGCGCGAGCTTGTGCACTCGAGTTCCTACACCGTCCTCTCTCAGATGCAGGTTACGCCCGGATCTACCCCCTCCATGGCACAGTTCTTCGCAAAACGCTCCAACTCAAAGATAAAGTGCGTAGTTCATTTTCGGTTGTTATTTTGATGTTTATTCATATGCAGATCAAGCATGCCATTTTATTGATTATGAGATCAATATAAACATTATTTAAGTGTGTGAATAGTAATATGTGAAGTATTTTTAATAAAAATGCATACTTTTTAAAATCATCGAAAAAATTTACTTTGATCAGATAACTAGCAAGTGTGAATAGCTGTGTGTGTCATAGTATATAGAGCCGAACCACTTTTGCCATTATTTGCTGTATTTTGACTGGACCCAGTTGAAAATAATTTATTATTTTTTCTCCGATGATGTCATCAAAACTAAATCTCACATTTGCACAACCGAGCTAGCATGTCGTAGTCGATACTAAACAGGTTACATTTTTTGCGAAATAAGGAGTGTAATGAGATGAGATGGAGATGCTGCATTGTATTAAATGGTGTAACACATTACATTGTGTGAAACCGTGTAACACATTACATTGTATTAAATGGTGTAACACATTACATTGTGTGAAACCGTGTAACACATTACATTGTATTAAATGGTGTAACACATTACACTTATAAATGTTATGATATTGTTTAATTTAACAGTGCATGACAACGTTGTGACATTTATCAGTACAGTGTCTGATCAGTTTTGTCTTCTCGGCCACAGACTTGATGAGACCGATGGCATCGCATATGAGCTGTCAGATGGTGACACATGTCTCGACATTGCTTCCTTGGATGCGCAGAGTTCACGCAAGATGCGCGACGACTCAAAGTCACACCACATCAGTGATGACGTCTTGTTCAAGCCAAAGAGAAGGGTGAGGTTCCTGTTTGTTGACCTGTAAGAAGGGTGAGGTTCCTGTTTGTTGACCTGTAAGAAGGGTGAGGTTCCTGTTTGTTGACCTGTAAGAAGGGTGAGGTTTCTATTTGTTGACCTGTAAGAAGGGTGAGGTTCCTGTTTGTTGACCTGTAAGAAGTGTGAGGTTCCTATTTGTTGACCTGTAAGAAGGGTGAGGTTCCTATTTGTTGACCTGTAAGAAGGGTGAGGTTCCTATATGTTGACCTGTAAGAAGACCTCATACTAGGGGGTAACAATACATCTAACTATCGATGCATCGCAATAGCCGATATGACGATATAGTACTATCAATAACAAATTGAACTATTGATAATTATCATCAGTAGTACACTATACAAACTCTCGATAGTGATAGTTGGTGAAACATTCATTTTGGATAACAATTGTGTTTATTTATCAACCTTAGACTAACATTTGTCGATTAGAGAAGCGTCATTAATTGATTTCACATTTTTAATCAACTACCTCCAAGGCTATGCGATAGCCCCACCCAGCAATTATGGTTTGAGACTATTTTTTTGGCTATTTGCTACTCCGTGATACTATCGCACCACCATTGCGATAGTTATGAAACTATCGCAATATTATTACAATAGTTATATCCCTGATAGTCACCTCTACGTCATACAGATGTTCCTTATGTGAAAGGAAACCTAGAAAGACAGTGTGTGCCACTAGCCAAACACAAGTCTGACTTGTGCACTGTCAAATGATCTACGTACGTACTTGTAGTCTTTTGGAGAACATATCATAAGAAGGATATAGATACACTTGAATGAATACAGAGGAGAGCAACTAAAATTATTCCAGAACTGAGAGACCTTAGTTATGAAGAACGCCTAAAAGAATGTGGTTTGACAACCCTAGAGACAAGGAGGTTAAGAGGAGATCAGATTGAAGTTTTTAAGATAGTGAATGGATATGAAAATATTGATAGAAATATATTTTTCTCACTTAAAAAAGATAGTAGAACTAGAGAACACAAGGTAACATTTGTAAAGGATCAGTGTAGATTGGATATTAGGAATTACTCGTTCTCACAGAGGACAATAAATGAATGGAACAAATTATCTACAGATTGTGTAAATGCCAGCAGCATGAATATGTTTAAAAAGTTGACAAATATATCTGGAGGGCGGCTTACACATAGATGAAACATTTTTGGACTCTCAAAAAGCCAATGACTTCCTTGTCCACTTGCCTTCTGGGCTTTTGCCTTGGATGGCAATCTTGTTAAATCTTGGTAAATCCTGACTATGACATACTTGCTCATTTATTACCAAAGTGAATCAACAATCCAGTGAGTTCACCAAGAAAGTGTGCTGAATGATGACAGTTTTGATTTTTCACAATATTATTTTGCTGCAATATTTCAAAGAAGAAATTAATCAGACCTAAATACTGTGATTATATTTTCAGCACAGTCACGCGCCAACTCATCACATGTTACCGTCACAACCTGGTGAAGAAAGTGGACATCTTGTTGATTTCTACAAGACACGACCACTGCTGCGTCACCGCTATGGCAAATCACGGCACTCTGAGCATGCCGTGTCTGTTGACCCCACCAAACAGTCCAAGAGGGTGAAAGTCTTGAACGGTGATGAACCAGAAATGAGCAAACCTCGCAAAAATGTTAACTTTGTTACTGGTGACGATGCAAAAGGTATGTCACGTTTTATAATGCTGGAGGGGACATTCATAAAAAGCAGCTGATATTTCAGTTGCTGTGCCAACAATATATAGACATGTCAGTTGGAATCACGCTTCAGCCAAGCATAATTAGTTGTTGCATTTCTTTTCTTGTTCTGTTAAAAACAAAATTATTGTATAGAGGGTATATTTTAAAATGTGATTTAAGATCATTTGTAGACAAGTTTAAGTTTACACACAAAAAAATAATGTTGCATACATTTGCATTGCATATTTGTTTTGCAAATCTTCTTTCATGTCAAATTTTCTTTGTCCTACTGCTTTGAGGCTATTGTCATGGCAATCTTTGTGAATGTTTAGACTTGAAATGTCTTCAGTAATTTGGAAAATCACAAAAATTAAACCAGTTTTCTTTAATAAAATATTATAGAAAATGTTACCTGCATAACACAGTTAGTTTGGACATGTTTATTTCACATTGAAGCTAACCCTAGTGCAACAAGGCTATTGCCATGGTAATATTGGTAAATGTTACCTTTGACATGTAATTTCTTTAGATGGCAAACCAAGTGATGAAGAGGATGACGATACAATCAACTTGAGTGGCTCTGATGATGAAGGGGGGATAACATTTAGTGTGGATGTCAAGGCCAGGACCCCAGTGGGTGAGTGGTGCTTATGGAATAAGAATGTTAGTTATGTATGTCTTCCTTTTTTATATTGTCAGCTTCATACTAATTTCTTTATTTCTGTAGATATAATTGTTACTAAATGATATTTCTGCAACCACTGACAGAACTCTCAGGTAACATCATATATAAGTTATACAGAGTACAACATAATAAGTGGTACTGTACTCTTGCTGACTACATACTTCCATAGAATTAAATTTTTTTTTTTAAATTAAGATAAAACAATCTAGTAGATTATTTAACATAAATGCACATTATTTGTTTGCATTGATATATTTGTTCTTGCATCAACTCACTATTCTATTGATACAAATATTTGTTTGCTTTTGATTCTTTAAGTAACTTGCAACATATATTGTCTTGTACAAAATGTTGGTTGTGGCCTACTTTGAATATGTTGGAATACGTTTCAAAGGATGTTTGCAATTTTTATTAACATTTTTGTTGGTATAAAAACATAATTTTATGTGTTGACTGTGGTAATTTTAAGTGTAGCTGATGTTTAGAACATGTCCAGTCTACTCCTGTTCCAGTGATTCATAACCAACAGTAAGCATGCTTACTGGTGACGATGAGTTACCCCTTCTGAAATGGGCCCCACCAAGTTGTTCACTTGGCGAACAGCTGCTAGAAACCTAACTGTGAATTTCTGCCTCATCTTCAGAAGCCGCTGAGAGTAACGGAGTGACATCTGCAGAGAGTTCGTTACCATGGAAACGTAACACTGGGCGGGAACCCGTGTCTGCCCTGCGGATGCACTCGATGTATTCCATTGAGCCAGCCATTGGAGAAGCGCCCCCTTGGGTTGAGGCTGGCATCCCCGAGCCCATTCCAACTGTAGAACTCGCTGAAGTGCAGGTTATGGCACCACCTGATGGCTGTTCAGTACATGACACCGTGTGGCCGAATCAGAGCAAAGAGGCAGAGAGAAACAACTCGCTCGATAAGGACGCCAATGAAGAAATCGAGCTGAAAGAAGCACCTTCGGAATATGATGAAGGCACTTCTAGTCGGTTGCCATGGCAACGTGACTCAGACGAAACCTCTGAGCCAGTCCTGGCACATGATATGTATGAGACCGAAGACCAGAATGTTGTCAGTGTGCCGTCCCCGTTGCGTGACAGCTGTGATGACATAGATGGTGCCGCCAGTGATGCGGACGAGCGTGTCGAGGTGATCCCACCTCCGCCATGGCGTCAGAACAGTGACGAACCACCAATGTCTCTCGACAGCATGTGCCCGCAACTGTCATCCATGAAGAGCTTTTTGCTCAGTGAAGCTGAATCGAAGCATTCCGAGCCGATGCAGATCCCATCAGTGATGGACATGCCCCACATGATAGACACCAATGGCAACGGCGACTTTCTTCTCGATGACCTTGAAACTGACCAGATGGACTTCTATTCACGCGTTGCACAGTGGCTCCTTGATAGTGTTCCGGACCTACTCGACCATGTCCTCGACGAGGGGACTGGGGCATCATCGATGCCACCATCACACGATTGTGCCACTCCCACCAGCATTACTGTAGGATCCACCACTGAGGGAGCCGTGGATGTCTAAGTTTCCTTAGTGTACCTGACAGAATTCTCTTCATCGACATACGTCAGGCTCCATGTTCAATTTGGCTACTGCTCTGCTAAAGATGAATCTCCATGAAATGTGCAACATGGTACTTTCTTAGTCCAACACTGTATCCAGATATGATCCTGATAAAGAGTTACTGTTAAGAAAGAAAACGAAAGATAACATTTGTTGCATGATGAAAAACCTGTGTCTCTATCCACTTGAACAAGAGTGCAAGAGTTATATGCAAGAGTTATATGCAGACGAAATGAGGCTATTTCAGAAGACAGCATTTTGACATGGAAGCAAAGGTTATTCTTCATAATGTAACATTTTGAATTTATATCACAGTTAAGTTAAATGAATGAAGCTTAAGAGGAAGTGTCATCATCAATGAAAACGACAGAGTGCAGGGATTCTGTTGCATGAGTAAAGTTATTAAAACAAAACTGGAAATTCTTGATGCAAACATTTTCTTACTTCTAACAAAACACACGTATACTAAATGTACTCAGCTAACTTTCGAACAGCTGTCAGAAGAGCTTAGAAGAACTGCCTTCACAGAAAAATATGTAAACTCTGTTCTCAAGTCGCGAAGTCAGTGACCAGGTTCAAACTGGGAGAGGGTGGTTTTCAGTAACAAAAACAAATGGGATAAAGAAAAACACAGCTTTGGTGTATCTATTGTGTTTCACAGTTGACATTTATAGAACTAGTCTATCCACAAGATGACATTTCTGCTTGTGTGAAACCTCTCCATGATGACCAGTCTTGTTCATGGCGTTGAGGAATGAGTGTAACTCTCAATGATGATCACTTCTGGACAGAGCGGCAAGTACATAGGTGACATTAGGTGTCAACAATACTGCTTCCAGGTGGGAAATACTGCTTTTTACCCAGGTCCCACTTTCTTGCTTTTTGGATGAAATGTCCTGCTTTTTTGTAATTTTCAACAACAACAAAATCACGATAAAATTTATCTAGTGGTTGCATACAAGGTCATTCTACGTACATTTCATTTCTTTTTTGTATCGAGTGATTTCACAATTTCTTGTGTGTGCGTTCACCAAAGACAAGAACTGCACTTCAAAATAGTGACCTGTAAAACAACACAAATCTACGAAAGTTAAACTTTTCGTGAGCAGCTTGACACCTACACAAGTGCAAGGCATGAAGCCTCTTCATTATGATCATTCCTGGACTTAATGATGACAATGCGACATAACATAAAACCTCTTCATAATGATCACATATTTTTTGCATAAAAAAAAAAATTATGCCCCTCTTTTTTTAAGGTCCTATTTTTCTCCAGTGTTATCTTTGAAGCTGCATTGTTTGTCTAATATAGGCTGTTTAATCCAGCGGTTAGCTACTTGAATAATAATGCGTTGTTTGACTTGATTGACATAATTAATCCAGTTGGTGTAGATAGTAGACCACATAGCAAAAAAGGTAGGAAAGTGTGAATAATAAGGCCTAGGTATAAAAAGTAGAATTTGTGAATAATAAGTCACAGTAACTTCAGAAATCTATTGTTTCGTGAAACTTGTGATGTGATATTCTTCAGAAAAGAGGTGCTATTCTTTAAACAGTGTTTTATTTGTTTCATATGTTGTATAGGTAATAATGTTGAGTTGCCTTTCTTGGGCTGTTCGCTTGCTTGGCCTGTTACAACAGTACTTATAATGAGAGTACTTTGGAAATTAGGAGATTAACTTGTGATATAATAATGAGGGGTTGCATCAGAACATATGAAACCTATTATTATTATTTAAAGCGAAACAGTAGTCATGGTTTTGGGCCTATGCACTTATAAGAGTTACTAAAGCATAATCATTTGCAACTACAATCAAGGATATCACGCCAGTGGTTTACTAAAAAAAAACCTTGTTGAACAAGGGCTGCCATAACGAGTGCAGTAGTCTGGCAATATTCCCTCACCAAATGAAAGTGTATATGTAAACACCTATTCCTATACTTGCCAATACGATATGGCCGTGCTGTTTGCGTCTAAACTCAATTTATGCATATTTTGGCCTTTGTTTAGTAAACTTATCCTGTTCTGACTTAGCAACTTGCTTGATTGAGAGTTTGTATTGCTTCCTACAGCCCTTCGATTTCTTACAACTATCCTGTGCTTATTGGTCGCCCTATAAATATGGCTGCCTCCAGTATAATTGGGATTTGATCAGAATCTTGCACTTTTAGAATAAATTCTGAGAAAACCACAAGTGCAATGTTTTTTATTGTAACTGGAAATGATTAGTTTTTGTTAACTCTGAGGTGCATTGCCCTAAAACCAAAACTTTAGTTTCGCTCTAAAAAGCTCCAATATTTAATGTTTATTTTGCATACATAATATCTGGTGGTAGACATGGTTTTGTTTAATACTTGTAGAATTTCCAGTTTTATTTAGATAACACAAGTAGGTAGTGCAGTACTTGATGCACATGTTAGAGTTCAGTTTTATTACAGACAATTCTACAACTGGGTAGAATGATTATTATGTATATTTTGTTTCTTGCAGTTATTTGTTACTTGTTGATACTTTTTTTCAACGTCCTCAGTACATGATTAAACTTCTGTAAGGCATCTGATGTTTCTTTGTCTCATATACTCAAGGTTCAGCTTATAATATTATATATTTGACATGACATTACAGACGGTGGTGTGTTTTATGAAGGTGTTGTGCAAGTCTAAGAAAGTTAATTTTATTAAAAAAAAAATTATTTTTGGTAAAAAGTAATATATAACTATTTTTGTGGGAAGTCTTTAATTCCCAAAATGTGACTTCAGATAAAACTTTCAAATCAAAACAAACCTCATTAAATATATATTTTGTCTTGTTTTCTAGATCTTGTGGCAACCGTAACAATATTTTTTAGGTAAGATAAGGATTTTTTTATTCCTAGAACTTCATGTGTTTCAGTCGATTTATCAGATTTAGAAAATTGCAAATTGATGATAAACTACCCATCAAATATTTACTAATATGAGAAAAACCTTGGAGTACCACAAGGATCAGTATTAGGACCTTATATTATTCTTAATAATTTGTTTATATATCAATGACTTGGAAGATAATACCAATAGCAAGCGCCGTACTGAAATTTGCAGATGACACAAAAATATTTAGAAAGATTAAAAATGATGGTGATAAACAACATTTACAAAACGATCTAGACAAATTACTTAAATGATCTGAAAAATGGCAGATGTTATTCAATTTTAGGAAATGTAAATGCCTGCACACAGGACACGGGAACTTGGATGGAAACAATAACATGGGAGATACTGTTCTGGGTACTACTGTAAAAGAAAAGGACAAGAGTTGCAATATGCGCTGATATGAAAGTTTCAGAGCAGTGTGGTATTGCAGCTTTAAAGGGTAATCAAATTCTTGGGTTGATTAGAAGAAATATAACATATAAGAAAAAAACTAATCATATCTCTGGATAAAACAATAGTCAGGCCTCATTTGGAATACTGTATACAAGCCTTGGAGACCTTGATATTATTGTAAGGATATAGATACGCTTGAACGAATACACAGAAGAGCAACTAAAATGATTCCAGAACCGAAACCTTAGTTATGAAGAACGCCTAAAAGAATGTGGCTTAACAACCCTATGTACAAGGAGGTTAAGTGGAGATCAAATTTAAGTTTTTAAGATATTGAATGGTTATGAAAATATTTATAATTAGTTATATCTCAAGAAAGATATAATTAGAGGACAAAAGGTAACATTAGTAAAGGATCAATGTGAACTGGATGTCAGAAAGTACTTGTTCTCACCGAGGACAATAAATGAATGGAACAAATTATCGACAGACTGTGTAACTGCCAGCTGTGTGAATATGTTTAAAAACAAGGTCGACACATATCTGAGGAGAGCGGGTTACACATAGATGAGAAATATTGGCTTCCTTGTCTACTTGCCATCTGGACCTTCGCCTTGGAAGGCAATCTTGTTCAATCTTGACAGTTAATATCTTTTAAATGCCAACAGGATTATTGAAATACATTGAATAGTAAGCGAGTGATGCTTGCCACAAGATCCACACATATCTTATGGCAAAAACGTTCATCTGACCAGTATATAACACATTTGAATCCTTATATAATGAAGCATGGAGATAATTTTCCAAGGCATGCGAGTTTGCCATGGGTCATGTGACAGTTCAAGGTGCACATGTGGAAGACACAGTTTAATACAAACACATTTGTAAAGACAATCAAATCAAATGGTTTATTGTCACTTTACAACATGTACATATAAACAGCAAAATTCCATGAAATGATAACTAAACTTTAATTTAATGCTATTAGTCTCACAAACAAAATTAAATTGTTATAGAGACACATATGCGTAGCCAGTAGTTCTGGCATGATGGAAGATATGGGAATCATGGCGCCAGCCAATTACCCAAACGAAATTGTTTCATCAAATGTCTACATACAGTCGCCTCACTTAGTTTCAAGGAAGCTATAAATGTGTATCTTCAGATGAAGTAGTAAATATCCTAGGTCCTTTCTACTCCATGTGCCAGGGGAGATAAAATATCTCACAGGAAGTAAACATTTGAAATATATCCTAGGTTCTTTCTACTCCATGTGCCAGGGGAGATAAAATATCTCACAGGAAGTAAACATTTGAAATATCCTAGGTCCTTTCTACTCCATGTGCCAGGGAAGATAAACTATCTCACAGGAAGTAAACATTTGAAATATCCTAGGTCCTTTCTACTCTATGTGCAAGGGGAGATAAAATATCTCGCAGGAACATTTGAAATATCCTAGGCCCTTTCTACTCCATGTGCCAGGGGAGATAAAATATCTCACAGGAAGTAAACATTTGAAATATCCTAGGTCCTTTCTACTCCATGTGCCAGGGAAGATAAACTATCTCACAGGAAGTAAACATTTGAAATATGTTGTGGACACCATTTCACAAGCAACACTTATCAATGGAAGCCTCCTACCACTTTTACTATAAATCATAGTATAAATTTGTTCTTTATGTGACCTACCAAATCTGCTTCATTAATAATATAGCTATGCTATCACTACCATTTTAAATACTGTACTACATTTTCATGCTATTATTTTTCTATACTTGGAAAACATTTCAGATCTCATTCCCATAGTCAAAAGCATGTCAACAGTGCAACAGCAACAGTAACAGCACAAAAAAACATTAAACAATGCAGATAGATAGTAACACTAACAGTCCAGTTAAATGTATCCAAAAAAGCTTAAATTCTGTCCCTTGTTGCATATAATATATTATTACTATTATAAAACAAATACATCTCCACTGAGCATTGGAAACTATTTCTGTGTGTCTCTTCTCTAAGGGAGTCTTTAGAAAAGACAGTTCATGCCTACGCACATGCTCAAACACTTGTCACTTTCATCCGGACAGCGCTGCAATTTTGAGATCAGATGCACTTAAATGATTTACTTTAAGTTTAATGGGCAACACTGTTACTTGAGTCTCTCAAAGTTTTTGAAACCAAAAATTAAATTCTGCAACCTGATTGTTGACAAATCCTTAACAGTTTGCAAATACATGAAAAGAATTACACACCCCCACCGTACACAAAATAACACGTCTATGGTACACATACAATGTAACATAACCACTATAATTTATCTGTAACATGTCTCGCACTGTTGGTAATTATGTATATTAATCTCATTAAGTCATCAGCAGTGTCAATTTAGAGTATGACGGTCAGTTGGACTCCAGCGAGGCTTTGATGACCTCCATCAGCATGGTGTCGTCGTCTTGGGTGTAGTCCTGGAATACACAGAGTCAACTGTGAGACAACATCACTATTGCAGTCTAGGGGGGTACATACAGTGTGACTGATGGTTGGGGTTAACACCACTGTCACATTCTGGGGGCACACATACTATGACTGACAGTTAGGGGGCTAACACCACTGTGATAAGTCTAGAGGGGCACATACACTGTAACTGACAGCTAGGGGGTTAACACCACTATGACAGTATAGGGGGCACGCACACAGGCACGCACGCACGCACACACACACAGTTATCAGTTAGGGGGTTAACACCACTGTAACAGTCTATGGGGCACAGACATTGTGACTGACAGCTAGGGAGTTAACACCACTATGACAGTATAGGAGGCATGCACACAGGCACGCACGCTAGCACGCACGCACACACACAGTTATCAGTTAGGGGGTTAACACCACTGTAACAGTCTAGGGGGCACAGACATTGTGACTGACAGCTAATGGATTACCACTACGTTGACAGTTTAGTAGGCACACATATTGTGATTGATAGCTGGGGGGTTAACACCACTATGGCTGTCGGGGGGGGGGCACAGAAATTGTGACTAACAGTTAGGGGGTTAAAACAACTTTGACAGTCTAGTGGATGGGTCACTGAGGTAAATTCATCACATCTCCACTTGCTGCAGTGGGTGTATCGTTTAGTGGTACGACTGCCTACACACATAATATTCATTGCACATCAATAATAAACAAATAAAGCCATTTCTAATATTCCTCTTTGAGAAAAATCTTTGAGGGTACTGTACCACGTATGTGTCATATTCAAACTTGTGTCTTAGGTTGAGATGTGAGAGGAAGTTGGCACTCCGTAGAGTTGGGTCGCCCCACGGCATGGACGCACACACGGGACATACCTGCAATGGTCCATTTGTTACAATTAACTTCATTATGAAGAAAGAAGACAATATTCACAACTTGTATGACACATATTGGATGTTGAACGAGAGCAGATTAACAAGCAGAGCAGGGCAGACTGGGATAGACGTGTCGTTCTTATTCCAGTTAATTATTACTCCCAGTTGTTCCTACAGTATGGAAATATGTATTCTGTTAATAGTTTATATTTTTGTAATGATTGTAAGGCTCCCCGAATACTATCTAACAAGCGATCCACCTGTCCAGTCTGGCCGCCTATTAGGCTGCCCCTGTAGGGCTCCCCGAATACTATCTAACAGGCGATCCACCTGTCCGGTCGGGCTGCCTATTAGGCTGCCCCTGTAGGGCTCCCCGAATACTATCTAACAGGCGATCCACCTGTCCAGTCTGGCCGCCTATTAGGCTGCCCCTGTAAGGCTCCCCGAATACTATCTAACAGGCGATCCACCTGTCCAGTCTGGCCGCCTATTAGGCTGCCCCTGTAGGGCTCCCCAAATACTATCTAACAGGCGATCCACCTGTCCGGTTGGGCTGCCTACTAGGCTACACCTGTAGGGCTCCCCGAATACTATCTAACAGGCGATCCACCTGTCCGGTCGGGCCGCCTATTAGGCTGCCCCTGTAGGGCTCCCCGAATACTATCTAACAGGCGATCCACCTGTCCGGTTGGGCCGCCTATTAGGCTACACCTGTAGGGCTCCCCGAATGCTACCTAATTGGCGGTCCACCCATCCAGTCTGGCTGCCTATTAGGCTGCCCCTGTTGAATGGCGAAGCAAAGGTGATATTTGGAAAACAGATACTGGTCAAATTATTTAAAAATCATGTATCTTTAAAACACATTTGTGAGGTCAAGATATCAGTAAAGATGTAGTTCATACTACATCAACTACATGCGAATTTAACGTGAGTTTACAATAACAACAATCACACTTAGAACCTTACTTACAAGTTTTCAGAAATGTTAAAGAAACAAATAATTTAATTGTGTCACTGTCAAGACTGCTAAACAATAAAATATAAATAAGCAAATTGTATCACTGTCAAGATTGCTAAACTATAAGAAGGCAGCTATAAAATGTCTCTGTCTCACAACAGTTCAGACTCCTTAAAATCAAGTGTATGTTCAACGTAATATCATCATCATCATCACTGGCATAATTGGCATCCGTCTATCTCGAGAGAGAGCTGCGTCGTAGGTGACATGAGTGTTTTGCACAGCATCTGCTGTGACTAAATGATCTGATCTTTGTGTGGCAGTCTCTGCTACAGATGCCACAGGTGTAGACAGTTTGATGTAGAGTACTTAGTGCCTTTAAGTTTTCAGTAATGTTACTCTGACAACAGGTCAGGGTATCAGCACAGGCGAATTTGTTCATAAAGTTGGGACATCATCCAATTAAAATTTTTCCTACAATACAAGCATTTATCTCACTGACTTCATTGTTTCGACAACCACCTTCATCAGGACACTGAATGCTGGGACTTTAATTCTTCTTCTGCTCACCAGGTGAAGAAGGCAACAGATGGTTGTTGAAACGCATAAGTGGGTGAGATAAATAATTCTTTGATAAATGCTGCGACAGTTCCTTAGTTTTTGGATAATCAAATCTGATCATAGATGGAACTGTTTGTCATGGTGTACTTTTTACATCTCTGTTTAATGTTGTCCTATTCAAGGGTCTACGGAGGATCCTGAAAGTTAGATGGCCGCATGTTGTGTCAAATAAGGATATCCTGAATAAAACCAAGTTAAAGAAGATCAGCAGAGAAATAAAGATCAGAAGATTAAGTGGATAGGACAAATCCTCAAGAAGAAACAAGACAGACACCAGAAGCGAAATGGAAAGTGGGTCGTTCAAAATCAGTCGGGTGGTAAACCACATTAATAGAAAGGCAAGAACTGGAGGAGGAGGAAGTGGATTGAAGCGAAAGAGGTGGCTAAAGACAGAGCTGGAGAAGAACTGGAGGAGGAGGAAGTGGATTGAAGCAAAAGAGGTGGCCAAAGACAGAGCTGGGGAAGAACTGGAGGAGGAGGAAGTGGATTGAAGCGAAAGAGGTGGCTAAAGACAGAGCTGGGGAAGAACTGGAGGAGGAGGAAGTGGATTGAAGCGAAAGAGGTGGCTAAAGACAGAGCTGGAGAAGAACTGGAGAAGGAGCGCTGCAGTCTCATGGGCCATAGGACACAAGGAGGAGAGGTAAACAGGTAAGGTGAAAGGTTTAATGTTACGCCACTTACCACTTTATCTGGACTTCTGCGATGTTTCTCTGTGCAGTGTTGGCGCAGACTTTCCACGTCAAGGTTCGACTGGCTGCAGTACGGACAACGAAATGTGGATCGATTTGGCAGCTCCCTAAAAAATAAGCACTCTTCATTTTATAAAAAAAATTAACATTCTACACCCTATATCATACACTGGCTTACACCCGTAGAGAAGACATTGCGTTGCTGTTTTTCTGTGAAAGCGTGATATTTCTCCAGTAAAGAAGCTACAGTGATGCCCTCTGGAATGTGGCTCACCACTCAAAAAAAATCATATCGGGTGTGCAGCAAACAAGTAAGTAAATAACTCTAAATAACTACCTTTGTGTTTTTTTAAATACATCATATATCAGTAGATCAGAGGCCAATGGTCCAAGGAGGCGAAGTTACATAGAAAATTATCTGAAAAATGGCAGATGTTATTCAGTTTGGGGAAATGTAAATGCCTACACACAGGACATGGGAACTTGGATGTAAACTATAAAATGGGAGATACTGTACTAGGTACTACTGTAAAAAAAGACTGGAGTAACAATAAATGCTGATATGAAAGTGTCAGAGCAGTGTGGTATTGCAGTGTCAAAGGGTAATGAAATTCTTGGGTTGATTTGGAGAAATATAACATACAAGGAAAAAAGCTAATTATACCTCTGTATAAAGCAATAGTTAGGCCTCATTTAGAATACTGTATACAAGCTTGGAGACCATATCGTAAGAAGGATATAGATACGCTTGATTGAATACAGAAGAGAGCCAGTAAAACGAGACCAGAACTGAGAGACCATAGTTATGAAGAACGTCTACAACCCTAGAGACAAGTAGGTTAAGAGGAGATCAAGTTGAAGTTTTAAGATATTGAATGGGTATGAAAACATTGATTGAATTTTTTTCTCACTTAAGAAAGATAGATCTAAAAGACAAGGACAATCAATGAATGGAACAAATTATCTACAGATTGTGTAACTGCTAGCAGCGTGAATATGTTCAAAAACAAGGTTGACACATATCTCAGGACGGCGGATTACACATAGATTAAAAATGTTGGACTCTCGATAAGCATATGGCTTCTTTTCCACTTGCCATCTGGGCCTTTGCCTTGGATGGCAATCTTGTTAAATCTTGTTAAACTAACATTGAATTAATTAAATTATTTATTACTCATTCAGCATATACACATACATAGACCATTCACTAGTACGAAGACTCATCCCAAGATTGAACACAGAACGGTGAAATGACGGAAATAGACAATGCTTGTATGCTGTTTTTTGATGTGGCAAAAGTGGCTGGAAAGTCCCACAAAAAAGAACAGTTGGTACGAACACAAGATGCTGTGTCATTACAAAAAAAATTTGTAACTTATAAGCTAGAACTAGAGGACATGAAGTAACATTAGTGAAGGAACACTGTAGGTTTAGATTAGATATCAGGAAGTACTCGTTCTCACAGGGGACAATAAATGAATGGAACAAATTATCTACAGATAAATGCTAGCAGCTTGAATAATTATGATTAAAAACAAAATTGACAAATATCTCAGAAGGGCAGATTACACACATTTGAATAATTGTTGGACTCTCGATAAGCCAAGGGCTCCCTTGTCTACTTGTCTACTTGTCATCTGGGGTTTTGTGGCTTGGATTGCAATCTTGTTACATCTGATTAAATTGTTGTTTTGTGCTGCAGTACCTGGGTACAGGCTGTGATGTTTCTGCCACAGGCTTGAACTTTGGTGATTTTGTAGCATTCCCAACACACTGGGACGTGTGGGCATTCATGTGAGCAAGTGGAATCTACAAGTCAACATGGGAACATCAACATTCATGTAAGCAAGTGGAATCTACAAGTCAACATGGGAACATCAACATTCACGTGAGCAAGTGGAATCTACAAGTCAACATGGGAACATCAACATTCATGTGAGCAAGTGGAATCTACAAGTCAACATGGGAACATCAACATTCATGTGAGCAAGTGGAATCTACAAGTCAACATGGGAACATCAACATTCATGTGAGCAAGTGGAATCTACAAGTCAACATGGGAACATCAACATTCATGTGAGCAAGTGGAATCTACAAGTCAACATGGGAACATCAACAGTCATGTGAGCAAGTGGAATCTACAACATTAAAATATGCACATTAACTTTTGACAATTGTACGCACCACCCGGCATGTGGCGTAGAAGCTCACTTTCTTGATGTCATTCAATAAAAAATGAATAATGCAAGTGAAGAATATTTAGTTAGTAATTGTTTCATTTAGCGATGTATTTTTTCCCAAAACAGCTTATTTTCTTATCACAGTACATAAGGTCGCTGACTGTGTTCACAGTTCATAAGGTCGCTGACTTTGATCACAGTTCATAAGGGTGTTCACTTTGATCACGGTTTATAAGGTCGCTGACTTTGATCACAGTTCATAAGGGCGCTGACTTTGATCACAGTTCATAAGAGCGCTGACTTCAATATGATTCATGATTAAATTACATTGGCTTTATTTTGCATCAACCATCAATGTTTTAAGATGCCTTCTAAATCATGCCTCAAATCATCAACAGCCAAATAGAATGACTCAAGGTCACCAGAGAGATGTTTACTTGAAGATTCAACTATTAAGGCATACACAAATAATCTGCCAGAACTGCGTGACGATGGCTTGATACATTACAACATGCATTATCTTAGCAGGAGACAATTGTACATTCGTACCCACCTGCTGATGAGAGTGGTACTGTATACTGCAAGAATTAAAATATTTCGTCCAGACGAGACATTGTTTTTACAGCTGATCTCAAATGGGCTGGTAATAAAAATAGAATAACATTCTGAGCAGCTGTTATGTAGGTGACAGATAACTTTTTGCCCTTTCTTGTTAAATCTGATCCAAAATAATTTAATTATCTGTCCAACTATTTCACAGAAACGAAATAACAAATATGCACAAAAACTAGACACCAGATAGGTTCGATTTTTCTTAAATGAAAGATCAAAACCAAGTTGACTCAGACCCTTTAAACACAGCTTACTAAGTATGTGTTAAAAAAAAACAAAACCTGCTTCTAATGAATGGTTTGGTAAACATTATGAAGCTCACCAACTGAGAACATCCACTGCAGGGTGCTTTTTTTGTGGCTATCACATTTGCCACATCTTTTGCTTGTTGAATATCAGCTGCTACGTAACTTTTTCTACACACTGGGCAGACTGGTTGTTTGGCTGTGCAGACACCTTCTATACACTTCAAGCAGAATCTACAACAGACATGAACGAACTATTGTTAGTACATGTACACTGCTCCCTCCACCTATTGTGCTGCCCCCGATTATGGCCACTGGCGTATTAGGGGGGAGGCCATTGGGCCATGCCCCCCCTTAATTTTTCCCGTATTTTTCCATTCTGCAGCTACATGGCAGCATGGGTGAACAGGTTTATCCCCCTTGATGGGATCCTAGATACGCCACGTGTGCACACGTGTGTAGGTGTGAGTGAGCGAGCGTGTTTGCAACATAAGGTGTTTGCAACAAAAGGTTATGCAATTGCATTATTCACCCAAATCTATTGTATTATTTAACTTTTCGCATTGACCTTCATTGAATCATCGTTTCAAGATTTCTTCCATGATACCACAGTCAACACAATTTTCTGTTCACACGTTATAAATATGTTTTGACTACCATTGTTATTGACAGTGTCACTGACCGAATAAGACAATTTACAGACTCAAACTGCAGAAGCATGAGTGTAATAAATAAGGTTAATAGTGCATATATCTAGTGTTGGCTTCAGCTATGGCTTATGCCCAGTGCACACTGGTGACTTGTTAAGACGCGACAGTCTAGCATAGGCTACAAACCTAGGTCTTAAGTCTTACACCTACTACTACATACTAGGGCCTAGTCGCCTGGGTCCAGGCTGGGGGTTGGAGAGGGTCATTGTCATGGGTGTCAGATGTTTCGGCCCACAACCGTTGAACCTTGAAGTGTTCTCACTCGCATGGACCAGCATGCCAGTGTATGCAACTGGTACCAGTGGGTTTCACAGGCCGAAACAACTATTGTATTCTAATTGGGAAATGGGCTCCATGGCTTGGACAAACACAAAAAATATTATTTTTTATTCATAGACATTTCCTTTAGGCCTTATTTTATATTGTCAAGCACTTTCCATTATTTGGTGGATATTTCTCTATGATAATTATATATTATTTATTACAATATTAGCGTGTCAGCATGTGTGTATGTTTCTGTGCGCAATCATAATTTAATTTTTTTTATTGAATCAAGCTCGAGGCAGAGGGGGTTAGAGGGGTCCTGGATGGTTCAGCCCATGACGGGTTCGGCCCACGCCGACAAATGGTTCGGCCTAGTCGTTTCAGCCCATGCAGACGGATGCTTTGGCCCACTTCGCTGAAAGCCGCGTCGTTACTGAATTCAGCAATGGTCAATTCGGCCCACACTAGTACCGGATTTCTAAGCACTGGAATTGTAAGAATAGTCGTTTCAGCCTACAACCTGATTTGAAAAAAAATAAAATTATGATTGTGCACAAAAACATATGCACACACTAATATAGTAGTATATAATTATTGTAAAACACTATCCATAAAATAACGTATATGACATAATAAATTTAAGGTTATCAACCGACTGGCTACACTATCGGCAAAGTTGGGAAATGTTTATAACTTGATTAGGCATCTGACAATTCTATTACTCATTACATGTATATATCATATGATATTACATGTATATTTTATTTATTACATATAATATTATATATTAACATATATTTGAGAGAATATTAATTTACTTTTAAATTCAAGGTTATCAACTGAAGGGCTAACAACGACAGATTTTAAACTTGTTTTCTATATGTTTATACTTTGGTATATTTCACATTATCTATGTATTAAAATGCTTTTATTGGTTACTGGTTTAATTTGATGCTTAAACCAACTGACTGCCTAATGTCAAGTTTTAAACTTGTTTAGCATTTTCATCTGTATATATGTTTAACGCATCTGTACGTTTCTCAAGATTCTTCTTCTTCTTCCTGTGAAGGACTGGGCTCCTTAGGAGCGTCGTAAGTCCTGTGGCGTCTGTGTCCTTTGGTAGTTCCGGTCAGGGTCAATTAAAAGACATTGCACCGCTATTGGGGCAACAATGGGTGTTTTTAGGTTAAAAACTATATTAAAATCTATATACATGATCTGAAGGTATTTATGGAGTGATGAGGACTGGCTGCAGTTTGTGGAGACTGCGGCCTAGTCGACTCTGGAAGGACTCCAGTGAAGGGGCTGAGGAGATAGAGGTTGGTAGGTGGTTCCACTCAGACACTGTACGGGGGAAGAAAGAGTGAAAGAGGGCAGGGTGTTGGATTTGTTCCTGATGCAGGTGTTGTGCTCCTCTAGTCCTTCGGTCAGCGTGGTGGAAGAAATTTGCTGGGTTGATGTCTACGAGGCCTTTGTTGATTTTGTAGAGCATCCCCAGGCGGATCTGTCATCTTCGATGTTCCAGACTTGTCCATTTTAGATTTTCGAGCATAGATGTTACACTGCTGGTGATCTGTCCGTGTAGTTGTTGTTCACATATCTGGCTGCTCGGCGTTGGACGTTTTCAAGGAGTTGGGCATCCTTTTGCTTGTAAAGATCCCAGACAGCTGAGGCATATTCCAAAGTGGGGCATACCAATGTGATGTAGGTTGCCATCTTGACTTTAGGGGTACACTCTCTGAAGTTCCTTCGCAGGAACCCCATTGTCCGGTTTCCTCTTGCCGCTACATCCTCTACATGGTTGGACCAGGAGAGATCACTGCTGATGTTGATGCCCAAGTATTTGTTGGTACTTGTCAGTTCCAGTGTTTGAGCATGGAGAGAAGAGTTGGATGTTAAGGTTTCCCTTCGCTTGTTGGGCATGATCCGGATGACGTTGCATTTGCTCGTGTTGAAGTTCATTTGCCAAGTGTGTTCCCACTCTTCCAAGGAGTCAAGGTCTTGTTGAAGTGGGGCCTCGTCTTGGTGGTCCTTAATTCTTCTGTAGGGGAGGCTGTCATCTGCGAAGAGTCTGGCACTGGAATGATGGACTGCATCAGGTAAGTCGTTGATATAAGTCAGAAAGAGAAGGGGGCCTAGGACAGTGCCTTGTGGTACTCCAGATAGGACAGGTGCAGGGCACGAGAGGGTGCCTTCTAGGGCAACTTGCTGTGTTCAGCTCAGGGTCTTGTCACGTACTCCATAGTATTGCAGCTTGTGCAGTAGACGTTGGTGGGGAACTTTATTAAAGGCCTTGGAGAAGTCAAGCAGAATTACATCTACCTGATCCCCCAATGCCAAGTTTTTGGCGATGTCGCGTACTGTGACTAGGAGTGGAGTTTCACATGAGCGCTTCTTCCTGAATCCGTGTTGGGCATCAGTTAGGATGTGATGGCGATCTAAGTGTTTCATCACACTGCTGTGGATGATGTGTTCTAGGACCTTGCAAGTGATTGAAGTCAGTGAGATTGGTCGGTAGTTTGCAGGCTGGTGTTTATCTCGTTTCTTAAAGATTGGAACCACCATTGCTTCCTTCCAATCTGATGGCACCTGACTACCATCTAGGGACCACTGAAAGATTTTTGTCAATACTGGAGATAGTTCCTTTGCACCAATCTTCAAGATATAGGCTGGTATCGAGTCTGGTCCAGTGGCTTTGTTTTGCCAGAGGTTCTGAAGAAGCCTGATGACTCCTTTTTCGCTGACCTCTATGTCGTCCTTTGTGCGGCAGGTTGCTCAGGTCCTCCTCAGTGAAGACAGACTTGAATTGGGTGTTTAGTATTTCTGCTTTGCTGGTACTATCGCTTTTGAGGAAGCCGTCCTGGCTTTTAAGTGGAGAGACGCCTGTTGGTTCTTGGCGCTTGCTCTTGATGTACGACTAGAATTTCTTCGCGTCGGAGTTAAAGTCTTCACTGATTATGTTTTCAAGGTAACTTTTGTTTGCTTGTTTGATGTTGTACTTCACTTCGGCTTGCAGGCGCTTGTAGCGGTCGATATGTCTTTTCTTCCCTGTCTTCCCTGCCTTCTTATGGGCTCTCTGTTTTCTACAGATGGCCTTCTGGATGATGTGGTTTATCCAGGGATTGCTGTACCGTGCTGCCGTGGTTTTGGAAGGGACTCGCTTCTCAACGATGCTCAGGACTGTTTCCTTAAAATCTGCCCAGAGCTGATCTATGAGAGCGCTTGGTATGGCATCTGCTGCAAAGGCATTTGCATATTCTTGCAAGTCCTGTTTGATGGCGTCTACATCGGATCTCTTCCAGAGGAACAGCTTTCTTCGTGGGGGTTTACATCTGGGGGGGGTGAGCGGCATGTCATAGAGAACAATGTCATGGTCACTATTCCCAAGGGAGGGTAACGGCTTGCAGCAACTCTTGAAAGATGGATGGGTTGTCATTATCATTATCAGGTCCAGAGTCTTGTCTTTTCTTGTTGGGAAGTCCACTATCTGTTCTAGATCATTGTCGATTAGAAAACGCTAATAATTTAGCACATCACATTTCCCAGTAACAACACACAAGTCGGAAAAAGTCAAGTCAAAAACAGTGATTGTAATAAGCCATAAGTATAACATAAGGTCCAAGACCCGGGCCTCACTTTCCAGTTAGAATACGATAGTCGTCTCGGCCCACAGAGCCCGCGGCGCTGGCACTAATTGAATACACGGTTGATTCGGCCTACGCGAGCGAAAACATTTCCCAATTCACCGGTTGCGAAGACGGTTGGATCGGCCCATGGCCATGGGCCGAAACGGTTATGGGCCGAAACATCCGACACCCACAGCCCAGGCACAGAAGCTTGAGCAAGTAATTGTCAATAAATCTATCGAAACTTACACGTGACGGCACGTTAATATGACCGGCTTTTCAAATATATCCATGCATATTGGACAACTACAGGTACTTAAGTCTGATACATTTCCATCACTTCGACTGGCCATGGTGCAACAAATGCGTAACTTATAAGTTTCTGTTCATAATCATACATGTCAAATACACATTGCTGCACACGGAGCGCTACCGGAGCGCACGATTCGTCTGTATTTGTGTAGCCCGTGATGTGGCGCCACCGTTTGTAGCACAAACAAGAGCCAAACTGAATCCGCCTAGAAGAGAATCTGACAGCAGGAGCGTGGTCTCGTTATTACCCACTGTCACCACTTCATTTTGTGTAGGCGTTCCCGTGAAGCACCAGCAGCCAATCAGTGTCATTACTGAGATGCTACTCTAAACATTTTTGCCTGATTTAATTCTTCCGTTGGACAGTTATGCCAATATAATGAATTAAAGTTTAAAATTAATTCGAATTGCATCGTATAAACTGATAAAAGTTAACTCTTATTTTATGAATTACCCAAATGCTCGTATGATATCGTAATTAGCTAATTACGTATGCGCCCAAAATCTGGGTGCATACATTATTTCCGTCACAATGAAAAAACACTGCACCTAGACGAAGATGTGCGTCACAAACGGTGGCGCCACAGCGCGGAGCCTGGATAATCCAGGTTAAAGTGTGGGATGCAAGGTTAAGGGGGCTAAGTTAAGCCTACAGTTATATTTCCCATTGGTGGCCATATTAACGTTTTGCAAAATTATAAGAAAATGTGACCACAAAAAAATCAAAAAGTTTTCACCAGCCGCTGTCATCATCCCACTGACATGCTGGTCGAATTTTGTCAAAATTATACATTTCTAACTCTTGTAATATGCCTGTATGTGCGATACCCTTCAATGTTTACCAATATTGGCATGTATTACGACGCACGTGTCTAATCGCCAAAAAAATCACAAATATTCTTCCGCCTAATAAAATCATCTAAAAATCCACCATTTCACTCTTAACAGCTTCCGCCAGCAAACCTGGTAATGTCCGTGCACAAATGCACTTATGTCAGATCGTATGAATTTTTTAAAACGTCCTATATCTAAACTTACTATGCTCTACATTCGTAACATACCAGGAAGTCTAACTGAGGCATTACCCCAAATAGGGAAGCTATTTTCTAAGAAAGTGTCCAATTTTACATAAAGTAGCAGCACAATATATATGTACAAATATATTATAGACCACTCCTGTTTGTCACGTCATTATTATTTGTTTGACAGCCAAACCAAAACAATGCCATGCTCAGAATATTTGCTGAAAACCAGTCACATATTTTAATTATAGGTCCACTTTGACACTTGATAAATCATACATCATGTATACTAAATTTCCAGAGCATTGCGAGCCAATGAAGCCTGCTTATTGTCTCTTCAGATATAGCAATGAATTTATTTTCAAATTAATATTTAAATAATTTAAATAGTGGAGTCGTAGTGCCACTGGTGGATACTAGGTAGGCTTGAATTTTCGCAAAATGAACTTGAAAAAAGACAAAGCAAAAAAAATTAATTGAGGCATCTTTAATTATACATAATTAAGTCTCCAAAACTAAGATTACATTGTAGTAAATTTAATTGTGTACACCATTTCACCGGTACATTTGCAGACATCACAGTCATGCATAAATTAATCATTTATGGCTAAAATAGATAATTTATCAATGTAAATATGTCAATGGAGGTCAAATAATCTTTATGAGGTTTTGTTTTTGTTTGCGAACAAGGCTGCATAGAAAATGCATCATGTAAACGGGATACTTGTGGACTATACATTCTCTGATAGCTTGTTGTGTAGGGTCCTGATTAACTCATTTATCTTTGTTCAGATACTCCATTTACATGACTTCAAACGACACGGATGAGGATGATGTGCAAAGAAAGATGACAAACTTTTTTCAGCCTCCCAACCAGTCACCGGCAGCAGAAAGACGTCATTAACTCAATTGTCAAAGACTTGATCATTGGTTGCTCCATGCCACTATCGCTTGTAGAGTGACCAGGTTTGATCATTGATTGCTCCATGCCACTGTTGCTTGTAGAGCGACCAGGTTTGATCATTGGTTGCTCCGTGCCACTGTCGCTTGTAGAGTGACCAGGTTTGATCATTGGTTGCTCCATGCCACTATCGCTTGTAGAGCGACCAGGTTTGATCATTGGTTGCTCCATGCCACTATCGCTTGTAGAGTGACCGGGTTTGATCATTGGTTGCTCCATGCCACTGTCGCTTGTAGAGCGACCAGGTTTGATCATTGGTTGCTCCATGCCACTGTTGCTTGTAGAGTGACCAGGTTTGATCATTGGTTGCTCCATGCCACTGTCGCTTGTATAGCGACCAGGTTTGATCATTGGTTGCTCCATGCCACTGTCGCTTGTAGAGTGCCCAGGTTTGATCATTGGTTGCTCCATGCCACTGTCGCTTGTAGAGCGACCAGGTTTGATCATTGGTTGCTCCATGCCACTATCGCTTGTAGAGTGACCGGGTTTGATCATTGGTTGCTCCATGCCACTGTCGCTTGTAGAGCGACCAGGTTTGATCATTGGTTGCTCCATGCCACTGTCGCTTGTAGAGTGACCAGGTTTGATCATTGATTGCTCCATGCCACTGTCGCTTGTAGAGTGACCAGGTTTGATCATTGGTTGCTCCATGCCACTGTCGCTTGTAGAGTGACCAGGTTTGATCATTAATTGCTCCATGCCACTGTCGCTTGTAGAGTGACCAGGTTTGATCATTGGTTGCTCCATGCCACTGTCGCTTGTAGAGTGACCAGGTTTGATCATTGGTTGCTCCATGCCACTGTCGCTTGTAGAGTGACCAGGTTTGATCATTAATTGCTCCATGCCACTGTCGCTTGTAGAGTGCCCAGGTTTGATCATTAATTGCTCCATGCCACTGTCGCTTGTAGAGTGACCAGGTTTGATCATTAATTGCTCCATGCCACTGTCGCTTGTAGAGTGACCAGGTTTGATCATTGGTTGCTCCATGCCACTGTCGCTTGTAGAGTGCCCAGGTTTGATCATTAATTGCTCCATGCCACTGTCGCTTGTAGAGTGACCAGGTTTGATCATTGGTTGCTCCATGCCACTGTCGCTTGTAGAGTGACCAGGTTTGATCATTGGTTGCTCCATGCCACTGTCGCTTGTAGAGTGACCAGGTTTGATCATTGGTTGCTCCATGCCACTATCGCTTGTAGAGTGACCAGGTTTGATCATTGGTTGCTCCATGCCACTGTCGCTTGTATAGCGACCAGGTTTCAGAACATTTATGGAAGTGGTTGATGCACGCTACAAGAATGTACGTCGTAAGAGTGTGACAGCCAGAATTACTTCCCAGCACAATGAGGAGAAAGAACATATGAAGACTTCTTTAAGGGGAGCCGCAAGTGTGTTTTTGACTGCAGATATTTGGAGTGATAGTACAATGAGGGGTTTCCTGGGCTTCACTGCACACTTCATGGATCGTAATCTTGTGCGACCAATGTCAGCATTGATTGGATGCATGTGACCGCTTTAAGGGATCCCATATGGTGGAGCGAATTAGTTAGGCTTTTGATGTAGTCTGTGCAGACTATGACCTAGTGGGTAAGATCACTCATATAATCACGGACAGCGCTGCCAACATGAGAAAAGCTTTCACATTTCCCATTCCTTCAACTGAGGTGATGATGACGAAGAAGTACAAAATGAACACTTATGGGAAGGGTTCTCGGAGGAAGACAGTGTTGACGTGACCCACCGTCTGACGAATGCTTGCAAGACAACTAGTTTACAGTGCTTCACCCATTCCTTACAACTCGCTGTGAATGATGGCCTGAGGGAAACCAAGACTTGGACTTGAGGGCTGATAACTTGTGACTTGACTCAGACTTGAGGGCTGATTATTTGAGAATGGCTTGCAGAAAATTACTTGGACCCAGCTCTGCTAACTACGATGTCATCTGGGCATTTAGCTAATTCATAAACTAAGAGTTAACTGTTATTAGTTTATATGATGCAGTTCGAATTAACTTTAAACTTTGATTATGGTGATACCACTGTCAGACTGAAAAAGTTTAATCAGGCAAAAAAATGTTTTTACCATCTCAATAATGACAGTGATTGGCTGCTACCGCTACACGGGAACGCGTATACAAAATGGAGTGGTGACAGTGTGTAGCAACGAGATCACGCCTCTGCAGCCAGACTCGATCTCTTTTCGGCGAATTCACGAAGGCGAGCAACCGAGAGTCAAATACGCGAGACTAAGAATCATACTGTACTGTCAGTTAACTGTGACGAAGTTGATTGATTATCTGGAATGTGGAACACCAATGAAATTTACTCTCAAGCTAGCTCATCAAGTCACACAATAAAATAAAACGAAATTAATATTAATTTAGCAATATATGTTCGTTTTGCTTTCCGTACCGCCACCGGCTTTGCGTGTCACCATGCAATGCATGATCGACACATCGGCCGATTTTCTTCCTTCCTTTCCAGCACTCAGCGTGATCTGTTTTGAGAAAGTATCACGCAAAGGTAGGCGAGTTGCAAATACCCACAAAACAGCAGCCTGCAATATCATCAACAGATCCAATAATAAAGATAGCGTATGCCAACGTCTAGAAAGTAAATAAATGTTGAAATTCCACAAATAAAAATAAAAGCGAAGCACAAGTCATGGTTTTCGGGCTATGCACCAAAAAAGTTACTAATCATTTGCAACTACCATAAAGAATATCATGTTAGTGGTTTCCTTATATTGTTTTTCTAAAAAGTGGGAATTTCTTGCCAAATATATCCGTTTATCCAGGGGCTGACATGTTTACTAGAGCGACCGATAAGGACCTGCGCAGTTTCAAGAAATCGCTTAACGTAGACTACCGATGTGAGGTTATTATATAAAGGCTGCGGGTATAGGCAACTGACGAAAAATCGTCAATCAAATGCATTGCTAAGTCAGAAATGGACTAGTTTAGTAAACAAAGGCCAACGTATGTTACATAAGTTGAATTTGGACGTAAACAGCATGACCATATCCTATTGAAATGCTGTTTATTCAAAAAGGTTTTCCTAGTCAACAATTGGAGTGACATTTTTTTATTGTAGTTGGAAATGGTTGTTTCAGTAACTCTTATAAGTGCACAGGGCCAAAACAATAACTTGTTTTTCTTTAACGTATAGTTGGAAGTCCGGTAGCATTCCCATACAGGTTAATACAGTAATTCGAAAACGAGGTTCTTAATTTCGGTGAGTGTTTTTGTTCGCGTAAGTTTTGTTTTGGTTTGTAAAAAACAAGTTCAGACACGTGTATTTTACCTGAGGAAGTGTGTCGTTTCAGTAGGGACGCAGCGCAGCAGAGAGCGTTGGAAAGTTTTTTTGTGAATTGGTAAGTTTCATCGCAGTGACTGTTTGGCTTTCGCAAGCTTGCATCCCGACCCTTGCAGGGTTTCTGAGGGTTTATCTATCAATCTGACAATCATGAGACATGACTAGTCTATTGTTAAAGTCAAGAAGTTAGGCTTGCGCCTTCTTCCCTTTCAGTTCTGGACCCACGCTAGTAGCGAACAATTCTAAGAACGTCCTTTAAAGCTGGTCAGGCGGACATGATCCTCTTCGATCTGTCTAAAGCCTTCGACAGAGAACCGCATCAGAGATTCCTCCAACTAAAATCATACGGTATCACAGGCAACACCAATAAATGGATACATAACTTCCTCATAAACAGAACTCAACAAGGTGTTGTTGAAAGTCAACACTCGTACACTGGTGCAGTCACATCAGGAGTTCTCTAGGGCTCTGTCCTTAGTCCCACATTATTTCCAATCTACATCAAAGATCTTGATGATGGTATTAAGTCCACAATATGTCTCTTCGACGATGACACTATACTTTACAACATCATCAAGCCTGCCAGTGACTCCACCCAACTACAAGATGACATGAGAACACTTGAATCCTGCAAGGAAGATGGCAGATGGCCTTCAGTGGAGTGAAATGTCATCAACTAACAGTCACCAAGAAAAGAAGTAAGATCTCCACCAGCTACAAGTTGCTCGACCAAACCCTGCACAAAGTAACCAGCACCAAATACCTAGGAGTTAAGATCACTGAAAATCTCCACTGGGGAAAGCAATATACATGCAATTACAGCCAAGGCCAACAAAGTGAGCGCCTTTGCCTACATCATCAAATAGATCATTTACGTTGTCTTTTATCAAGTATTAACTTCTTTTTTTAATATATTTTTTTTACTTCTAACGTAAATTTTATACCGCTGCTTTTTATCACTAAAAAGGTGCTCGCTCCATCTATCTACGGGGCATCTACAATATCATCTACTAAAATTACGTTTACCGGTGTATAATTATATATATTTTTTTTTTCTTATGATGCCATGTATATCTTATAATGTGTGTACACGCCTATGAACGGGCTGGCCCCGGCTATATGGCTCTATATAAATGTTAGTAATAATAATAATGATACAGTATAATAAAGAAAGAAAGAAAGAAAGGTTATTTCAGCCCATGCATGCATGCACACACACTGAACCCATATACACTGGCTGGCGTCAAAATTGAGCTACTCACTACACATCTGAAGAAACATTTGCACATTTTTTTCAATACAAACAAATTGTTTGAAAAGTTGCTTTGGGTGAAATGCACACACAAATCGAATGCTGACAACTAGTCCCACAAAATAGGTTTTGCAATATGTAGTAGCTTGTAAACTTAGAAGCACCTATAACCAGATAATAATAATGGGTGCGTTTTTTATGCTTACCCGGTTTACATTATAGGGCATTACAGACAACTTGAACGCAAATCCTTAGTTTTTTGCAAAGTGCTCAGGTAAAGTTACTTAATCATTAGTTACAATTTAAGCAAACTCTGAGACATCAACTTTTTGGCCATTGGTTGATTTGACGCGGAATGACCCATAGGTGCAACACCATTTAATTGTTATTTATTTATTTTCATCATAAAGTACAACTGTATAATTTTCCATGGTAGAACATTTTTATTTACATAATGCGACAGCGACTTCCTTAATGCTGTAATCCCCATAAAAAATGTTTATTTTGTGCATATCACCACATTTTTGGATGAATTATTGAATTTAACACCTTGGTAATGCATCTGGATTCCCAGACTTTTCATCTTAAAAGCTAGTCCAGGTTTTACATTTGGAATTGGATAGTAATAGAATTTCTAGTAATGAGGAGATCAATGATAAATACACCAGAAGAGGTTAATTGGACATTATTGCACTGTCATATCAAGTTTATGATTTTTAATTTAATTAATTAATAATGTATGCACAAGGGTTACAAAGTCCAAATGTTTACTGGCAAAGTTTTATGTTTGTTAGTTAGAACCGTGCTTTGTCCCAATAATGCAGTGCGCCCCCAGTGCACCTGTTCTAACTAACAAGCATAAAACTCTGCCAGTAAACTGTTTAGACTTTGTAACCCTCGTGCATATGGAATGTAAAGAACATCTATTATTGAACATTCTGTGAGTCTGTATGATGCTACTGAGCAAAGAGGTCACTGCAAAGAGGTCGGATGTAACACTAACCATTGACGATAGGTTGTGGGGTGAATGAGTGGTGTGTGCCACCAAGAGCGCTCATGCATAACCGGTCACGAATGACCGAGCAGTCTGACATTTCCTCTTGTTTTGATGCTCCGATAACTTGATAGATAATAACAGTGACTGCTGTCATTGACGTTACAGCAACATTGTTTGACATGACATACTGAGTCTTTTACTGACACAGACGATAGCTGATACAGTGACAGTGGTAACTTACACAGTTTTATTTAAAAGCATTCGCAACTCAACACCGTCCCCGTCTACTGGTGTATGGTTGTGGTAATGTTGACAGAAATGGATAAACACTAAGGGATGATTTCAAAACTTTGTGTATGACACTACATGAAATTGGTTATGTTGGGGGGAGATGTTTAGTGTTAGTCGTCAATGTTTCAACGGGTATCCACAGACCAGTGTAGTTCAAAGTTTCGCATAGCTGGGGGGGCTGAGGTAATAAGAAGTCGGTTTTGTGTCGTACACCGATCTTTTGAGGTCATCCCTAGCATTAACCGGTGCAATCAATGTTTTATTATTACATTAATAATGTATGTATTTTGGATTGTGATGGACATTATTCGTGCATTAGTAGTATGTCTGTCGCACCAGCTTTTAATGTTTAATTATTTTATTTTATTTTACTTATTTAATTTACATTACAATTTTTTGTTTCTAAAGTCATTTATTTATTGTGGTTCTATTTTAATATACAACTAATATTAACAGTTAGGTTTCTATATAATAATATATATATACACATGGATTTATTTTATATGATGTACTGCGCATTGATCCACAAAGTGGGAATTAGGCCAAGCTTTATAATTACATTAGTATTATTATTTTTGTATTTCAGGGGAAACTGTTCTTAATTGAATAGGTCTGTGTGTTCCCTGGAATGCTAACAATACAAAGTCCTGGTGTTTTTCAGACGAATGATGGGACAGTTCAGCCAGATGATGGTGTCATTGGCTTCTTTTGCTGTGTTCTTTTACGTGCTGTCAGCATGCATGTCCAGCACGCATGCATGCAACGAGGCAGTGTGTGCAAGTCTGGTGAGCAAGTGCATGCTGCTTAAGTCTTGTGAGTGCAACCTGATGGACAAGAAGAACTGTACTTGCTGCCGGGACTGTCATCGCTGCCTCGCCAAGCTCTACACCGAGTGCTGCTCCTGCGTCGGTATGTCGTGAACACGATAAGGGGACGTTCACATTTGTTGACGTCAGGGTTGGAAAAATCATGATTTAAAAAATAAAAAACAGGAGTTAAAAATATTAATCAGATTTTTTATTTTATTTTTGTTGGGGGGAAATCTGGTATAGACATTTATATAGATGTTTATATTTATAAACTCTTTCAAACGTGTTCTATTCAAATCAATTTGGGTATTTGTCTTAACAGAGGGCTAGCTTTTATAAAGTTATGTAATTATAACATAGCTTGATTTACAACAGCAACAAAACTGTCGTTTTAAAATACATGTATAATAATAATATTTTTTATTTGATATAGCGCCATATCCAATTTTAAATTGTTCGTGGCACTCCGTTGGGGATCCTAGGTATGCAGCTGAGTTTCATATCCTCTTATCCCTGCAGTCCTTGCATGCTTCCTGTTTGCCGTAGGGATGTGTCCGGAGAACGACCTCAAGGACAACATGTACCGCACCAGCTCTGTGGAGGAGTTGTCTGATCCCATCCCGGAGCTCTTCAATGTGCTGACGGAGGAGGAGGACCCGTACCTCCGCTGGACGACCTACACGTATCCCGCACATCTTGATCTGCTCTACTTCAAACCTCGTGGGGCGGAGCTGAACCTGCCAATAGAAATGGGTGAGTCACATGATAGTCACATGATACCTGTGAATACGATTGGTCCTTCTATTCTCATTTGGGATGCATAACCTTGCTAAGTTTGAATGGACATTTTCTTTTTACTCTATAAACTGTCTTCCCATATGGGTTGAGAATAGGTGGGTAGGAATAGGTTTGCCATGGGGTGACATGTGATGTGCTTTGAACAGTCTTAGGGATTGAATGCCACTCTATAAGAACATAACTTTATATGTTGTTTAATATTAAAATCCAGCATTAGAAACAAAATAGGGCAAAATCAAAGACATTTTTTAAAAGAATGGCTGCTAAAAGAATATGTTTGAAAATCTTTTTAAAAACTAATAGAATAACAGATACCATTTGTGTTTATTTATTGGTTGACATTCACGACAGTGACGGCATGTGGTGGTTGCATTATGGCGTCTATTAATTAAATAATTATATTGCATATATATTTCAGTAGATCCTTATCTAAAATATGTTCTGATGACTGTTGTTGACAGGTTCAACAGAAGGTCATCGTGTCCGACACAATGGACAGCATGTCATCGTCGACTCGACGTCAAACTCAATGAACTGCAGCGTCGCGTACATGACGCACTGCATGTCACTTGACAAGTGTCGCATGTCATGCAAGTCGATGGGTGCAGCCCGCTATCGCTGGTTCCATGAGTACGGCTGCTGTGAATGCATCGGCAGCACCTGCCTCGACTTCGGCAAAGGCGAGGCACTTTGTCTGAAGTGTTCGGCGATATCTGTCGATGACGGTGATGACGACGATGATGACACCGACACAAACACGGAGACTGAAGAAGACGTGGAGGAAGATGATGATAATGAAGAGGAGGTTGAGGTGGAAGATAATGGCACGTAGTGTGTATGGAACGTAAAGCATGTCAGATCTGGCAGCAAAGGTAATCCAAACCATAGTGGCTATTTGCCAAACCATTGTGCTGGCAAGCCCACTAATATTTCCTATTCCGTTATTCGCCCAACCACTAACAGTTTCTCAATTAGTAGCAATATGAGGCACAATAATCACACGACACATGCATGCGCATAGCTTACTGAGCGGTGGAAATAGTTTGCAATAAAATGGGTTGTGCACGAGTAATGCACAACAGAAAACGCACCATTTTATAATTATAACAAAGTGGATTAGTAGCAAATGATAGATAAGCAGGTGATAAATAGGGTGAATCGTAAACTTTAACCTCATAGCAGTTGGACAGATAAGATAGATTGTAAACCTGATCTGCACAATGGTTGGGTGAATAGCCTCTGCCAATTAAAAGTGTGGTCTTTGTGCACTGGACACATCTCTACAATGTTTAAGACTGATAGAGGACAGACCAGAGAATGATGATCCCCACATGTGATGTGGCGGCATCAGCAAACATCAGTTTCTGTATAATTAGAGAGGCTTCGCTAATGGGTCGACAAACTGAACTGCTTTTAGTCCTGTGTTACAATTATATTATATAAAAAATACTCGCTGTATTCGACCTAATAATCGCACCATATGCTCGGAAAAAAATTGGTCCATAGAAAAATGTCGGAATCTGTTCTTACAAGCGTACACCAACATTTCTCTAGACAATAAGGTAACTGTTCAACAGCAGTGGTGTCATTTGGTGACTAATGTAGAACAACTGAAAAGTTGTGCCAACTGTTTACCACCAGATGGCGACACTTCAGTTGTTCCACACTACTCAAATTGCAATAATTATGGATTCTGATGATTAACAAAGGTGGTGTGCGCTAATTAGGGCATGTACGCTTAATAGGTTGAATACGTATTTGAAGCCTGGTTTTGTCATGATGCAAATGTGACAATGACTATTGATGGTATATTTTGGGTTGCGCGAGAAGGCACCATTTTACTTACTCTCAGCTATCTCCCTGTGTGCTTCTGTACATTTGAAATGATTAGATCCAGAAGAAAGGTTTTTAAACATGTTAACACATTTACAGTGTACAGTGCTTTAATGGTCTCGAGGTCCAGGTGTCAGGCTGCATAAAAACGGTATAGCTATAGCATAAGAGTAATATATTGACAAACTTTCAGCCATTCTCTATCATTATTTTGTCAATACATAGCAATGGAATTGTCATACAGTGATTTCTGAGCAAACATAGCATATCGTTCTTTTGACTTGTTTGTTACCACTACGTTGCATATTATAATATGTTGGTGAACCTATGCAAATATGCTTTTATTAAGTCTTACTATTATATTGATGTCTGCACCACTTAACACATTTTCTGCACATGATGCATATCATAGCATTTATATTCTGCAATACGAATTTGTGGTGTAATGTATAACAAATTATATGTAGTTTTTGTCCATTTAATAGATATTATTATACAATGTTATGTATATATTATTTATGAGATTACATTGGGAAATATATAACAATGTGTTGCCCAAACAAAATGTGAAATTCAATGTGTGCTGGCTGACTTTGTATAATATGTCAGTTAGTTTGCTGTCGAGGTCCAATCTTAGTAAATGAAATCATGTACATATAGATACGTGATTTGACAAGCTGTCTCGGTGTCGGTAAACGGCTAGCTGTATTTTAGTGCAGTTAGAAGCTGGGTAAGCATGTGGCATCAGTAAAATATAAATGCCAAAGACAACAGTCAGGGTTCACTGAAGTGTGACCGGCAGTTTATCCAAACTTCTAAAGGCCAGCTTACGTAAGCAATTTTTGTTCCAATTTGTCAGACGAGGCTGTGTCACATGATAACGTGCAACTAAACTGTGTGTGTTTAGACAAATGACATGTCTAATTATTGACTCATGCCACTTGAGCTTTGATGAAAGGTCACAATGCTAGTACCAGTCCTAGTGCACCTGCCGGTCGCTGATTGGCCACTGCTGCAAAATTGCACAAAAGTGTTAGTGAGATTGTGACCAGTCACAATTCTCCTGACACAGTTGTACAAAAATTGGCCTCAGTAATCAGTTTCATGCAAGTGTTTACACAACTGATACTTGCATCGCGATATTGCTCAAACCACTTTCAACAAGATTGAAAAAAGTCACCCACTTAAGCCGGCCTTAACAGCTGTAACTTAATGCGACTGAGCTAACAGCTGTCATTATCGGGCTGTCAAATGAGAGATCCCGGTTTTCAATCCTGTTGCTGCTGTTTCTAAGCTTGGACAATTTCTGTCACTATTAGTTGCTCCAGTTCACTCAAATGTAAAAATGAGTACTTGGCTATAGGTAGTGGTGGATATGTGAACGAATAGTCTTTGCGCAGTAATTGCAGCATAGCTGAATGCTTCCTAGAGAAGTCAGGTTGGCATTGGAATGAACAGGACTGCCAGGAGTTAGTGTTTTGAAAAGTCCCAAGGACTGGATACCGTTACCTTTTATCTTTTTTTTTCAAAAATGGTGGCATATACCAAACATGTTGGAGCATAAGTGACCTATATACATAGCAGCGTATCATGTGATTAATGTCCAGGAATGTCACAAGCAGTTGTTTTATTTTAACATAATGTTGAAATGGTGGTTTTATATCACCTGTTTAAGGTGCCATTGTTAGCTTGGCGTGTGTAATGATTTCAGTAATCATTATCTAGTTTATTGTACATGATCCGACGCAGGCTGGAAACACGACCTCGACGTGATGCTATTTTGTCGTACCCAGAATGCGTCTTTCGACTGAGAGACCTCGTTATCAATCAGTCATATGGTTTAGTCTGTACCGGCTTTATTAGCGTTCCTTGCATTGTGGTCTCGTGTGATTACTATGTGTGGAACTATATAGCCCTGGAAATAAGTTTTGTAAGTTAATATCTGTTTTTAGTGCAACCTCAAACCCAAAGTTCTAAGTGAACTCATCATGTTGGGATCCTGTGAAGTCACAGCACATTACTTGTTGACAGACACAGTGACACAGGAATATTGTGTAAAAGTGTATGTTTATGAAAATAATAAAATGTTGATATTATGTAAATGCTTCTCTGTGTTTTGAAATGTAGCAACACAGACGATGCCATACTTGCACAGGTTTCTTCCAACAAACCCTGGTTCGTTTGGTTCTTGCATCCCTGAACCTTTATTGTCCATGTTGGGGCAGTTACAGGATTATTATCTGTTTGGTTGAACATGTGAGTGATGTATGGATTGTAACGTGTGCACTGATCCACTTGGATAAGATTCAACACCTGAAACCCTCGGTTATGTTGACTTTTCTATATTAATGAGCAGTGATGATGCCGAGTTGGATAATCCTGATGATGCATCAGCACCATTCATATAAAAACCTTATGAAACAGTTTGGAACTGTTACAAATCCATGTTATTTATGCCTTAAATAAACAGTGAAGTGTATGATTGAGTAAATAAACATCTTTGTCTAACTAGTGCATAATGAACAGTGAGAGTGGAGATGAATGTATTAGTGATCATGTTGATAATGAGGTGCTATATTGAGTTACGCCAGTAAAACATTTTCATTATGATGACGACATTGCATAAACTATAGAGATATGATTACCTCACAAAACCAAAGAAATCCAACTTGTGATAAACATGTTTATTCCAAAACCTGCAGATACACATCCAGATCTACTGGAGATGGTGACCAGATCATGGTTGAACGAACATCAGACTAGGCACATTAGGCACATACGGGGCAATGGGAGGAAGAGGTTGAGAAGAAATGTCTCTTCAACCATTTTTTTTCACTTGTCCACGGGGACATGAATACCTTAGGCTGAATAACTCCAAAGAAACATTGTTTTAAAAAAAAAAAATGCATAGTTTTAGACCATGATTTCAGTTGCTGCATTAATTGTTTGAGACCATACAGTATGCTCAAATGTACTGATTATGAAAACATACAAATATAATTATAACAAAAAGCAATACAAACTTAGTATATTTTTGATATCAATATCCTGCTTTCAGATACATCATGTCTCAATGCTCAATGCACTGACATTCAGCAACATCAATATCCTGATACAAACAAACAGATAAACGTCTATTGCGTTATTTTTTGAGCATACAGCACGTAGCAGCTCCTACCCCCTTGAATCACCCTCTTTTTAAGCAACCGGGCTCAAATATGATCTACCCCAACTGATAGAAATAATACACTTAACCTACTTAATTTATTAACCTGGTTATTAAGCACACAGTACACGCAACAAGTATTATTATTAACCAATCGTAACAATCCTGGAAAATATATAAAACAACTAAAATCATGTTAATTACTCAATCAGCAGTTTGTAAGTGCAACTTTAACTGTGGCCTGCACAGCACGTTTTTTTAGTTTATGCTATTAGCTTAATGAAGCAGTTAATCACCAAGCAAACTTACAAATACATAACAAAATGTTCTACACAACTACCCAGATGCTCCAACCCACGTTTGCATACTTCCCTCGATACTATGTATCAAAGTTTAACATCGTATAGCATCTGTATTTCATTATTCCACTATGAGTTTTGATACCATTACACGATGAAATGCACCTATCAAAACGTGTTGCATTTGTTTATTAGAGTAAACTTTCCCACAGAACAAGACAACTAGTTCTGAAACTTCGCCAAACCCATTTTCACCACTGACCACTGGGAAACCTGCTCCCAGCATGCATCAGGGCATGCAGAGTTTGACGGCATTCCTCTTAGAGAGGGCGTCAGCATGACTGAACGGAGTCTTTAATGAAAACATTTGGTGGTGTATATTTTATTACCATGTATAAACTATCTACTGTCACTCGTATGATCATCTCTAACTATTTATTTCGTTCGCACACAACCTATTCCCACTGACTTAGGCTGTCTGAAAAATATCCTCCATTGAATTATAATTAACATAACACAGTGTAAAGGTAGAAAAATAAAACAGTTTCACACCATTCCTGATAGTAAATTGGCAAAACGAATGCATAAAGCTACTCAATGTCTACATAGCATACTGAAGCAAAACACTACAGCTAATTGGCTTCACTAGTACAATAAAAAAATGTCATGTGTCCTGTGCATTGAAGAGCATTTTGTATACTGACCCAACATGACTCAGGTCCTTTATTCACTTTACGCAGTCTTCCAATTAACATGGAAGCATCCGTGTTGCAGGATGTACCAAATAAACAATGGAATAATCCATGTCGCAGGATGTAGCAAATAAACAATGGAACATACATATTGTAAGATGTACCAATTCAAAATAAACAATGGAAGCACCCAAATACAAATCAAACAATAGAAACTTCCATTCTGTAAGACACGCCATCTATTTGTGTTGATTCACGACCATAATGTTGCATCATAGCAGCCTTGATCTTCATAGCCTGACCAATGAATACACTACTGTATCAAAGCAGCCTTGACCTTATAGCTTGACCAATGAATACACTACTGTATCAAAGCAGCCTTGACCTTATAGCTTGACCAATGAATACACTACCGCATCAAAGTGGCCTTGACCTTCGTAGCCTGACTTCTTTCACTGTGGTCTTGTTATTTTGGGGCATTCTGCTGGGGCAGAGGGCAAGAAACACCTACAACACACACTCGATGTCAGTTCTCTCAGGAAATCCAGAATAACCCACACAAACATGCATGCACGCACACGCGCACACGCTTTATGCACTATGTCAGCATTTTAATATAATATTGTCAAAATGTCATATGCCACCACAACTTAATAAATTTTAGTCTTTCTCAGCATATGTCCCTAGGGGAGAGTAGACCTGGTTGACATTTTGGCACAGTATGGCCACTTGGTGGGCAGATGTTATACACTAATAAAGGAACTATTCCTACCTGTGCAAATTGGAATCTCGGTTAATAAATGAATACCTAGAGGTGTGGATTTTTCCGTTTAGAAATGAGTAACATCAGCGTTAAAGGCAAATTTGTATCGGAACTAGAAAGTAACAGGTTGAGGTAATATACATCGAATGCAGACAAATAACATAAATAGTTCATGGTTTACCCATAATTGTTAAGGATTTTCTGGAATTTGCTGGTGCACGTAGGATACATTCTTTAGTATTCTTTTCTTCTGCATCAACAGGGTATTAACATGCCAAATGGCATGCGTATAACAAGTCATCAATTCAAAACATGTCCAAAGGACAGCTCTCGCAAATAATCTAGTTGCGCGCTATCAGATGACCCAAAGTTTCGCAAGATCCAATGAACACATCCAAGTTTGCATGGCCAGATTTTTTTGAGCATGCACGGTAGTGCCCTGCGCAGGCCGGGCCTCTACGGCAAACCAGCGGACGTAGCTAATCATGTGGGTTCATTTGTGGGTCTTATAGATTTCTATTTCTACTCACCTGGCTGCCAGAGGGACTGGACTCTTCCCGGCTCATTCCATGGAACTGTCATCGAGGCATGATGCACTGGTTGACCACCAGGGGGCGCAGTAGTTACATCTGGAGCCCAACTGCCTGCAGGGGGCACCACAGGTGTCCACACCTGCTTTGCAGACCACCCCTTCTCGGCACCCCCATTCTGTTAACAGAGCACACGATGTATTGCAACATTCAAATTTAAAGTTTTTCAAACAGATACTTTATGTAAACATGGCTACCTACTCATACACCGTCTTTCTAGAGTGTCTGTACTTCAATCAAGTATCTAGATCAACAGCTTTCTAAAGTGTACATACTTCAACCAAGTGTTTAGATCAACGGCTTTCTTGTGTGTAAATACATTAACCAAGTGTCTAGATCAACAGCTTTTAAATTAGTCTTGTTGGCACGTCACAACTTGGCAAGTCAAGTCTCCAGTTGCTGACTTGCAAGTCAAGTATCATGTCAATGACCTCCAAGTCTAAGTGTTGAGTCATCTTTCTGAATTTCAAGTCAACTCGCATGTGAAAAGGGCAACTCAAGTCCTACTAGATTTAGCCCCTATGACTTGAGTCAACAAGTCTGTTAAATTAACACATTCCAGCTAACATCTAAAGTAGAAGAAATCAAACATGCTGTGTTAGAGTAATACTATCCATTATGTTTAAATTCTTTGTGGTGGATGAACAATTATTGCAAAATTATGGAAAAGTCTTACATTTTTTTGGCAAAACTGAATTGGAATCGAACATTTTGGCAGAAAGAAGTTGAAAATATTATCCAATTCCTACACATGTTGCAAAGTGTCCTAGATTTGTCTGGCAAAATGTTAAACATCTGTCAATTGGCACCAAGGTCCTTAGTGTGGCATGTCTACACTGGTGTAATGAGGTTTACAAGATTACAAACCAATACAAAATGTTAAACAGTTGCCCATTGACACCAAGGTCCTTGGTGTGGCATGTTTACACTGGTGTAATGAGGTTTACATGTTTACAAACCAGTACAAAATGTTAAACAGTTGTCCATTCACACCAAAGTCCTTGGTGTGGCATGTTTACACTGATGTTGTGAGGTTTACATGGTTACAAACCAGTACAGATTAACTATTGCATAGTTCATTTCTAAATTTGTATCTGACAACAGACAAGGAAAACAGTCTAGAAAGAAACACTTGTCAAAAGAAGCTATTAGAAAAATAGTGTTTAAGCAAACTATGTGGAGGGTTTATAGGTGTAGCAGAAAGGATGAAGACTACGCAAATTACAAAGACGCACTTAACCTAGCTACAACTGAAATTAGAAAATCTAAAAGAACCTTTGAAAAAAAATTGGCAGATATGGATTTATGCAACTTACAGCTGCATAACAGGTTTTATGAAATAACCAAGGCAAGTCTTGCTCTGGGTGTCTGAGACTACACCGGGACTATTTGGCCAAATAATTTGTATTACTCCACGCTAGTCAGCCAATCACAGCTTAACGGAAACCAGTTCAAACCAGAATCAACAGCTGGAATCTTTCACTCCTGTTCCAGTCTCTGCATTACGAAGTTGTGTCTAGAAAATTTGTCTCTCGAAATACTTTGGTTTTACCAACAGTCGTTACGTCTTCAAATACGTTTTTGAGAGTGACCACTTCGAGCTCTCGAAATCCGCCCTCCTCCCCACCTTCTTTCCTTAATTTTCAATACTTAGTGTAAAATGCGATTGTACATCGTTGATGAAATAGGAAATTGGAAGATGTCGAAACCGCTTTCCCCACTTTTTGCTTTATACTAGATGAACACAGGGGTTTGTCCCCTAGTAGTTGGTGTTCATGGGGTTTTCTGCGCAGACAGGCTTCCTGTTTCTTCATCAGTATTCTTGGCTTATGTTTATATAGGTTAGCGAAATGGCCCCACCTGTTTGCAATTAAATTTGTGTACTCGTGGTGGAATGTCTGTATTCTTCGCATTACATGTTCATGATGACTTCTTGATGTATATATGTTATTGTCATGCCTGTAGGAATGTGGGCTCTGAGAAACTTGCCGGACGGGGCTGTACATGTGTTCAGTTCCTGTCTGGTTTGCTTTGAGGAGCTCACGTTCCTGTTAATGTGCTTCCCAAAGTGGCTGCGTGATAAGCAGTCCACTTTGCAATAAAACATCATTTATTTGGCCCTTTTCAATCTCTACTACATCGGACTTGTGTTGGTTATTGCATAAAACATAACAAATGACAGCAAGAGTTTCTATGCTTATGTAAGGAGTAAACAGAAAGTTCGAGGTAAGGTCAGACCACTGGAAAACAACAGTGAAAACATAATTTCAGACGGGTTTCAAATGGCAGAGGTCCTGAATGGGTATGTCAGCTCAGTTTTTACCACAGAAGATATCAGCTCACTTCCAGTTCCATTTACTAAATTTGAGAGCAATAAATCAGAACATTTAGGGCAGTTATTTTTAACTCCTGAAATGATAGCAAAGAAAATTAAGATGAAAGATAATAAATCACCTGGTGTTGATGGGATATTACCAAAACTGCTTAAGAAAATTGTTGAGCAAATTAGTACACCATTTGCAAAATTGTTTAACTTGTCACTAGAAGAAGGAATAGTTCCTTCAGAACGAAAAGAGGCAAACATTACGCCGCTATTTAAGAAGGGATCGAGGAATAAGCCAGAAAATTACAGACCAGTGAGTTTAACATCAGTTGTGTGTAAATTACTCGAAACATTAATTAGAGACCACATGGTGGAATTCCTTGTAAAACATAAATTAATAAATACATCTCAACATGGGTTCCAAAAAGCAAGGTCATGTCTAACTAATCTCAAAATCTGTTTTTTTGAAAAAATTACAAAGTGGGTAGATGACGGGTCACCAGTGGATGTTGTCTACTTAGATTTTCAGAAAGCTTTCGATAAAGTGTCACATCAATGACTGTTACTTAAACTAAAAGCCCATGGTACAGGTAATGATGTAATCAACTGGATAGAAAAGTGGCTTACACATAGAAGACAGAGAGTAATAGCAGATGGTGAGATTTCAAATTGGAAATCTGTTTTGAGCGGGTACCACAGGGATCTGTGTTAGACCCTATACTGTTTTTAATATATATAAATGATTTGGAAGATGACATATCTAGCAAAGTACTCAAATTTGCAGATGGCACAAAAGTATTCAGAAAGGTGACTAATGATACAGATAAACAAAGTTTACAGGATGATCTAGATAAATTAGTTAAATGGTAAAAAAATGGCAAATGTTATTAAATTTTTGGAAGTGTAAATGTATACACATAGGACATGGAAACATGGACAAAGAATATAAAATTGGGGATGCTGTACTAGGTAGAACCACACAAGAAAAGGACTTAGGAGTAACATTTAGTGCTGACATGAAATTTCCAGAGCAACGTGGGATTGCTGCTTCAAAAGGAAATCAAATTCTAGGGCTAATTAGGAGAACTATCACGTATAAGGAGAAATAGCTAATTGTACAAGGCAATTATAAGACCACATTTGGAATATTGTATTCAAGCATGGAGGCCGTATCATAAAAAGGACATAGACAAGCTAGAAAGAATACAACGAAGAGCAACTAAATGATTCCAGAATTGAGAAACCTTAGTTACGAAAATTGCTTATTACAATGTGATTTGACAACACTAGAGACCAGGAGACTAAGAGGAGACCAAATAGAAGTGTTTAAAATAGTGAACAGTTATGAGGATGTTGATAGGAATATGTTCTTCAAACTTAAAGAAGGCAGTAGAACCAGAGGACACAAAGCAGCATTAGTTAAGGAACAGTGTAGGTTGGACATGAGAAAGTACTCTTTCTAACAGAGGGTGATACATGAATGGAACAAACTGCCAAATGATTGTGTTAATGTTAGTAGTGCAAATATGTTTAAAAATAGAATTGACAGATATCTGATAAGGACAGCCTTCACATAGATGAGAAAATTGTTGGACTCTCGATAAGTCAATGGCTTCCTTGTTCACTTGCCATCTGGAACTTGTTGTTTGGGATGGCAATCTTGTTAAATCTTGTTAAACTGTGTTTTTGGTATTTGCCAGTTTCAGGCTGGTGCATTTGTTTCTGTGTTTGACAATTTCTCCAATGCTATATTTTATTTAAAGCCAAGCGTAATTTACTCCAACCAGATACATATGAGACTTGAGATGGTGCACTGACCAGTGGCGTGCCTGGGTGGATGGCTGACACAGCTGGTCTTCTGGCCACTCTCTCATCAACCACACCTTTCTGACCACTGCAACAACATTATTATTATTACTCAAATTTATAAAGCGCCATATATCTGGGACCAGCCCATTCATAGGTGCTTACATACATGAAATCATAAAATAATAAATATATAATATTAATAATTATTATAGTTATTATATATACAAAAATAGAGTACTTGATTAATATGAATAAATAAATAAATAATTATAGTAAATAAACATAGTAAATAACTAAATAATTATAATAAATAAATAACTAAAATACATGTTCATAAGTGTCCTCATTCACATAACGCAGGAACGTTTACTATACACGTATTACATCCTTCTACCTAAAGGATAAAATAAAATATTTTAAATGATAACGAAACCTAGGCAATTGTTCATGTGTTCATGCATCACGTCCAGACCTCCTCGCTGCCAGTGTTTCTGACTACAACTGGCAGATCAACCTATCGAAACGCTAATTTTTCAGTTGCTATTTTAAGTTAACCAATGAGATTGTGGGCTTGAATTTACAAGGCCGGCATACGGGAACTTCACTTTAATTGGCTGTGGACCCACCGTCACTGGTCAGACAGGTAGTGATAGGCATTTCCTGGAAACACTTGTAGTTTGGACGCAGGCATATCTGGTTCCCAGAAACACGTTGATCAAGACAGCAAGTAGGTCGACGTACAAATGATTCAGCGTATAATTAAACACGGTGTGGGGTAAAACTGACAAATCCACATTGCAACAGGTCGATATGGCAAGGGTACCATAGTACTACTACCACCCTAGGCTAGCGAGTTGGTGTTTTCACAATTCAATCACAGAACAGGGGTGTCCCCTGTGGAATGCGAGCAAAACAACAACGCGATTCTCACCCATGCATGGCGCTGCTGTAGTCATGAGTCATCATCCAGGGAACCTCTCCAGTCGATGATGATTCGTCACTGCAGCTGCTCGAGTCGTAGATGGCTGACCAGTGGCGCCCTCTGTAGTCTTGGCTGGACACATGCCAAACAGGGCAGGAAATTAGCAGCCTGAGATTATCTAAATTATGAAATTTAGAACTCTCAAAGACGACCTTCTGGGTTGCATCAAAGTGACAGTGAACGCACGCAGTGAAACACAAACATATTCCTCTGTGAGTGCAATTAAATAAATGAACAGGACAAACAGTTGTGAGCACGACCAAGGCAGGATGTGTGTATATTTATCTATATTTTTGATTCTTTCTACGTGCACTTTTGAAGCATAACATATTTGTATATTTATATACATTTTTACTTGTACTGTATGTATATATATATATATATATTTTGTTTGAAATAAACATTATTATTATTATTATAATGTTCTAGGCATGTTGTGCCGACTAATAGTATAGTGTAAATGTACAAGAAAATTCTATGTGGCGTTGTGCATAGTCTGTGTATAGTCACAATGGCCATACAGGATCGGAGTAAATTACACTTGGCTAAATAAAATATATCATTAGTAACAGGTGCCAGTAATGCAGTCATCCCCTATACAGCTCGTCCTCTACTTCCCCTGGCAAACATACCAGATCCAAGGGACCTAGGCTGTGGCACACTGGTTAGCTCTCAGCAAGAGCACTCGGATTTTAATCCACCTATAGTGCCGTTTCGAAGCTTGGGCAATTTCGTTCACTCCACAATGCCTCAGTTCAATCAGCTGTATAAATGAGTACCTGGCCAGACAGTGGTGGATATATGTGAAAGAACAGTCTTCGCGCAGTAACTGCAGCGTGGCTGAATGCTTCCTGAGAAGTCGAGTTGGCACTGGAATGAACAGGTCTGTTGGGGGTGAAGTATAAAGAGTGGCCCCAACTGCTGGATACCGCGCTATAGAAGAACTTACCTACGACCGGTTAGTAAGAAGGCAAAGACCATACCATTGAGTTACCAAGCCTGTTCAACAGCTGTGGCTGTGAGAATTTCATTAAATCGTATCATCTTGCGAGGCAATTTGCAGAATTGACTGAGCCGCGTTATGGACAATTCTGCAGTGGCTCATGAGAGATGAGAGTCCATGAGAGTGACACAGTTACCCCGTGTGGGATCTTTTACTTTCTCTGGCATAGACACCAGGTAGACGGGACCAACGGCTTTTAGTGTCTCTTCTGAAAGACACAGGCAAAGTTGGGTGAATGAAATTGCCCAAGTTTCGAAACGGCAGTAGGTGGTTTCTAACCCTGGTCCCCTCGACCGACAGTTTGACGTTTTACCACACAACCACTGTGCCTCCGTGCCTCTGCGAAGAAGCACATATACTCACCCATCAGCTGCCGTGACATACGGCCAATTCCTCTGGCCACTGCTGTCATCCACGGCCCATGGACTAGGACCCTGCATGTATGCAGGGTCATACTCCATCGGCATCTGTGTCCATCCAGCCATCCCTGACTGAGGATACTCGCCTTCAGCACACAGATTCTCGTACGTGTACATGTGATTCATCGTGTCCTGGAGAGAGAATCCCTGCCCTAGTTTCGTTGGCCACGTGTTTGTTTTGCTCTTGTTCATGACGGTCTCCGCGGTCGTCAGACTGTCGGAGCGGCGGTGCTGGTGGTATGCAGGAGCGCCGCCTGGCACTACATGACTGCGTTGACTGCCGACGGCCTTGGAGATGTTGGCGTGGCGCGGGGCAGGAACCGGCTGGGAGACGTTGGCACCACCACAGGACAATAGGTTAATGACTGTGTCCAGTTCCTCCTGGCTTGCAATGCACACGTCACCTGTTAATCAACATCATCATCACATGGCATCTGCCAATCAGCATTATCATCACAAATCACCTGTCAATCAACATAATCATCACATGTTGGCTGTCAATCAGCATCTTTATCATGTTAACATCAACTAACAGTGTTGTAACTTGTAATGTCTTATACTATCTGAACATTAGGCATCATAAAAAATCCCGGTTTACGCGCATTTAAAAACATGAATTTATAGCTATTTAGTACAGCTTCACAATAAACTAAAATTTAAATACTAAACACATGAATAATAGCATAAGTCAACGCATGATATGAGTTGTCATACATGGGCGACGGGCCTTCCTTTGAGTGATATACATGTAGGCATGGTGTCTACGTAGGTGCATGGTGTCTACGTAGGTGCATGGTGTCTACGTAGATCAAGGCAGTCTAACTTGGAGTTGATTTCACTCACTACCAGATTGGGGTCAAATACATTGTAATTGGAATTGAAACACCAATTCCAATTCCCAAATTGTAACTGGTGTTTTGTTTTTAAAAGTAATTGGAATTGGTGAAAATGTAATTGGCATTTTCAATTAATTTTGAATTCGCTTTTTAACTACATCATGCAACTTAAAAAAATTATTCATTAGAAATAATCAATAAAATATTAATTATTTGTTGAGTACATCATATATGTTTGCCATTATGTGTCATAATATGCAGAAACTTAATAAAGCTACTCTAAAATAAATGAGTATATCTATACTTGCTCTGTTGACATACTTTTATTTCGATACGTAATTGACAATTGGGATTGTGGTGGAATTTGATTTAGCATTTGTAGCTGGTGCGGAAATGGAATTGATATATTGGTATCAATAATATAATTGGCCACAGGCCTGCTCACTGCCACACAATATCTGCAGACGTTAATCTCATGAGGCATGTATGGCGTACTTATTCACCTTCCCAAGTCTAAATAGATAATTGGATTTACATCTATAGCACAGATGTAGGTAATTGACCTGGCCACCCAACCACATGTACTTGACGGGCAGGACAACGACTGACGAAGAATATGACATGTAAGGAGCCGTTCACAATTATTAACATTTATGTATTCGTACAAAGCGTACTAATCCTCACACCATCTCCCTCGGCCCCAAGTTATTTCTTTAAAACGTTGATAATTTTTCAGATTGAAAAAAAGATCGATGTAACAATGAGACAGTGCATGTATTGAACATAAAACAATAACCATCAGAATACATTTACAAACATTTACCTCCAATAATTGTGTTGAAGCTTTGTGGTTTTCTAATGATTCCATGATGTTGCAATTGTTTTCCACAAAGTTGTGAATCTCCCAGATATCAGACTGTATTATAGCGCCGCGACCATACACAACTTAAAACAATGCTAATTCCGAAACACTTCACTGTGTGGCATTGCATGATAATATTGTGCATGTGATCAACACTAAACAAATTTGTATGCAGGCCTTGACCCCCACCCTTCCCCTTTAGTAACCTTTGTACGAATGGGTAAATGTAAATTGTGAACCACCCTTGATGTATAGAACTGTTTCCAAAAATTTTTTAAATCATGTGACAGGTGATTTTTCTTATCTTCTGCACAGTATTTATTACAACTGTACAAAACAAGCACGAGATGGAGCCTACCTCTAGGGACTGCCTTTTTCACAGCAGCCGCAACCTTGCTAATGTTCAGACAGTTGCAATGGTGCATTCATGAAAATTACTATTATTATATTATTTTGTTATATTAATATTATCCTACCAAGTTAGTACTTTTATGCCTGGAGACAGGTGAATTTCTTTAACATTTGTTGGCAGTTGGCTTTGTTATTAACTTATACATGTTTTAGTCTAGTTGTGCCTCTTTTGTAATGTTTCTGATTTACATGTACATTTGTTTTTACATAGGCGAGAGTGAGTGGTGTGTGTAACTGGATGGCTGCGTGAGTTCTTACGCCATGCCACAAATTCCTTGTTAATTTTTTTAAACGTTACTTGGCAATAAACCATCTGAAACTGAATCTAGCTTGAGACCCTGAATCTAGCTTGAGACCCTGAATCTAGCTTGATACCCTGAATCTAGCTTGAGACCCTATGCTTGCATTTGTTATTAATATATATCTGACCTAGGAAAGTAAGATAGTGGCCAACCGTGCAAAACAAACATTTAGTATGCAACTATATTAAAGAAAACAGAAACATGGTATGTGAAACACTGCATGCTGGTAAATCACTTTCTTGTCGAATTAAGGTGTAATTTTCTGTGAACTAAAACATGCTGATCGTTGAAAATATGCAACAGTAAAGAGTAATATTCTAGATCTCTAAAAGGTGCTTATGCTAAAATAATTTTCCAGGTAATGATCTTGCATCTGGCGCTACCTGCTCATGGCCCAGTAAATCATAACAAGCGTGTCAACATCTGCTCATGGAAAAGCAGGAAAAAGCTCATGAAATGCGAGAAATGCCCTCCTCTGCTAACTTTTTGTCATTCTTAGCATTTTTCGTACTTTAATGATGTTTGTTTGGGGCACCATTTCGATGTGCAACTCTCGTTCACGGTGAACGCACACACGAGAAAATCATTTGAGACCAACAAAATAAAATGTGCCTCGTGTGCATCAAATATAATGTGAATTTTGCTTGTTTTTAACAAAAAGTGAGACATTTTGGCAAATAAGTGGGGGAAAGAATAGAAAGCTGTATTTCCCACCCAAAAGCAGTAATGCTGACACCTATGCCCTGATGAACACTCACCGGCATCTTTTATCTGCCCTGCCACTGGTCGCTTCTCTTCTGTCTCCCTCTTAATGCCGCTCCGTTGCTGCAAAACTGTCCTTGGCTTCGGTTTGATTTCTGGTTGTGAAACCTTCCGTTGTTGTTGCACTGGCTGCTGTTGTTGCTTCGGCTGCTGTTTCTTGAACTGTTGCACCTGCTGCTGTTGTTGCTGCAGCTGCTGCTCCGAGTCCAGTGACTGCTGTTGTTGCTGCAGCTGTGACTGCTGCTGTGGTTGGCACTCGAGGCCTACGAAAAACACACTCTGGCCCTCACTAGATGGCACCACTGTCTTGGGACTGAGCTTCGAGAAAAACGATGATATCTGCTTCCTCAGACTACTTGGCGAGTCAACAGAGGGTGACATCCCTGGAGACTTAACCGGCTCCCCGTACTGGGGTTGAACCAACTTGGCATCAATGCACAAACCCTCTGACTTGGTGTCAACCTTTGATCTGGCTGAGTGTTTGGGTAGCATGGCGGCAGTCACATGGTTTAATGAACTATTTAGGTCTTCGGTTGCCTGGCAACGGGTGAACTCTGTGATGTGTTCAGTGGCGCAGTGGAAAAACTGGTACTGCGCTTGTATGAATCTCAAGAGATTCTTGGCAATCAACTGCAAGAAACGGACATTTAGAAACTGTAAAGTAGAACATTGCGTTTGGCCATTTGGTGTATTAGCACAACAATCAATTCTTGAACAATTCGGCACTCATTTAACCTTCCTTCCTAATGCTTTCCTTGTCGAAATGACCTTGGTTGCGCTGTTAGCACTCGCCATGATATGTAACTGACAAAATGTTATCAAAACACTTTAACCAGCTTGTCATGGAAACAATGTCAGGACTAGTGGCAGGGTGGCATACTGGTGGCAAGGTGGCATACTGGTGGCATACTGGTGGCAAGGTGGCATACTTATGAAAAGACAGTTTCGCCCAGGCAGCAGATTAAGTCAAAAGTAGTCGATATGACACCTCCAGTAGATTTTCTACATCCATTTTCCATAACCTTTACACCAGCATAGCCCAATTGTGACCATTGTGATAGGAATGTTGTTCCTATGATGGATTAAATAAATATATTAGTGAAATGTATTTTGAAAATGCTCATAATATTTATGATATATTGTTGTATGATGAATTTTCATCATGACCATGTTTTTTTTAGTGAAAAAAGCCTCCGGTTGCTATGATGGGTTACTGCATGGAAAACCAATCACTTCTGTGCATTTAGAGGATTGAATCATTGAAGAAAGTCAAGAAGCGAGGGCTAAATTCTACTTCGGCACAGGTGACTACAGGCAAACTAGCCATTTTCAATTTGAAAATGATGTGATATTTTGGCGATTGCTTTTACATGGAATGATACAAAGACAACACTACTGATATCTGTTATTTAAGAAAATGTTCATCAAGTTGGTATAGACAATAATGATTTTCTACTAATTACATCTATTGAGATTTACTTACTCAATGTTTCGGCTACAGTAATAATTGCTTCAATGATGGGAGAGAGCAAAGGTGACAGAGAATGCAACAGAAACGCGAGATGGATTAAAGAGGTCATATGGACCAGAAAGATGACTCCAATCAGGGGGGGATACCAACTCAGCCAAGTATGGGATGGCCTGCTTGGCATGCCAGCTGGCAAGGAGAAGAACAACTAGTCGTCAGAGAATTCAGTTTCTGATGAAGGCTACTGACGGTAGCCGAAACGTTGAGTAAGTAAATCTCAACAGTTTTCGTTAGAAGAAAATCGTTACTTCAAGTACTCACATCATTGTCTGTGGTGTGGTCATGTGACCCAACCTGCCAGCATGTCTGGACGTCACTGGCCAGTTGCGCCATCTCGCCGGCAGCTGCCTTCTCTACGTGCTGCAACATGTCTCTAAACTGCATGGCCATCGACCCGTGACCAGAATCCTTCAAGTGACCAGTGAACTCGTCCGCCAGTCTCGTGGCTGCGACACACAGCATCCCTACACTGTCCATGTAGGTCTGTAGGCTGGTCAGAAGCCATGGTGGGGACTGTCCAGCAGTCACCGACTGTCCAGTGGTCAGCAAGGTCATGGTCGGGTCAGTGTGGAATACTGACCTCGTCTTGGGTATAGGTTTCGGGCTGCTCGCCTTGGTCTTTTTCAGTACGTTTGTGTGTGTCTTTGTCTCGCTGACTGGGGTTTTACCAGACTCGCAGCAGTTCTGTAAATGAGATACATCGCCATCATTGTGAGGTTAACAAAGGTTTTGGCAATTCTATGTCTATTCCTTTCATGTGAAACTTCTGTCCTAATTTATGAAAGAAACATCAGGTAAAGATGTGTTGTTAGAATAATTAATTTGTTTGTGTCTTTAAATAAAATTCTGGCTGTGAATCGAAAACAATATTAATCAAATTGATAATATATAAATAAATATTAATTATTAATAATATATTTTATTTGATATAGTGCCAGATCCAAAATTGTATGCGACACTTCCAAACATATTAAAAACTAATAAGATGGTCTATGATTGCTAAATAAATAAATATATTAAAATACTATTTCTACCATTTCTTACTTTGTTTAGTTTGTTTGTGTCTGGCGCTGCTGCAGACTTGCTTTCTGTGACTGAAACATTAGGTGAACTTATGGGAATGTCTGTATGAAAGACCGAATGACCGTCTGCCGATCGGCTGCTGCTCGAGCCACTAAAGTGCCTGCGTATGTTCTCCATGCTACAGAGTTGCTAGTGCTGATGAATGGGATCTACTTGGAGGCCTGCTCCAACGGTGTCTGCGCTCTTCTGATCATGTGAGCACATCAATGTTCACAAAAAAAAACAGCACATTTCTTGTCATGTTAGCCAAATGTCATCTTCTCCCATGGCGACATAGCTGCAGGAGGGAGACAGCATCTAATCCATCTGGAACATAAATAAACATTTTATCCAGTTAGTGTCTAATATCGAAGCTGCACTCATTACAGTGGTTACAACGTTAACCAAATTAAAGATACTGATATATAAATATAACATAAAAATGCCATAACATATTCATGACAGATAATAATTCTGACATTCGTTTGTATTTAGGTAATACTAAAATCATGATTACACTAGTACCACTGCAACTCACAAAACTATGTAAAGCTATGTCAATGTAAAACAAATACATTTAACAATACTGACTGTATAAGTGCAAAACAGAAACAATGTTCTTATTCATAAATATGTTTATGAGAGTCTGCATTTATGAATGTGGTTTTTATTGCAATTATTAATTTTTTATTACATTCTATTTCAGTATATATACATATCACATATATCCATTGTCATATACAGTAAAACCCATCGGAAACAGCCACCCCTTGGAAACAGCCACCCCTGGAAACACCCACCCCTTGGAAACAACCACCCCCTGGAAACAGCCACCCCTGGAAACACCCACCCCTTGGAAACAACCACCCCCTGGAAACACCTACCCCTTGGAAACAGCCACCCCTGGAAACAGCCACCCCCTGGAAACAGCCACCCCTGAAAACAGCCACCCACCCCTTGGAAACAACCACCCCCTGTAAACAGCCACCCTTTGGAAATGGCCACTGTAGCAGTCTGTTTTTGCCACATCTGTATATTTGACCAGCCTATGTAATTCAGTCACTCCTTTAACCAGGCCACTTTATCTCAGTCACTTCGGTGGTCGCTTTAGAGGAGTTCTACTGTATACGTCATCCACCTGACAACCTATCAGTGTCTTATGCACTGCCAGGTTAGTGCAGACAACAGCTCAGGACCCAGACAACACAGCTCCACTAGATAATACAAGATAGTGTATATTTAACTTCCTTCCAACCCAGTATCCGGACAGTGGGATACCTATAAGATACCTATAACTGACCTTTACACAGACTCATAGAGTGGGATAACCGTGATGACATAGGATGGCAGAATGTTACTGTATAGGTCCCAATACGAGATACTCCCGTAAGATGTCACCAAAAACAAGAAGATTTTGTCTACAAACGCAGGGATTCTTCCATTACTGACAGGTCCATATTCTGTTAACCAGCAACTAAAAATTTAATCCTGTGCACAGCAGAAGTCTCACAGTCAACAAACGTGCCCATTTCCATTCACTATTTTTGCAAGGTGCAAAATATCCTTGAAAGGGAGCACTGTATCAAAGGGAGGGAAGGAGAGAGAGGGGGAGAGAGGGACAATATCAAGGGTGGAGTAAGATATCTAGCATAATTTGTCCCCAGGAACCATATGTGGAATACTACTATGCAGTATGAATTGTGCGGGATAACTTTTTTAATGCAAAATACTGACCCCAGGGGTGGGACAGTAGTCAATGTCTATAGTAAAATAAACAAATGAGTATTCCATATGGTCAATTCTACATATGGCTATGATACAGAAAGTGAAAGACTGTGTGAAAGTCAGCTTAGTAATAGATATTACATAAACTGATATCTTGCATATAGGACACATTTGGAAAAAACAACAGGGCATCATGATTGAGGTGTGCAATCGCTCTCGCTCCCTATCGCTCGAGCAAAGAGAGCGATTTATCGCATGCGTCAGTTGCTAAAATCGCTCGCTGCCTGCAAGTGTTCATCTTGACAAGGAGTTTCTTGAGTATTAGATTCACTAGGAAAGTCTATCTTCTTTACAACGCAGTGTTCGGGCTTCTATATTCGGATTTCACACATCATCCGTCACCGGGGATGGCGATGGCAGCCCGCTGCACCAAGATTACAAGAACGGCATCGAAGCCACGGCACGATGTGCTGGTCACATGGTTTATAAAAAAGGTATCAAATGAGTGGACTGGCATCAATGAGTGAATTATGTTTGAATGTTACATACTGTTGTATGTCAAACTGAATAAAATACGTGTACAGTTATGGAACAGATGAGGGATCAACAATATTTCGCTACGATCTGATTGACCGACTACACTGTAATGGCAATCGAAAATAATAACTTGGATCTGAGCTACCGAACACGCACATGGGTTGACACAGAGTGTAAAAGTCGATCAAACATTGAAAACACGTCGCACATTAAAAAACAGCGCTGTCATGGCACAGCGCACTGGTACGGCATTGGCCTTGCCTAGGGCTAGGCCACGTCTACAGTGATCGGTGACATGTTGCATTTCAAAACTGTTTCACCAATTGCAATGTATGGGGTCTACTAAAGTAAACATATATTTCATTGTAAAAAAGTCATAGCGCCAACAAGTACCATTTCATGGCGATAACAGCAGAATCTGAATTGGAAATGGTGGCGCCACCACATGGTAAAAAACTAAACTAACAAATCGCTCGCCTAAGTTACCTTACCTCACATCACCTATCCTCTTCGGCTTAAGCACTTGAAAAAAAATGTATCTAACTTTCTGTTGTCTCCTTCGTTAATTATCCATGTTTCACTTCCATACAACAACCCTGGTTTAACAAATGTGTTAAAAAGCCTCAATTTAGATCTCAATGTGTATATATTTGAACTCCATATTTGCTTTAGTTTCATGAAGGATACCCTCGCTTTACAAATTCTGTTAACAATGTCATCGCCACCTCCTCCTTGCTTACTAACGTTAGCACCCAGGTAGTTATACTTGTCCACTTCCTTTATCTCTTGATCATCGATTAGTATTCTGTTTTCGCACTTGCTGTTTATCCTCAATATTTGAGTTTTCTTTTTATTTATTCTTAGTCCTATCCTTGCTGCAAATTGATTCAGTTGTCTTGTCTTTGTTTGCATGTGTGTGTAGCATGACATGAGTGCTATGTCGTCGGCAAAGTCCAGGTCCTCTAGTTTTGACGTGAAGTTCCATCTTATCCCTGTTTTGTTTTCTGCTCTTGTGTTTCTCATTATCCAGTCCACTACCACCAAGGAGAGCAATCCAGACATTACATCTCCTTGTTTAACTCCAGTTTTGAACTTGAACCACTCCTGATTCCTCACCTTCGTCTAACACTGCACATTCACTATCTTCGTATAACATCTGTACCATGTGGATTATCTTGCATGGAATTCCATAGCTCTCCATAATTTTCCATAGACTCTCTCGGTGCACTGAGTCAAATGCTTTTTCAAAGTCCATAAATGTGATGTATAGAGTTGCCTGCCATTCCACTACCTGTTCTATAATATTTTGTAAAATAAATATCTGTTCTACTGTGCCTCTCCCACTTCTGAAACCTGCTTGTTCGTCTCTCAACTTGCTGTTAACTCCATCTCTTATTCTGTCAATGAGTATTTTTCTGAATACTTTACTAGGAACAGATGTCAAAGTAATTCCTCTCCAATTCCCGCACTCTGTAAGGTCACCTTTCTTCAGTATTTTAACAATCAGTCCCTGCTTCCACGTTTTTGGCACTTTCTCTTGTTCCCAAAATGTTCTGAATAATTTAACAAGCCATTTCTCTGTTGTATTCATGTCTGCTTTTAATAATTCTGCTGTAATTGCATCCTTGTCCCTTGCTTTCCTGTTTTTCATCTTCCTTAGCGCTGTTCTAATTTCTGCTTTTGTTACTGGGTCAGTGCTGATTTCATTTATGATCGGATCTATCTCCACATCTGTTACACGGTCATCAGGTATAGGTCTATTACGGATTTCCTCAAAGCGTTCTTTCCATCGCCCCCTTCTGGCCAATCCTTGTGTTATTAAATTTCCACATTTGTCTTTCACTGCATTTGTTGTCTTACGTTTGTCATTACTGAGGGTTTTTGTAATATCATACACTTCTTTCAATCTTCCATTACGTGCTGCTTCCTCTGCTTCCATGGCAAGGTGGTCAACCCACTTCCTCTTGTCTTGCCTCATGCTCTTCTTCACTTCTTTGTCTTTACACCTATATTTATCCATGTAATTCTGCTTAATCCTATCTGACTTTGTCTGCTCGATGTTGTTCTTCAGTCGTTTTCTCTCTTCTACTAACTCCCACGACTCCTTGCTGATCCATGGTTTTTGCCCTTTCTTTTTGTACCACAGTACTTCTTCAGTTGTTTCTTTGTATGCATCCTCAAAGTCTTGCCATTGTTTCTCAACTTCTTCGTCACAGTCTTGTAATATATCATATTTGCAACTTCAGTGAGAATTGGGCTTTAATAGCTGATTGCTGTAACTTAATTATATAAAATTTCTTTCTGATCGCCTTGTTTTTTTGTTTTCTCTTTAGTTTCAGCTTGATTTTTGATCGCACTAATTGGTGGTCACTCGCAATGTCGGCTCCTCTCGTGGCCCTAGTGTCCATGTCTGGTGTTGCCTACTCACTAACACATGGTCTATTTGATTCTTTGTCTTTCCTCATGGAGATGTCCATGTCTGTTTATGTATCAGTTTATGTGGAAAATGGTACCTGTTACCACGAGGTTATTGAGTCCAGAAAACAAGTCAACAGGTCTTTCTCCATTGTCATTTCTTTCACCTACTCCATGGCTTCCTATTATGTTTTCATATCCTTCATTGTCTTCTCCAACTTTGGCATTTAAATCCCCCATTACTAGGAGTATGTCATGCTTATGAACACTGTCCACAACTGTCTGAAGCTGTTCGTAGAAATTATCTTTATCTTTGACGTTGGCTTCAATTGTTGGTGCATAGACTTGTATGATTGATAGCTTTACATACCTGGAGAAGAATCTAGCATAAATAATTCTATCACTGATAGGTTTCCATTCCATCAATGCTTGTTCTGCTTTCTTCGTCATCATTATTGCCACTCCGTGTCTGTGTATGTTGTCATCTCTCCCTGAAAAAATTACGCTCTCTCCAGTGTTCATCTTGACTTTTTCTTGTCCCATCCATCTGCATTCACTAATGCCCATGACATCTATTTTATATTTATCCATTTCCCTTGCAAGCTGGGCTGAATTCCCTATAGAGTACAACGTTCTCACATTCCAACATCCTATATTTACATTAACTTTTGGCTTGGTTAACGGCATTGTCAGCCTAAGTTAATTTGGCGTATAAATCGCTCGCCTGCTGTTTTCAAACATGAAGCACTGAAACAATAATAAAGCTTTGGTTCCTCAGGATTGTTTAATGACTTAAGTAAACGTGTTTAAAATTCCCCAACATGGGCAGTTTATGATATGTGTATCCTTCCATATGATACCAACCAGCCTTAACTATTAAATGCAACGAAACAAATCAGTAACCAACACAGAAGTCAGGATCTCAAAGATTCAAGAATACGACAAACAAACATATTCCTAACTGTACCCTAAGATCTCCGTGGTTATGGTGCTACAATTTTAAGAAGCCGATGTATTCACCACTGCGTGAGACTGAGTCATTCGCAGCAGAAGTCACATTGTTGTGTACCTACATATTTCACAATCCAGTCATCTGCCGCATGTGCAGTCAATTGTGACAGAGTTGTTGACAGGTGTGTCAGCTAGATTCCACTGTCACATTATTGACATTATCGACAGGTTGTCAGGGGTACAGCATTGCTGAATGAATGATGGCTAATGATTATAGGATCTGTTGTCACAAACTATGACTCATGTGTAGAGACAAGTTTAATTACTGAAGCATAGAATATAATTAATTTTCATGTACAGCTGTACATAAATGGAGATTTTTTTTCAACATTTCAAATTCAAACAAGTTAGATGCTCATGGTGAATATTTCACTTGGTTTTTTGCCAATAAAATTTGGCAAATAGATTTTTGCCAGCAACACATATTTTAAAATATTTCTGCATTTCAAAGAATTGCTTATATTTCCCATTATAGTTCCTAAACACTGCCTTTGCACTAACCAAGACATTATCTGAAATGGGATAGCATCAACATGCAGTAAGCATGGACATGTTTCATAAACTAATTTTTACAATTTTCTTCTAATAATATTACCTTCAGGTTAAAATCTTATTATAAATACACTGTTTTCTCTACAGATCTAATAATCTGTAATCCAATGATTATTGTAAGTATTATAGAGGCAGACATGCTAACTTTGTCATATTATGTCAACCAACATTTTTACCAAGAGATACTGGGTTTTAAATTTAAATCCTAATCTTTTGTGCAAAACTGGGCAGTATTATCTAGCTACCAAACATCTGGAAATGATATTTGAAGATATTTGTTCTTCAGATGAGACACTAAAGCCCAGTCTTGGTCTATAGATATCTGTGCCAGGGGAAGCAAGATAATACACAAGGTATATATGTGTGGGTTTAGGGCTGTGTGCTTAATATAAATAATAAGCTTATCTATGTACATATGTATGTATGTATGTATGTACATATGTATGTATGTACATATGTATGTAAATTCACTGATGCAGTAACTTCTGACAAAGTGTGGTGCCATGATGGGTTAGCCAACAAAATTCTGTTTTACAGCTTTATAATAATAAACGTGCAACAAATTAAAGTGGCAAATTATGTCTCAAGCATGTTTATTATAAAGAACCATTTCTTGGTCCTGCATGTGCGTTCATTGACAGGTGTTGGGTCAAATTATATCGTTAATATTTAGATAAACATTGGATTAGTGTTTAGATTACTGTTTGTTTATGTATAGCCATTTACACTAATCTGAATCAATACACCAGGGTGTGTATGTTGTCCCAGGGGTGCATCTAGGCTCGTTGGCAGGGGGGTCTCAGTCAGTCGTTGTCATGTCATTCTACTTATGAACTGGGGGGAGGGGCAACACATCTGTCCTTCTACTTATGTAAGGGTTAATATAAGCTGGCTGCTAATATTTCAGTTTTTACATTGACACTAGTTCCAATGTAGGCCTATATACGTATTCCTTTACTGTGATATTTGACACGGACACAGGGGGGTCTTAGACCCCCCTCCATGGCATAGGGGGGTTTTGAGACCCCTAAGACCCCCTGGATCCGCTGCTGTTGTCCTACTAGTCGTGTCCTGGGGCTAGACTAGGACAGGTTTTAAGGTTAATTAGCTTTTGCCTAAGTTGGAACTTTAGGCTTGAAGCACCCTGTCCAAATGGCAGGATACACGGCAGATGAGATTTAATACTTCAAAATGCATTTTATTACGTCTGTCACATGCTAGGTAACCCAAACAATTTAAACACATGTTAGGAAACTCAACATTACAAGAAACAATATATATATATATATATATATATATATATATATATATTCATTATAGAATCATGACCTCTGTACATCAACGAGCACACTGAATTGTAATCCAAACTTCCCCAAATAACACACACGCACGCGCACATATAAATAAATACACATATAATATAGGCTGTTGCTATAGGTCCGGACTCAGACGTAGTGCAGAACGGCTATTGGGCCGGGACTTCATGTGTGCATGCGCAATGAGAACATGCTGGTAAAAAATAGCAGCAGCTAAAGTTTTGTAACTGCCAGACAATTTATGAATCAGCTATGCTAGCATAGGCACTAAAACATTGCAACACTAACTGCCACACATCTCGCATAGGCGATAATTATGCCTATGTCTTGGTCTTCGAAAGGTCAAGGCATATGTTTATTGCCATATTAGAACATCATTGCTGTCAATTATATATACGTTCAACTGTACTCATTGACACTGTCAATCACCGAAGTATGAAGATATACCTGTCTGCCTAAACTAAAGATGTCTCCAATATTTCTGAGATCGTTGGAAGAAGAGACCTAGCTATACTTTTCAAATAATGAAGTATCATTATTTACTTCATACAAAGTGGAAAGAGTGCCAGACCAATAGCTGTACTACAGTAGTGTTTACGGGTCCAGAGCGCTAGCCACTTCATATGATAATATAATGTGGTTAGGACTAGCAGTCTGGTAACACATTAAAGAGGGGGTGTAGTACGTGTGGCAGAAAGTGGGGAGGACGGAGGTTGGCCTCAAAAACAGGTAGGATTGGTAAGAAATGGACTCTAAAAATGGTGGGAGGTTGGCCCCCAAAAGTGGTTGAAGTTCAGAGGTTGGGAGTACTGTTACCGCCATCCACCCACCCGTTACCATTAAAACCTAACGATTCATTAGTACCATAATTGTTAGGTATATGTACTACAGCCAGTACAGGATATCTAAAATGTGAATTAGTTTCCTAAAATATAATAACAGTCATTTGCGAATGTTCTTGTTTACACACAACATGCATAGCCTGGGGCTGGGCGGTCGCCAATACAAGTTATGTTAGGCTACGAGGTCGAGTTGACTCAGTCTCAGTCGCTGGCACCTAGTCAGCGTGGCTTTGCACTTCACTTCAATCACCAACCTTCAAGTTCATTGGCCGCTCTCGTCCGCCACCGAAGGAACAAACCATCATAACGCGCACATTCGCAGCATTCGTCCACCTTCTCACACGATTTACTCACCACGACGGATATGTTCGAGTTGCCGTTTTTGACTGCTCGAAATTGTGACGTTTCATCTTAGTACACTTATGTTTCGAGTGACCCGTTTTAGCACAGCCACAGGTCACCAATACATATACTAGGCCAGCGTAACCTGTAATAACATACGTACCTCGGTTACTGCACAGTCCGCTACGTGACTCCACTCACGTATCACGCCAAACTCGCCACCAGTGGCGCCACTGACCAGTTCCCCACAGCCGCAGCTTGTATTTTATGTGCAGATTCCGCACATCGACTTAATTTGGTAAAGTCCTAATTTTTTAAAGAAATCTATGTTTCAGTTGCATACAATTGTGGATAGTGTTTGCATTGTGAATGTGTCTAGAAATACAACAACGTTGGGTTTTTTTAAACAAGCAGTTCCAATCTGTTTTCACGCTTGAAGACCCTTAATTAAACGTCCCATGTAGTTCGCACGATCCCATCAATGCTGACTATGGAAATCACCCTGGAAAGAGTATTAAAACTGTTGAAGGACCTTTATGAACACAAGGCTTCAGGCCTGGATGAAGTACCGGCCAAGATCCTGAAACTGGCAGCAGATGGAGTTGCACCAGCCTTAACACTGATGGATTTTCAACAATGAAGTCTAAACACAGGAGTAATCCAACCAGACTGGCTCATTGCCAACATGTTTCCGAACTTTAAAAAATGAGATAGATCTACACTTAGTAACTACCGACCTGACTTGCTTACGTCCATGTGTTGTAAGGTGCTTGAGTACATCCTGTATAGCAACATTATGAAACATCTTGATCATTATAATATCTCAACCGATAAACAACACGGATTCCGAAAACATCCCTCTTAATGCGAGACCCAACTTATCCAGACTATACATGACCTGGCTCAATCTCTTGACAACAGAACCCATATAGACCTGGTAATAATGGACTTCTCGAATGCCTTCAATATGGATATACAAACGATTATACTTCATTAAATCAACAACTATGGTATCACTTGAAGTACATTCAATTGGATTTAAAATTTCCCCACTAAAAGGTAGCAAAGGGTAGTTGCAGATGAAGAGAATTCGGAGTGGATCCAAGTCAAATCAGGGGGGCCCCAGGGCACAGTGCTCGGTCCTTTTTTTCTTATGAATGTTAACGATTTGCCAAATAACACCAACTCCACAGTCAGACTGCACGTTTGCTGACGATATGTGTCATGTTTACCCCAATTAGAGGCACACCAGATTTCCAGAAACTGCAAACAGATCTCAACACCCTATCCAAATGGCAGAATACACGGCAGATGAGATTTAATACTTCAAAATGCTTTTTATTACGTTGGTCACATGCTAGGTAACCCAAACAATTTAAACACACGTTAGGAAACTCAACATTACAAGAAACAAAACCGCACTCACACTTAGGTGTAGAAATCACACACAACCACTAGTGGGGGAATCGTGTCAACAGTATCACGGCCAAAGCAGCCCTTGTGAAAATATACCATGGTGTTTCGTTATATTACATGGTATTACATGGTAAACCATTACATTACATGGTAAACTGTGGTATACCATGGTTTACTTGTTTCAAAACACCATATGGTATTTTACTATGGCTTCCCTGTTTCAAAGCACCATGGATTACCATGTTTTCCATGGTATATCATGGTATTTTACCATGGTTTACCTGTTTCAAAACACAATGGTATACCATAGCATTTACCATGGTATATATTCATAAGGGAAATAGGGCCCTGGGATTTATTAGATGTAACCTTTATTTATGTCCCCAAGACCTCAAATCAACAGCCTACTATATAAACCCTTGTTCGACCAAATCTTGGATACTCATCGACAGTCTGGGATCCCTAAAGGTACAGGTAAAGGTACGTTCTTATATAGCGCGGTATCCGGTCCATAGGACTGCTCAAAGCGCTTTACACTTCACCCCCTGGCAGATCTGTTCATTCCAAAGCTATCTCAACTTCTTTGGGAAGTATTCAGCCACGCTGCAATTGCTGCGCGAAGGTTATTCGTTCACATATCCACCACTGTCTGTATTGCCAGGTACTCATGTATACAGCTGAGTGAACTGTGGTAACGTGGGGTGATCAAACTTGCTAAAGGTTCGAAGCGACCGCAGTGGGATTCGAAACCGGGTTCTCTCGATTGAGAGTCCGGCCTTCTAACCGGTATGCTATCGCGCCCCACTACACATAGGTATTTAAAGACCAAATCGAGAGAGTCCAAAGAAGATCGACCCACTATGCGTGCAAAGACTACAATTTAACCAGCAGTGTAACATCAGTGCTGAAGTCCCTGCAATGGGATACCTTAGAACACAGGAGGAAAGTGGCCAGACTCTCCATGTTCCATAAAATCTACCACGGCCAGACTGCCATTCCCGCAGAAGAATTCTTACACTCCAGAAATCTACACAATTCTAGCATACCAACCAGCCTCATTTAACAAAGACTGTCGTAAGTACTCTTTCTTCCCACAAACGATACGCGACTGGAATAAACTGCCAACAACCATTGCTAACATATCAAATATCAACAACTTCGAACAGGAATCGATTAAACATCTACGCACCCAGAAAGATCACCTTCAGTGTTATTAGTTGCGTTAAAACTACGCGGCCAATTCCTTATATCGGTTGGCTCTAAAAGAGCGTTGAGAACTCTTCTTCGGATTCAGAAACTGTACCATTCAGTGACAATACCGTAAACTGGATCTGGGTCTGGGGTGACTTATATTTGTTTTTGGCTCAGAGTTGTCATGAAACATGGGACCCCAGCACGTGTTCTATTCACCAAAATCGTGGTATTAGTGTTGTGCTACATCCCTTTTCTTTGCTATCAATTTTGAGAATTTGGACCTTTTAAACGTGAATGTAAAAATGACATGACAAACACGAACAAGGCGTTGGGTTTCTTGTTCACAAAGACATTGTGAACACTGTCATGGGTGGTCGGTTGTCCAGCAGGCTCATCACCATCCGCCTGAAGGCAACTCCCTTCAACATGACAGTCATACAAGTTTATGCCCAACGTCTGATTATGACGACAGTGAGGTGGAAGATTTCTATGGCCAGCTGCAAGAAGTCATAGAGGAAACGCCAATGAAAGACAATCTTATTGTACTAGGAGACAGGAATGCAAAAGTGGGAAAGGATGCGCAGATCAACTGGCAAGACACTTGCGGACCTTTCTGCAACACGGAAACAAATGAGAGAGGTCACAGGCTCCTTGAATTTGCAATGTACAATGAGCTGATGCTGGCTAACACATTTGGCCCACACGAAACATCTAGAAGATGGACCTGGCACAGCCCAGATGGAAAACATCACAATCAGATCGACTACATCTTGGTGAAACGGCGCTTTCACACAGGAGTGAACATTGCCAGGACACGAAGCTTTCCAGGAGCAGATATCGGAAGTGATCACGACTTGCTGATGACAACCTTCCACATTCGCCTGAAGAGGATCAGCAAACCAAAGCCAACAAGAATAAAATTTGACATCGAGAAACTTAAGGATCCTGATGTAGCAGAAGCATTCAAAGCAATGATAGGTGGGAAATTTGCACCACTTATCATACTGGATGACAAATATACCGACGTGAACTTGCTAACCAACACCTTCAACAAAATAATGACCGACACAGCCAGCGAGATCCTTGGAAAACACCGTCGGACAAAGAAACCATGGGTCACAGAAGACATCCTAGATCTTTGTGACAAAAGAAGGGAATTGAAAAGGAGAAAATGTGATCCTGAAGGTGCAGCAAAATACAGAGAAGTCAACAAGAAGATCAAACAAGATATGAGAAGAGCAAAAGATAACTGGATAGCAGAACAGTGCTGTGAAATGGAAGACAGCTTGAGCAAGAACAACAGCAAGAAGGCTTATCAAATAGTGAAAACCTGACATCAGTGAAGAAAGGGATAACTACTACTATCCAAGACAAATCAGGGAAATGCCTGACAGAAGAACAACAGATCCTCAATCGATGGACAGAATACTGCTCAGAACTGTACAGCCACAACACCAACGGAGACCCAGTAGTACTAAACTGTCCACAGACTACTGAAGAGGACGACTACCCCATTCTTCGTGAGGAAGTAGAGGCTGCAGTAAAGTCTCTGAAAAAGGAAAGTCAGCTGGAATTGATAACATACGAGCAGAACTGGTTCAAGCTGGGGGAGAAGCCTTGATTACCACACTTACAACAATCTACAACAAAATCTTTCAGACAGGAGAATGGCCTACCCCATGGACTCAGTCACTGATCATCACACTTCCCAATAAAGGCAACCTACAGATGTGCCAAAACTACAGAACAATCAGCCTCATCAGCCACCCGAGCAAAGTCATGTTGAAGATACTACTCAACAGACTCAAACCCCAGGCAGAAGAGATTATCGCTGAAGAACAAGCGGGTTTTCGAGCAGGACGGAGCACCATTGAACAGATCTTCAACCTTAGAATCCTTTGCGAGAAACACCTTCAACATCAGCAAAGCCTGTATCATGTCTTTATAGATTTCAAGAAGGCCTTTGATAAGGTATGGCATGCGGCCCTATGGGCAACCATGAGAAAGTACAACATTGGCTCCAAGCTTGTCCGAACCATTGAACACCTATATGACAATGCCACCAGTGCAGTAACCTTCAACAGCAGCATAGGAGACTGGTTTCGAACAACTGTTGGAGTTCGACAAGGATGCCTACTATCACCAACGCTCTTCAACATTTTTCTGGAAAGGATAATGACTGATGCTTTAGAAAACCATCAAGGCACTGTCAGCATTGGAGGCAGGACAATCACCAACCTTCGTTTTGCTGACGACATCGACGGCCTAGCAGGAGATGAACAAGAACTAGTCAATTTAGTGGAGCGCCTTGAGAAAACATCTTCATCATACGGCATGGAGATCAGGGCCGAAAAGACCAAACTGATGACAAACAGCACACAAGGCGTCAGCACAGAGGTCAAAGTTAATGGACAGAGACTTGAGGCAGTAATAAGCTTCAGGTACTTGGGATCAATTATCACAGATGAGGGTTCCAAACCGGAGATACTTGCCAGGATTGCACAGACAACAGCAGCACTAACAAGGCTGAAACCCTTATGGAACGACAGAAACATCACGGTGAGTTCGAAAATAAGGCTGATACGCTCCCTTGTCATGTCCATCTTTCTGTACGCTTGTGAAACATGGACCCTTTCAGCAGATCTACAGAAGAGGATACAAGCCATGGAAATGAGATGCTTCCGGAAGATCTTGCACATATCATACAAAGACCATGTTACTAACGATGCTGTCCGTAACAAGATCAAACAAGCCATCGGACCATATGACGACCTTCTTACAACAGTTAAGAAGCGTAAACTGAAGTGGTACGGTCATGTATCACGATCATCTGGCCTTGCAAAGACTATCTCGCAAGGTACCGTAAGAGGGGGGAGATGAAGATGTAGACAGAAGAAGAGGTGGGAAGACAACATCAAAGAGTGGACAGGAATGGAGTTCGCTGACTCCCAGAGGGCTGTAGAGAAAAGGGAAACGTGGAGATTCATTTAGACAATTTTTATTTTACATTTGGTGCATATAACTACAATTAAATTGGGCAAATAAATATATATATATATATATATATATATATATATATATATATATATATATATATATATATATATATATATATATATATATATATATATATATATATATATATATATATGTATATGTATACGTATATATATATATATATATATATATATATATATATATATATATATATATATATATATATATATGTAACCGGCATGGTTACTGGACAATTAGTAATTTATAATTGCCCCACCAATCACCCCACCGGTCACCCAGCAAAGGTCACGCGAGGATACCTGAGGAGCACAGGGTTGATGGTGCCATTACTTGCCACCATATGGCAGCACCCTGGGTAATCTATAGAGAATCTAGTTAATTAGTTATTATTATTATAACTATTTGTCTTAATGGTTAATTGCAGTTATTGTGTCCGTTGCTGGTCATGTTACAAATAATTAAGTTGTTTAAATACAAAATTTACCCAAGAGACAGTGGTCACATGTGGTCAGGGGAGGGCTGTGTCCCAGTGGGCCAGGCTGATCCACTATCAACAAGACAACAACACCCCTGTTTCGGTGCAGATGACCCCCTGTAAAATGCAGGATGTGGTTGCACTGAGTCGGTGCTCAGACACAGTTTTACATTTTTGATTAGGCCTGCAGTGCCCAGTTGGGGTTTTGATATAGTTTTTGTTATACAAAATAAAGGAAATCACAATTTCCCGTCTTCCTGCGATTCCACGGTTACAAAATGGTGTCAGAAGTGGGATGAAGACAAAATAAACCCCAGCTGGAAGGAATGACAGCATCATGAGAATGAAGATAACTTGACGTCCATCGGTCAGCGCTAGCAGAAGTGATGTGAGGCTCCGATAGCTGTGCAAGGAACATCGATGCTGCTAACATCTGCTAACATCATGTTGTGTTGCGGGTTGCGTAATGCAAGTGACTGTGAGACATCGATGATGATTCCGAAGTGATGACCATTCGAGGCGGCAACTTCCGAGGTGACAACTTCGTTTGGTGCCTACATGAGTAGGACCGGTTCTGAACAGAACTGAGTGACACGTTTGAACTGTGACAGGGACACTACAGAAAATGTCATGCCTGTAATAGCTATGTGTAATGTTGTTTTCTTGCAGCGTGTGTATCCTTGAACTGGTACAGGCCAGATATTGTATGTTATGTATAATGTTTTTCTTGCAGCTTTTCCCTGCAGCTTGGAGTATCATGGTACAGGCCATGTGTTGCGATGAATACTGCTAGGATATTTTTAATGTCACTCCTGCTTTGGAGCTGGGTCATTAGGTGGGTCTTGGTTATCTAGCTTGGTCTTGGCAGTGATAGTACATGGTGCCGGTTAACTCCTCGGAGTAATTTGATAGACTGTGTCCTAAGAAAAGGTAATCCTGCAGTTGTTCCTGGTTATACGTGTGACCATTGCTTGGTGCTAAGGCTTGTCACTACCGAGATATTTGCTAATTTGTTAAATCTAATTATTAATTTATTTGTGCTTGGGTTGCCTGCCTGTAGTCATGGATGTCTTGGAGGAGCAGCTTAAGGTGTTGCGCCTGCAGCTTGAGCAATCCCGGGCTCAAACAGCAGAAGCAGAGCAGGAGAAGGCTGCAGCGGAAACTGAGTGGAATGCTCAGAAAGCACATCTGCAGCGAGAATTAGAACGAACCGGTGAGGCCGTACTCAGAGAACCTGCAGCCGTACTGCCACAGCGCATTTATGTGCAAAGGGAGCGGCGGATGCCTAAGCTGTGTGGTCGACCCCAGAAGCCAGATGATCCGGATGTGGATGACTGGGCTTCAGATATGGAGAGCCACCTGAAGGCCAGTCCATTTTCTGATCGAGAGGGGCTGGACTTCATCATGGACCACCTTAGTGGGGCAGCTGGACAAGAGGTAAGGTTCCGAGAGCCTAGAACAGCCGAGGAGGCTCTTCAGATTGTAAGGAGTGTCTTCGGTGATGTAGACACAGTGGGAGCGGCACAAGAGGCCTTTTATACACGGGTTCAGCAGCCAGGCGAGACGCTGTTAGATTATTCACTTGCCCTAGTGAAGTTGTTTGGGAAACTGAGCAAGCGACAGACTAGGTTAGCCCCACTGAGGAATGAAACCCTGAAAGGGCGGTTTGCTTCAGGAGTGCGTGAGCCGCACTTGCAACGCGAAATGCGCCGGCTCGAGATGGATCAGCCGGGAATGTCCTTCTGGGAGTTCCGTGACAGGGGAGTCTCCTGGTTAGGGAAGGAAGTTCCCAAGAAGATAGTTTCCCAGGATGTAATCAGCACGGTCGCTGGTACTGGTGATGGTAATGCCGCCATAGTGAAGGTGTTAGAAGGGCAGCAGCAGCAACTGCAGCGAATGCAAGACCTTCTAACAAACCAGCAACAGCAGCTAGACAGTATTAGGAACACACGAAGCTGGGAAGCCCGGCGTCAGCCCAAGCGTGGCTACAATGCCGAGGGGAAACGGATTTGTTATACGTGTGGATCCGTGGACCATATCAGCCCCAATTGTCCCCAGAAGATTGTAAAGACGGGAAACTAGACGCCACCTCTGCACAGGTCCAAGTAGGGGATGGCGAACTAAAGGACCCATCAGATGTGGAAGCCTTGATGGAGAAGGCCATCGGTAAATGTCCAGTGGTGGAGGTGAAGGTGAGTGGGCAGTCGGCAAACTGTTTGTTGGACACCGGAGCAGAAGTGTCAACCATCACCGAGGGATTCTTCAGGAACCACCTGCTGCCACGTGGACAGACACTGAAGTATATCACAGGATGGATCTCCATCACGGCTGCAAATGGGTTGCCTGTGCCCTATCTCGGCTATGTAGAATGTGAGGTGATTGTATTGGGGAAGGTTTTTAAGGACATGGGTTTCCTTGTGACAAGGGATCCCGTGGACCCTATCCTACGACAGCGGAAAGTTGAACGCCCCGGAATAATTGGCTGCAACATACTACATAGAGTCAGGACCATTCTAGCCTCAGAACTTGGGCCACGTTACCTGGAATCAATCAAGGTAAATCAAAAAGGACCACAGTGGGCGAGTGTGTTGTCATTGCTCACACACCCCGGAGACAGCTTAAAGCAGCGACATGTGAGACTGGCAGGGACGGAGCCACATATGTTACCGGCAGGGTCAGCTGTGACAGTTTTGGCTCACGTGGTGAAGCCAGTTGGGCTCTGCCAATTATTGGTTGAACCACTCGATCAGGAGTCGGGCGGGTTGCCACGGGGAGTGCAGACTGTATGCTCTGTTGCCGGTGCTGACCAGAGTTGTGTTCAGGGTGGAGTAATTCCAGTGCAAGTATTAAATCTCAATGAGGAAGATATCTGGCTTCAACCTAAGAGTGTATTGGGAACTATACAGGAGGTGGATGTCTTGGAGCCACCTAATCTCATCACTGAAGTAAGCCTCAATGATATTATCATTCAGTCGGCGTGCGCTGAGGATTCTAGAATATATGAGTCTGTAAACTGCAAGGGCGAGGGACCGTCTGGGCGGACTGTGTGCACAGAAACTGGAGTTGATAGCTTACCATCTGTGGATTTGGGAGGGTTGGACCTTTCAGATGAGGAACTTCAGAGGGTGAGGATGTTGCTGGTCAAACACAAGGATGTATTCAGTAAAGACGAAAATGACATTGGTTACTGCGATGCTGTCCCACATGAGATAGTCACCTTGGATGATAGGCCAGTTAGAGTTCCACACCGAAGGGTTCATCCTAACCAATGGGAGGAGGTTAAGGCGCATCTCCAGAAGTGGCTGAAACTGGGGGTCCTCAAAGAATCCACCAGCTGCTATGCATCACCGACTGTTCTAGTCAGGAAGAAGGACAACTCTTTGCGTTTATGCATAGACTATAGGCAACTAAATCTGAAGACAATCAAGGACGCTTTCCCGTTACCAAGAGTAGATGAATGCTTGGAGGCCCTCACTGGAGCAAAATATTTCAGTACCTTGGATCTGGCCCATGGCTATTATCAGTGTGCCATCGACGCCAGAGATGTGCCAAAGACGGCATTCCGAGTGGGAAATAGTGGACTTTATGAGTTCACTAGGATGCCCATGGGACTCTGCAATGCTCCAGCAACTTTCTCCCGCCTGATGGATCATGTATTGGGAAATGAGAATTTCCATTGTCTTCTCATCTACTTGGATGATGTTCTAGTTTTCGGAAAATCAGTGGAGGAGATGTTGCAGCGGTTGGACCTAGTATTCAGTAAATTACGGGCCTTTGGACTCAAGATTAAGCCACAGAAATGTAGCTTGTTCAGGCAAGAAGTTAAATTCTTGGGACATATCGTGTCTGCGGAAGGAGTCGCAACAGACCCAGACAAAATAAAGGCGGTACAAGAATGGCAAGAGCCAAAGAGTGAGAGCGATCTACGATCCTTCCTTGGATTGGCGGGGTACTACCGTAGATATGTACCTTCCTTTGCCCAGATAGCTAAGCCTCTTCACCAGTGTATAGCCAAAGCAACCAACTCGAAGAAGGGTACCAGGAGAAAGATACCACGGGACAGCCAACTCTTCCATGAAAAGTGGAATCGAGATTGTAGTCTGGCATTCCAGAGGTTGAAGGAGCAGTTGACCAGTGCTCCTGTGTTAGCCTACCCAGACTTCTCGAAGCCATTCATTGTCGAGACCGATGCCAGCTTCCAAGGGTTGGGTGCGGTACTTTCCCAAGAACATGGAGTTATTGCATACGCTAGTCGCGGTTTGAGGCCAGCGGAGAGGAATGATGCCAACTACAGCTCCATGAAGTTAGAACTACTTGCGCTGAAATGGGCCGTCACGGATAAGTTTCGTCCCTATTTGCTAGGGTCGAAATTCACAGTATATACAGATAATAATCCCTTGAGCTATATTCAAACATCAAAGCTGGGAGCTACGGAGTTGCGTTGGGCTGCCCAACTTGCTCAGTTTGACTTCAGTATCAAATACCGCAGTGGTCGTACTAATGCCAGTGCTGATGCCCTCAGTCGGAAAACGTGGCATGGAGAACCAGTGGTAGCTGTAGTGGAAACGAACTCTGTAGCAGTGGAATTGACCGAGTTGGTAGTGGATCAAACAGTGGTGGGTACGTTGTCTACATCTGCAATACCCAGCGAAATTCAAGAGCGACACCAAGTGATGATGGAGAGCGTAGAGGAAAATATGACAGCAGCAGTGGTAGGCCAAGAAGCCAAACATATGGGAGCAGTATCCCCACTTCCAGGGTATACAAAGCAGCAACTTGCTGAGTTACAGAGTCAAGACCCTATTTTGAGTAAAGTCGTGGCTGTGTGGAGGAAAGGCACAAGGCCAGGTCGGACTGAACTGCAGAAGATGCCAGCAGTTGCTCGTCGTTGGTACAACAAATGGGACCAATTTGTGTGCATGGACAACGTTCTATATGTTGAGTCCTTTGAGAATGGGGAAGGAACGCTACAACTTGCATTGCCAACCAGTTTGAGACAGCCAGTACTGGAAGCTCTTCATGATGGAAGTGGACATCAGGGAAGAGATAGGACTCTTGCCTTGGTGAGAAGGAGAGCATTCTGGCCTGGAATAAGCAAAGATGTGAACTCGTATTGTGCCAGTTGTTCAAGATGTTGTACGGCAAAGGCGCTAAGACCTACGGTGAAACCGAGCATGGGCCATCTTTTAGCGGATAAACCCCTCCAGTTAGTGGCAATAGATTTCACTTTGTTAGAGAAGGCTTCGGATGGACGTGAAAATGTCCTAACGATGACAGATGCCTTCAGCAAATTCACTGTGGCAATTCCAACAAAAGATCAAAAAGCATCTACGGTAGCAAAGGTTTTGACTCAAGATTGGTTTTATCGGTATGGGGTCCCTAGACGCATCCATAGTGACCAGGGAAGAAATTTCGAGAGTGATGTAGTTAAGGCTCTGTGTTCTGTTTATGGAATAAAGAAGTCGCGTACCACTACGTATCATCCGGAAGGGAACGGCCAGTGCGAACGATTCAATCGTACTATGCACGATCTACTGCGGTCTCTGCCGCCAGAACGGAAGAGACAATGGCCACGTTATTTGCAGGAGCTGGTCTTTGCGTACAATTCTACACCCCACGCTGCCACAGGTTTCTCGCCTTACTTCTTGATGTTCGGGCAAGAACCCAGACTTCCCGTGGATGAGCTACTGGATGGGGATAGCCCTTTGTCACACCTAGGTAAAGGGTATGGTGATTGGGTACAGGAGCATCAGCACAGACTTGGGGCAGCATTTGAATTAGCTGGACAGAGGTTAGCCAAAGCAGCTGGGATCAGGAAGGCCAGGCATGACCAGAAGGGATCGGATGCGCCACTGCAGCCTGGGGATAGAGTTTTTCTTAGGAATAGAGGAATCCTAGGACGAAATAAAATCCAGGATCGGTGGGTGGCTATTCCATACAGAGTCGACGAAAGGATGAGTCCAAATAGTCCTTTATATCGTGTCCATCGGTTCGATGGTCTGGGACAAGCCAGGGTGGTGCATCGCTCTGCGATACTGGATATTAAGGATATGCGGATCCGTAATGAGAACACTGCTAAGGCACCAGAAGAGAGAAAACAGTTGCGGAAACATGAAACAGATGGACACGGGGAGTCAATCTTGGGGGATAGCTCCACACCAGTCAACAGGTGGATGATAATTCGCAATGGAAATTACCATGAAGAGGAACCTCCGACCTCCCCTGCTCCACCAGTAGTGTTTCATTCAACACCTCTCGAGGGGCATAACAGTTTGAAGGAAGAGGAATCGCCGACACCCATTCCTACAATAGACAAGTCACACCAGAGTGACCAGACAACGGCTTTGGAAACCAGGGGTGATCGGCAAGCACAGGCTGAAGATGTAGGGTGGAGTGGTACCCAGGCTGAAGCTGTGGGGTGGAGTGGTACCCAGGCGCGCAGCTGTTTGTCTGTAGATTCAGACAGCAACGGTTCTTCGGAGCCATTTCTGAGACAGTCTCGCCGGAAGCGTTTCGTCAAGATCAAGAGCCGGTCTGAGCGCTCTAGGCGGTCGACTTCCATATCAACGGCCGGATCAGCAGATGAGAATGAAACAGTGACACTTAGGAGAACTAAGCGTTCCACTGCTGGCCGCAACCCAAATCCCTATAATCTGCCACGGTCTGCTTCTCTCCAGGCGACAGAGATATTGGTGCAACCATCGTTTGGCGAATTGAGTGAAGCGATGTCAACCTTAGGAGCCGAGTTGAGCTCAAAGTTAGGCTCCATGTTACAGACAGCTTGGTTGCAGTCGCAGGCAGCAACAGCTAACAATAATCATATGTAAATCATTATTGCAAAAAAAAAAAAAAAAAAAAGTTTGGTTATATTTGTTCAGTTGCTCATGGGATAGCAACAATTTAATCAGGTGGGTATGTAACCGGCATGGTTACTGGACAATTAGTAATTTATAATTGCCCCACCAATCACCCCACCGGTCACCCAGCAAAGGTCACGCGAGGATACCTGAGGAGCACAGGGTTGATGGTGCCATTACTTGCCACCATATGGCAGCACCCTGGGTAATCTATAGAGAATCTAGTTAATTAGTTATTATTATTATAACTATTTGTCTTAATGGTTAATTGCAGTTATTGTGTCCGTTGCTGGTCATGTTACAAATAATTAAGTTGTTTAAATACAAAATTTACCCAAGAGACAGTGGTCACATGTGGTCAGGGGAGGGCTGTGTCCCAGTGGGCCAGGCTGATCCCACTATCAACAAGACAACAACACCCCTGTTTCGGTGCAGATGACCCCCTGTAAAATGCAGGATGTGGTTGCACTGAGTCGGTGCTCAGACACAGTTTTACATTTTTGATTAGGCCTGCAGTGCCCAGTTGGGGTTTTTGATATAGTTTTGTTATACAAAATAAAGGAAATCACAATTTCCCGTCTTCCTGCGATTCCACGGTTACATTACATATATATATATATATATATATATATATATATATATATATATATATATATATGCAACATATACATCTCAACCAATACAATGTATTTTCTTAAATAATATACATGTTACATATATATATATATATATATATATATATATATATATATATATATATAATTATATATATACATACATATATATATATATATATATATATATATATATATATATATATATATATATATATATATATATATATATATATATATATATATATATATATATATATATATATATATATATATATTCACAATGCCCTTAGAGGACAAAGTGTGATCTTTTTAAAACAAAATTATATACTGACACAGTATTATATGGCCTGTGTGGACTTGCAACCATAGCTGTGAGTCATCCAGCTTCCTGCTGAGTTTCATATAAGTGTCAAACAAACCTGGAAGCTTTAGGCAAACAATAGTTGACAATGACCATGTATTTAAGTTTGTTATGCAAAGATTGAAAAACATTGATATGTCCATTTATCGGGAGTGTGGCCTCCCATACATATGCATACATATGCTACTGGGGTTAATTAACATAACAAGCAAACCACTTACAATATGCAAACCAAAAACAGCAGAAAATATTGATGACTGAACGTGGGACAAGAATTGTTCCACGATCAATTGTTAGTTTTATGTTGCAGCTTTGGACAGTCATGAGGATGATGTTACCATGCTTTATCAGCACATACCTATTTATATTTACAATCTGACAGTTTTAAAATGTTAACTTGATACAAAAAACAGATCCATGTGGCAGGCGTAGAACTATTTATGAACATGCTGCTACATTGTGAAATAACTGGCATTAGTTGTATTGTCTGTAGGACGTCTCTTACAATTTACCCGTTTGTGCATTTATCCCCGATCTCCCCTAAGTCTGTAATTGTAAGTCTAGTGGAAATCCTCAAGGGGGCGCCACAAATTCCGAAACGTGAAAAGACCTATAAAACATAATAATCAACACATCAAAGTTACATTTCACGTTTAATTTTTAAATTCATAAAAGTTATGTTGGATATGAGTTTTCTTTCCATTATTTGGTAAAACTGTTTCCGTTTACATTATAACATTTTGAGTTTAGACGTCTTCACTTCAGTCTAGACCACTTCAGTCAACGACAACATGGCCGACCCGAAGCAAAACTTCTTTGTGGATGAGCTGCCTTATAAAGCCCTGAAAGACTATTTTGAGAAAAATGAACAAAAGCTGAAGATGCCGGATATGTTCAAAGAAAATGACAAAAGATTTGAAATGTTCAGGTAAGCGCAGAAGTGTTACAACTTAAGCATTGCCATCGTTGCAAAACCGAAGGTCACTACAGCTTCTCGATTACTCCTTTCCATCTCATCTTACGCTGTCTCGATGGCCTTGCCCTTGGGCTGCGGCCCAGCCCCTTCCGTGCTGCCCTCGACGCTGGGGCTGGCTGAACGCAACTGTTTCAACAGTGATGTTGTATTGTACACGAGTGTAATGCATGTTGGCACTAGTCTGAAATATTCACGGAGTGGCAAGTCACCGAGATTGTTTGGCGATTGAGGTTACGGCTGATGCCGACACCGGCGACACCGGCGTCACCTCCACGTCAGTGCTGACAGTACGCTGACTAGTTAGTACAGTCCATACGTAGTACGTGTCAACAAGGAGACGAAAAAATTACTGGCAGTACTGTTGTACTTGCGATATTTGGCACTGGCCAAAATTGGCATACAAGCTGAATAAGGTTGTAATGCCAGAAAAAGCCCTGCATCGTTAATGTCAATGACGCTGATGTTACGAGATATGTAGGGGGTGGGGGGCAAGTCCGCACGCTGAGGCATGTCTGCACATCTCACTGTTGATCACGCCACATGGTTTGTGGTTCCAGAACTGTGCTGTTATACAATAGCACCTAATCCATGCAACAAACGTCTGAAATCATAATTTTATTTCATTATCGTATGTAAGACATTGATGCACATTGCGTGGGCTCGGACATCGGTGGACATAGATCGATTAAACTTTAAAAGGTCCTACTGATGTGGTCTTGATTAGGTCATTTGCCCGATTAAATTTTTGTTGGAGCGGTCAAATGTCCTAACTTTTTTATCACTGCGGACACTGAGAACACCTTTTATTGAACTCCGCAGTTCGTTTGTTAGTTCGGCTTCTCACTATTTGGCTGCGTTGGCAATTCATGGTAATTTCTATTTCTGGCCCTGAGGTAGGCACTTCAACAATAATAGGCGTTTTTAAAATGCAGAGTACTTCGGTTACCAAGCATTAGGGGTGCTGTTTTACCCAAAAAAAATTATTCACTAGCCACTTGGGGCGCTGCTAGCGCCAAAACTGTCCAACTAGGGCGCTCCATTAGTGCGGTCACTATCCACCAGGTGGCATGCTCGAAATACTTCCGTTACTAGGCACTTTCAAGATGTTCTGGGCTTCTGGCTAAAAGTTCTTTCATATACCATTTCTTCCAATGATTTCGGTTATGCAATCTCAGCCAGTCAAAATCTTGCTGATTTCAAATACGCTTGCTGACTTCCTGCAGATGTTTGTCGAGGGCAGTTGGGAATGTTGTTTGTGGACACCCTCGCCAGCCAGCAACATTAGTGGATGTGAAATATTGGTCAATACTATGTCTATGGGCAGCTGTGCAGATTCTTGACGTGACATGCGAAGCACATGTCTAAACACACACGCATGCACACACACTGGAACAATTATTAAAATATATGTACAAATAAAAAGTTATGCCATTTTAATAATACATTTATTGAAAGAAAACACAAAAATGAGTCATGCCTGTATACAATACAAATTTTTTTATTTTTACCGTGTTAAAATGGCAATATCTTTTGGATATTAAATAAACAGTTTTTGGTTTATTTACATGTCACCGTTTATTTAAATTGCCAATGTTCTTTCGTGATATTTAATTTTTTGGATGTGCCTACCTGAAGTAGCCAATGAGATTTGAGCATGCGCTTGCAGGTATCAACCCACACACAGCTGCTGCTAGTTACTACTACTGCTCAAGTCTCAAAATGTAACCAAAATCAATGAGTATCTTTCATGGTAGAATGTCCTATTGTTTTTATGGAGTCAGGACGTAGTATTATGATTGTGATATGTAATGTTTAGTTATTGGGTGCATGAGTGTATGTTTGTGCTAACGCAACAACACTACAAATTCCTTGTACTTGCTACTTGGTAATAAAATGTATCTTATCTTATCTATCTTATCTTTGATTTCATAGGTTCAGGACATTTTGTCCTATCACTTCCGTTTTCAGTGTGCATCACTGGTAAGAAATTATAAAATGAAACGCTTAATGCAAATTATAATGTTTTTCTACACAAGACACAACAACAATACAATGGCATGCACACAGATATTCTGATGCCATTGTAAGCTGTGCTTTATTGTTCTTGTTGTAGCAGCATGATAAACTATATTTAATAAACCTCACTATCATTAATCAGGTTTTAAAAATGTTCATATTGGCACAACTGTGTGCTCCAGTTGAAATGATTATAATTTAATTTAAATAACACTGACTACAAATGCTATGTACAGTGACAAACTGATGTCATTGCAGTCAGGTACTGAAGACCAAAGATGGTGACATCCTTGTCGACTACTCAAAAAATCTCATCAATGTGGAGATTATGAACATGCTCTTCTCACTTGTGAGTCTTTCTCATTTTCTTGTGTGAGACTAACTGACCTATATGCCCATTTCCCACATTCTTAATTCATGTATGTAACACAAAAATGCCCTTTATTATTACTACATTACCATATGACTTCATAGGAATGTTGGCCCATATTCTACACAAGAGAAGACATTATTATGAGTAGCTGACAGGAATGCAGTCCAGTAAAACACTTTACCGTTTGACAAAACTTTTTTTTTGATAATAATTCAGGACAGAACTGAGACATGGTAAAAACATATATCATTAATTCAGTGACATAAAACTTTGTGAAATTTGCCTTTGTCAAGATTATCCAAAGTGCTGAGTCATTGAATCAAGCAGCACAGCACATGAGGTTGTTATAAAGTATAAAAGAAACTAGTTTATTCTAACATTTTTACTCCTCAATTGTGTTTTAATTAACTACAATGTATAAAAAAATATTTTTTTCTCCATTAATAGTCTGTTAATTGTCATTGTTTTTAAATAGTTTTATACCATTGCAAGATTTGTGCAAGACAAGCCGCCTGCAATGTTATTAATGCATGGTTATGCTGCTTGTGTGTGAAATTAACTACAGTAGAAATTGTATGTTTGCATGGCCAGGCAAAGGCTCGCAATGTGGAGAAGATGAGAGATGCCATGTTTAATGGGGAGAAGATCAATGCGACTGAGAAGAGGGCCGTGCTTCATGTCGCTCTGAGAAACAGATGTAATAAGGAGATTAAGGTGGAAGACAAAAATGTAAGTGCCACGGAACGTGAGAGACACTGACCGCTGAGCGATACATGGAATCATTGCATGTGAAACCAAGAATGTTGTTGGTGAAAACTGGTAAAGGGTAGGTTTGTGGAATATACAATGTAATGATGTGCTTGTATTATGAATACGCACACATGCAATTGTGCAACATTATATGTATTATAACTAGTAAAACTAAAAAATGCAGTTGTGTTTCATATTCAATAGGAAAATTATCGACGGAACCAGGGAGTTAGAATATGAAAATGGCTAGATTAGCACAGTTTCAGTATGTATAATAGTTCTAACACAAACCAAAAAATTATCCTATAAAATAAAAAAAATCACAAATCACGGTGCCACAAGTCCTTTTGTCTCTTTATTTTTTTAGCTTTTTCTTTAAAAAAAATATTTTGACAATGATGGCTAAATGTTAATATTATATAATCACTCTTTCCAACCTACTTTTTCTGCATCTGGTGTGTATTTTGAACTCTTGGTACATTCAACCTCTATGGTTGCAAACTGAATAAACCTATTACTACTGGTATCTATCAGACTTGGAACCAATTATGTAGTAATTGGAATTGAAATGCCAAACCGAAATTGGTGTTTTGCGTTTATTAAGAGTAATTGGAATTTATGTTTTGTTTTTATTAAGTGTAATTGGAATTGGTGTTTTGCTTTTATTAAGAGTAATTGGTGTTTTGTGTTTATTCAGTGTAATTGGAATTGGTGTTTTGCTTTTATTAAGAGTAATTGGAATTGGTGTTTTGTTTTTATGAAAAGTAATTGGAATTTATGAAAATGTCAATGCTTCTTTTCAATTACTCTTTCAATTACATCATGTACACCTTTTTAACTCAAACATTATTCACTACAAATAATCAATAAAATATAATATGTTGTATATATCATATTTGTTTGCTATTATTATACCATAATATAAAGAAGTTAAATAAAGCTGCTCTAAAATATGTATTATTTTTTGGTGTTGAGTATGTCTACGGTTGCTCTGTGCACATACCTTTATATCGATATTATAGAATTGATAATTGGAATTGGTATTATGCAACTGGTATTTTTGATGTGGAATTGGTATGGATTTGGAATTGATATCATGTAATTGACCCTGACTGGTATATGCTGTTTTGTGCAACATTTGACAATCTGTTGCTTTGGTGCAGGTGATGCCGGACGTGAACCGAGTGTTGATCCAGATGCGGGGCTTTGTGAGTGAGGTGAGATCAGGTGAATGGAAGGGATACACTGGCTGCAGCATCACTGACGTCGTCAACATTGGCATTGGTGGCTCGGATCTCGTAAGTCGACTTATTTTTTTACATTGCTATTTGCAAGTGACACTGCACTGCTGCTTATGTGACACTAATTGGTATATCATTTTATAAGTGGTGTTAGTAAACTGTCAAGGTACCCGGTAGTCATGTTTACACAACACATATCTTAGAATGTGTATCGTGATCCGTAATTAATCATGCAAACAGTTGTTTAGCGTGAGTGGGTGTTTTCCCATAATCACATCTGAAAGTGTTAGTTTCACACATTCTCAGCAGTGGAGTCTCATTTGTCATTTTGGCTTTGCGTCATCTTGACAGCTATAAACCACAGTGCTTGATTTGTGAAACTGTCATTCATAAGGTTCTGTTCAAGCAAATCTCATGATTGCAACAGTACACAGCCATCATGAAAGTATTTCTTTTTGAGTTGTCCAATTTCTTGTAAACTTTCAGAGCTTTCTCTGAGCTTTTTTTCAGAGCTTTTCACATAATGGAGATTATGCAGCAGGGTTTCTTAGCATAAAACCAACTGATCATGACATGCAGTTTAAAAGTTGCTACACAGACATACAGCATAAATGTTGCTACACAACAGACAATATGAATATTGCTACACAGACTTACAGCATAAATGTTGCTACACAACAAGCAATATAAATATTGCTACACAAACACAGTAGAAATGTTGCAACACATACACACAACATAAATAAATGTTGCTCCACAAACAACATCAATGTTTTACGCTGACACAAAACATAACTGTATGTTGCTACACAGACAAACAACAGTATATGTTACTATACAGACACACACCAAATATGTAGCTACACATGCACAAAATGAATGTTGTTAAATATTTAAAAATACATAACGTTTTTGCAATACATCACATTACAAGTCGAAGGATGCGAGTTTGGTCGTTTCATTTCTTTCACTCTCGGTGATTGACTTTTATACTTTCTACCAGTTTTCCACATGGCAGATAATATTGCTGCTGGAAATGAGAATCGGATGCCATTGTCGAAGCCACAGCGTGTCGTGTTTTAAGAACAACATTGTAAACAACACCATAGCCAATAGGTGATGCTGCCACATGCGTACTGCCAACAGTTTTACAATCTGTATCGAGTTACAGCTAGTAATAATCAAAAATATGATGGTCAAATGGGAACTGACACTTTATGGGCCTATATAATTATGATTGTTACCATTGGGCTTTATTTCTTTCAAATATACTTTTGGACTGAATTGCAAAGTTACGGAAACTTAGCTATCTGCGCCCTTGCGGGTTTCTGGAATGTACATGTTAGACGTTGTTGAGACACCTTGTGGACAGTCCATGAACCTTTGGTCTATATATTGGTACATCAAAGGAATTTCCTCTGTCAAAGGCATATCACGAATGCCAATACATATCATGTGGAAAAAAAAATACTGTGATATACCAGTAACACAGTGAGTTTATCAAAAAAGTCTGTATGCCATTGCTAGTAGCAACACCAAGCGGACTATTTGTGAATATGCTTATGAAAACAATATGGCAACTCCTTGAATGGATAGATGATCCGGTTTCTTGGTTATTAATATTAAGCATAATTACCTCTCAAGAAACTTAGTGTTCATTCTGTATATTTCAACTGCATCTCGCAGCCTTATTCAGCCAGGCCAGGAGCTCCCACCAGTCCTACTCCAGCTTGTGTCACGTGACATTGGTCATGTGACACATCCGTAACTTCAGTCTGCTGAAGAAGACTGTGAGATGCAGTTGAAATATACAGAACGAACACTGAGTTTCTTGAGAGGTAATTATGCTTAATATATATGGCAACTGCATGACGCCATAACACAAAGTCAGAACGATGAGATGATGATTATGCTTAATTGTAGCACTGAGGGGAAATCAAGGACAGGCGATGGAAATGATGACCTGTCTGATAAAAATGATCTGAAACTGTGGTGGCCCGTTGGGCCAGCATAATATGAAAACCTGTGGCCCGAACTGGTGTGACAGCCCCAAAATATTAATGTCGAGACCAGCATGAGTATGAATGCTGTGTTTATCCTGCTCATTAATTACCAAACCTGTTTGTTTGGTCTGTACGAGTTCAGTATTGGTATTCACGAGCCCTCCCAAATAACCATTCACATGCTGTATTGCACAATTACTGTAACAAATGGAATTAGAATGCGTGTGTAGGGCATAGTTAATTGTAGACTGTGAATTATTAAACGTTCTTCACGTAAAAATACGCATTTCATCACCTTAACTAACGTTCGGATGAGCAGATGGCAATGCTGCTATGGGTGAGCGACGATAATTTGTGAGCAGTATTAGATAAATTCATGAGCGATATTACATAAATAAGGGATTGTTTTAGTTTTGCAATTGACAGAGATGAAACATGTAATTCTAAAGACAATTACATGGATGGGACCCTTGTTTTATGGTTGTGACCCTCCAAGAAATGTTGAAGTTTCTGACGACCCTTAAACATGCACAAAAATCTCTGGACATGTAACATAAATGTTGATAGATCTGAGGAGCTTTGAACAGAAACACCAAGGTAAACCTCTGGACATGTAACATAAATGTTGATAGATCTGAGGAGCTTTGAACAGAAACACCCAGGTAAACCCCTGGACATGTAACATAAACGTTGATAGATCTGAGGAGCCTTCAACACAAACACCCAGGTAAACCCCTGGACATGTAACATAAATGTTGATAGATCTGAGGAGCCTTCAACACAAACACCCAGGTAAACCCCTAGACACATAACATAAATGTTGCCACACAAGAACATGAGAGTAATGATTCCTGTTGTGTCCATGCAGGGCCCAGTCATGGTGACCGAGGCCTTGAAGCATTACGCCGGAGATCTTCGGGTGCACTTTGTGTCTAACATTGATGGCACGCACATGGCGGAGACTTTGAAGAAACTCAACCCAGAGACTACACTTTTCATCATTGCCTCTAAGGTAATGTCTTGTCAGCTTTCCTTGTTCAATTATTGTTTTACAAAAAGTACAGAGCATTTAAAAATGTGTACTGGATTGCAATAATTGGCTAACATGTTGAAAAATAAGTTTGTTGCCTATAAGAATAGTTGTTGTGCTCAACGGAGCTTTTGGGACCTTCATGGTCCCTTCATCAGCGTTAGAATGCACTGTTGTCTGGTTCCGAACGCTCCATTGAGCACAAGAAGTGTTCTTACAAGTAACAAACTATTTTTTTAGTATGAACGTAACAGCATATGGAATCAACTTACATGCTGATAATTAGTTTTTGCAAGTACATTGAACTATTGCCCTGTGGTCGTTTTCAGATAGTAGGAAGATTAATTAACATACTAAGTATTATGGGTTTCAGTTGTGTATATGAGAGTGTGTGTGTGTGTGTGCGTGCGTGCGTGTGTGCGTGCGTGCGTGCGTGCGTGCGTGCGTGCGTGCGTGTGTGTGCGTGCATTCACTTGTCTCACAATGTGTTTGAACACAATATGTATGAACAATGCTGATATATCCTAAGTAATTTTGAGAGTGAAATATATGATTGGTGTGTTTAGTAAGGTTCTGTATTTGGATGTGTGCAAGCTAATGTACATGTCTACATTAATTGAGTTATAATGTGTACATATGTTTATGTTTACCTTCAGACATTCACTACCCAGGAGACAATTACCAATGCGACTTCTGCAAAGGAATGGCTTCTGGAGCATTCTCATGATGTATGTTGTATGTGCTGAAGACAGACTTGAAATGTGTTGTATGTCTCAGTGGTTAGAAAGTAGGACTAGCAATCGAGAGGGTCGGGGTTCACGCCCACTTAATGCTGTTTTAATACTTGGGCAATTAATTCACTCCACTTTTTGATATGTTATCCGTAGGTCCCTTCTACCTGATGTCTACGCCAGGGAGAGTAAAAGAACCCACAGAGGGGATAAATGTGTAACCTGTCGTGGACTCACAAACACACACTACATCAATTGTGTGTAGGATGGCTGCTGAATTAGCTGCTGTCCAAACTAGCTACACTAATGGAGAAAAGCACCATTAGTGCCTTGTCTAGGCAGATACTGGTGGTCTGTAAGATGTCCTCAGATGGGCTCATTGTTATAATTTGTCTCTCTGGCTAATTATTTTTTCAAACTAGTATTAGTTCAAACTAAAAATATTTGCATGCTACTAAGACTATTAACTGTATAAATTGCAAGTTATCTTTTTAATTTCAAGCAGATGAGCCCAACTCATTACCTATGTCATATTTGAAGGTACTAATGTTTTTGTAACGAAAATTAAGAGAAAGTGAAAGCGAAATGCCACACTGATATAGATCTTTGTCCACTGCCACAGGTAGCTCTGCTCATGTGTGTGTTTATATGTGCTTTCAGAAATCTTCAGTTGCTAAACACTTTGTGGCCCTTTCAACAAACGTGGTAAGTGTTGACGCCACATTAGTAGATAACCACAGAGCCACTAAAACTGCTGATGTGACAGGATAGCATACAGAACAATTTAAAATAATATGAAAAATACAGGGACCGTGTAGCTGGTAATGTGTCTGGTAATTTCATCTGCAGTTTCTATTCAGCATTCTTTAACAAGATTTAACAAGATTGCCATCCAATGCAAAGGCCCATATGGCAAGTTGACATTCTGAGATGTGTGTCAGCCTTGTTTTTAAACATATTCAAGCTGTTAGCAGTTACACAATCTGTAGATAATTTGTTCCATTCATTGATTGTCCTCTGTGGGAACAAGTACTTTCTGATATCCAGTCTACACTGATCCTTTACTAATGTTATTTCATGTCCTAATTGTATTATCTTTCTTGAGTGAGAAAAAAATATTTCTATCAATATTTTAATACCCATTCAATATCATAAAAACTTCAATTTGATCTCCTCTTAACCGCCTTGTCTCTAGGGTAGGTCTCCTCTGTATTCGTTCAAGCATATCTATATACTTCTTATGATATGGTCTCACCGCTTATATACAGTATTCTAAATGAGACTTATCTATTGTTTTATATACAGATATAATTAGCTCCGAATCAACCCAAGAATTTGATTACCCTTTGAAGCTGCAATAACACACTGCTCGGAAACTTTCATATCAACACTTATTGTAACTCCTAAGTCCTTTTCTTTTACAGTAGTAAAAGTAGTTCCTAGAACATTATCTCCCATTTTATAGTTTCTGTCCAAGTTCCTGTGTGCATGCATTTACATTTCCAAAAATTTAACAATATCTGCCATTTCTCAGACCATTTAACTAATTTGTCTACATCATTTTATAAATGTTGTCATCACCATCAGTGTTTAACTCTTCTAAACATTTGTGTCATCCACAAATTTCAGTATTCTGCTTGTTATATTATTGTCCAAGTCATTGATATATGTTTAGAACAATAAAGGTCCTAATACTGATCCTTGTGGTACCCCACTGAAAACTGATTTCCAGTTTGAAACCTCCCCATCTACTACAACACGCTGTCTCTCTGACTGTATATGTTAAGTAAAATTTAAGTTAAAGCTGCCTTATTTAAATTAGCATATTGCGAATCAGGTTTGTTGATGTTGACTTTTGGAAAAATCATCGAAAGAATTGGCTTTGACCGTTAGATCGGGCAGTTGCAAATGTGTGAATAGCTTGATGTGATAGCATACAGATGTAGGCTACACACAACCACTTGCCTGGTTTTTGGTTAAGTTATTAGATTTCACATTGGATAATACATTAAGCACAAACCAGCTAACATGTCGCAGTCGATGCTAGATATGTTTGATGCTTTGCAAAATGGGTCTGAATCGAGACGAGTGAAAATATTTCATTGAGGATGCAACATTAAACATGAGAGAATGTGGTTTGTGTTGTCACGGCATACAGACTGGGATTCCGTTCAAGCAACAAGGCCTTTTGTAATTAAAATTATGTCTGCTACATGCACGTGATTTAAAACACTAAGGGGCTTTTTGTAAGTATATAAACATATCCAGTCTAAAAAATGGATGTGGGTTGGTCAAAGGATCATTTGTGTTATTACAATAAAACTAGAAAGGTATATTCTTCAGTTAAAATTGAGCAAAAATCAGCTTTCCATTCACTGCATTTGCCTCTGTTTTTTGGGGGGATGGGTGGGTGGGCTTCAGTCTGATCCATTTTGGGGATTATTACTTTTTTATATATATATTTACAAAGCCCCTAAAATGTTCTTTATGAACATGAGCTAAACCTATGTTCTATATGCTGCATGTTTCATTACAGCCAAAGGTGAAGGAATTTGGCATTGACGAGAAGAACATGTTTGAGTTCTGGGACGTATGTATCACAATGAACCTATGGTTTGTGTATGTTTGTAATAACTGCATGAAAAGTCTTGAACAAAAAATATACTTGCATCTTTCGCATGTTTCGAGATAATGGATAGGGTCACTATTGATTTGTTCAGCTGATAATGCTACATTCTTATATGGTTGTTGCAGTTCGAGATCAAATCACTTCTTACAAAATTATAATGTTTACCTGTCCTTCAGAATGACAGAAGTTTGTATAAATAACAAACTGATGAAGGATTCATTACAGTCTGTCGCACATATCAATACAATTAGGTACATCAAGCAGTTGTTTCAGGTTTCGCAATAATCTCTTGAGTGGTCTACATCTTTCTGACATACCTAGCATTGACAACAAGCTAGCATGATGGTGACATGTTTGTGAAATGATGACATGTGTTTTGTTCAGTGGGTCGGTGGACGCTACTCTCTGTGGTCAGCTATTGGTCTTTCAATCGCTTGCTACATTGGTAAGTACCTTTGCCTGAGTTAATGACATCCTGCAGAGGTCACACAAATGTTCCAAAAGTGATGCTAATGTCGTTGACTTAAGAAACAAACTATATTTAAAAGAACGTGTCCTGGAGCTTGTGGAGGGGGAGTTCTGGCAAGTGCACCTCAGCTGGGGCGAGGCTGCTAGACAAGCTGCAGACTGACAGAGTTGGATAGGTATTGTTTCTGCGTTATGTGGTAAGAGGGACGAATAGGATTAAGTAAATACATAGTATTGGAGCTCAATTTAGAACTAGTGGATATTGTAATTACCTTGCATGTTACCATATGACTAGTCGTCGGTGTGCTTCAGCACACACCTACTTACCGTATTCGACCAAATAAGCATACAGCCAGCTTAAAAAAGAAATGGGCCATGGAAAAATGTAAAGGAATCTGTTCTTATAAGCATACACCAAAATTGTCTCTCTGGACAATAATGTAGCTGTTTAACACTAGTCAAATTACAATAATTATGGATCTTGCTGATTAAAATTGGGTGTGTACACTAATTAGGGCATGCACACTTAACAGGTAGAAAACAATAGTTCACTGAATGTTGTGTTTGCCTGCAGGAATGGACCACTATGAGGAGATGTTGTTTGGAGCACACTACATGGACCAGCATTTCCTCAACACCCCTCTTGAACAAAACGTACGTCTATCTGTTTCCTACTTGTCAGTATAAAGTCATTATAGTAATGTCCAAAGATTGAAGTGTGCAATACATTTGTTCTCCTACCATCAACATGGAAGCTTCATTGAACAGAGCATCCACCTCGTGTGAGACTTACAATATGTATGGTATGAAAACTTCCCAGAGAAGTCAAGTTGGTGTAGGAAAGAACAGGTCTTCCGGGTGGTGTAGCATAAAATGCTTTGAGCGGTCCTAAGTACTAGTTACTCACGTAACTTACTTTTTTATAATGAGACATTTTGATACATTGCCTTGTTTTATGCAACAAAGGAATTATGACAGTGTTAACTGTAAATTATATTTTAGTAATAAATTGTTTCTAAACAAATATGTCAAACTAATAGTATAATGCTGCTGGATTCAGAAATTCAAATATGCATTTCACTTCTGTACAAATATGCACAAATATGTAAATAGTGTTGTCATGGCTCCAGTTTTCACAAGTCTACGGTTCTTGATGACCATTTAATCATGGTAGTGGTTTTCCACAGTTCCAGTATGGAAGACTGGGAGTCGTCTAGTCCACTCTTGAAAGAGAGGAGAGGAAAACTCGTAAAAATATTGATGCACCAACAGAGGGCTAAAATAGGTCAATCACAAGCAAATACATAACTGAACAAGTTTTATTTAAAGACAAGAAATTACCATATTCGAGTCAGCCTCATTGCACTACAGTTAAAACATGCAAGTGAACAATGGACATTGGATACAGCTGAGCTTAGAATACAAAGAATTTGTGACTGTATTTCTGATAACTAGTGCTGTGACAGTTCCAGGTCTGGAAGGGTGAAGAACCGAGACCCGCGGTACCTTCCACGCCCAGAACCATGGTACCTTCCAGGCCCAGAACCATGACAGCGCTAGTTATTACATATTAGAGACAAACCTGCCACACCTCTTCACATTCAATGCTTATGTTTCTTTCTATGATTTGTGCTTCACAAGTAATGTGTCTTCAGGTGCCTGTCATCCTTGCACTCATTGGCATCTGGTACATCAACTTCTACTCATGTGAGAGCCACGCCTTGTTGCCTTATGATCAGGTGAGCCGGTCTACTCGGCATTGCCCATCTATTTGCATTAAGACTCCTCATAGTTACTGTACATACTGAAACACTGCAAAATTAATTCTTACAGTTCACATCGCTGTAGAACTTAAGTAGTAGTACCATACTGAAATAAATATTGGTGTTGTTATGACATTTGTTACGTATATATGCTATTAAATAATTTGCAACATTGTATTTGGAGTTTCCATGACTCAGTAATGCATGCTAGTTGTTATTGTAATTAATTATTAACTGCAAGTGAGCAGGATGTTTGTCCTAAAACCCCACAATTGACCATTGTATAACTTCCTTTATAATTGGCATATAATATGTGTTAATTTTTACAAATATATGCATACACAAATTATTTAATCAGTTGTATGTAATAAACATTTTAGCATTGAAGCAAGCCTCATAATTGTTTCAGTTGCCTGTGTTTGATGTTGCTATTAACCGAGCACTAGAACTTCTAGTAGAAGGAAGAGAGTAATGTGTAGATAAATGAAAGCTGACACTGCCATGTTTTGTCCCCACAGTACATGCACAGGTTTGCTGCGTACTTCCAACAAGGGGACATGGAGTCGAACGGAAAGTACATAACTCGCAGTGGACGCCGGGTCGCTTACAACACAGGCCCCATTGTGTGGGGGGAGCCGGGTACCAACGGCCAGCACGCCTTCTACCAGCTCATACACCAGGGTGAGTAGGTACCAAGCTACAATATTAAAGCTGCCTGCGCACTTCATTTGACCATTCATGGATCAGGTTCATATCTGTAGTGTATTTTAGTTGTTTATTTATTATATTTATTTATTTACTATAATTATTTAGTTATTTGTTATATTAATTAATTTATTAACTTTAATCAAAAACGGTTTTTATTTTAGCTAAAATATTATTTCTATTATATATTTATTATTTTTTATGATTGCATGTATGCTTTGTATGCGCCTAATCCGACCTATGAACGATCTGGGCCCAGATATATGGCACTTTATAATTTTTTTGTAATAGTAACAACAAATGTAGTGTATGAATAGTTAAGTAACGGTTTAATATATGAGTGCATTCTTTTGTTGAAATTGTCAAAAGTATTGACTGTGATCATGAGATCTCACAGTAGTTCTTGGTAGTGAATGCTAGAACAAGTCAGATTACATGTTGCTTTCATGCAAATGATGTGGCTACATTCATACCATAATTTTATTTCCTATCAATAGTTGTCCAGACTGTTGGCACTCATGGAAAGGTCTCTTGTGACTCTATGGGGACTTTTCTGGTGATCAATAATTTTTTGTATGAGCATTGATAATTACAGGCGTTATGGTGTGGTTCACTAAATCATTTGATTAGTTGGTAAACGATTTATTATTTTGGGGTAATAAAAGGAGCAGTGTTTGTATTATGTAAGTATTTGGATAATTGTGGATGACCTTTAAGAAATGGGACTACATGTACATATAAGATGAGTAAAAGATGATATGTTAATACTTTCATCTCAATGTTTGCTATTTTATTCAGGAACAAGAATGGTACCGTGTGACTTTTTGGCCCCAGTTGAGACGCAGAATCCTATTCAGAAAGGCCTTCACCATGAGGTGTGTCAATTGCTGTACGCATTCGTGGTTATGTGCAAGGAAACGCACATGTTAACGTGTGTATTCGTAAATATGAGCAGGCATTCCAAATCACTGTAACTGTGTGTGCTACAGTTGTGGCTGTAATTATACCGTATTAATTGCTTGGGAACTATATTATGTATCTACAGAAGTGTGATGGATTGACCTTGGTTTATGGTCACAGTAGCAGCTGAGTTGACACTGCATAATGAAGGACCTCGAATGGTTGTGTTTCACCAGATACTGCTGGCAAACTTCCTTGCCCAGACAGAGGCCCTCATGAAGGGCAAAACATCAGCCGAGGCCAAAGTTGAACTCCAGAATTCGGGCATGGGTGACGAGGACGTTGCATTTATTCTGCCACATAAGGTACGTGATTCACACCACTACTAGGCACTAGGGGTGTGTATAGAATCTGGCATTATTCTAATTCATCTTGATAAAAAAGATATGTACATAAAAGCGGCAACAAAATTAAGACCTATTGTAATAAGAGGTTTTGGTACCTTGGAATCATGTTGCTTTATACAGTAATATCTTGCTATATGGGTTCCTGATGTGGGGAACAACCTCTTAAAATTAACAACTTTCAAATTCCCGTTCTGCCCTGCACTGTTTTAAGCACCCATGGCTATAATGAACAATTGGGGAGAGCGGTGGTCTATGTGGGGAGATTGGTGGTCTATGTGGGGAGATTGGTGGTCTATGTGGGGAGATTGGTGGTCTGTGTGGGGAGATTGGTGGTCTATGTGGAGATATTGGTGGTCTATGTGTAGAGATTGGTGGTCTGTGTGAGGTGGTGGTCTGTGTGGGGAGATTGGTGGTCTATGTGTAGAGATTGGTGGTCTATGTGGGGAGATGGGTGGTCTATGTGTAGAGATTGGTGGTCTATGTGGGGAGATTGGTGGTCTATGTGGAGAGATTGGTGGTCTATGTGGAGAGGTTGGTGGTCTATGTGGAGAGGTTGGTGGTCTGTGTGAGGAGATTGGTGGTCTGTGTGGGGAAATTGGTGGTCTATGTGGGGAGATTGGTGGTCTATGTGTAGAGATTGGTGGTCTGTGTGGGGAGATTGGTGGTCTATGTGTAGAGATTGGTGGTCTGTGTGAGGAGATTGGTGGGCTATGTGGGGAGATTGGTGGTCTGTGTGGAGAGATTGGTGATCTGTGTGGAGAGATTGGTGGTCTGTGTGGGGAAATTGGTGGTCTGTGTGGGATATTGGTGGTCTATGTGGGGAGATTGGTGGTGGTCTAATGGTTAGAGCAACTGCCTGTCGATCAAGAGGACGGTGGTTCAATTCCATCTCCGCTGTTTTGAAGCTTGGGCAATTTCGTTCACCCCACTTTGCCTGTGTCTTTCAGAAGAGACGGTAAAAGCTGTTGGTCCCTTCTACTTGTAGTCTATGCCAGGGGGAAGTAAAAAGATCCCATGCAGAGAAATGGAAAAAGTGAAGGTCTCACTAACTCTAGAGAAGGACGCTGTTAAATAAACCATCAGCATAATATCCTAGAAGGACTTTGCTGGATAATTATCCAGATTTGGCCACACCCCACATGTTCCATATAGTGAGATACCACTGTGTATCATGAATTATATTGCAAGTTGCATTCACCAAGTAATTCTGCCTGTGGGTAGGCTGCATTACTGGGAGCAGTGTTGTTTGCACTTCTCCAAGTAATGTTGAAAGTAATAAAAATGCATTATCATTGTTTTAACATGTGAATCAATGCAGTGATACCACGCAAAACTTTACTCGGTATTGATTGTGGCGGAATAGAATTTCTGACTAACTTTGTCACAGAAAATGTCCATTCCAGATGAATACTATCAGTTACATCATCATTATTTTATTAGTATCCTCTACGTAGTGAGACTTATACATTGCGTGTCTTGTAAATAGCATACATTTTGTTGTCACATGTTGTTGAACCAATATAGTGAATGTAACAATAAAATTATAACCATGCAACACTTTAATATTGTCCTTTTGATATCAAGAAATAAATACAATGTATGCTTGTTTTAGGTGTTTGAAGGCAACCGACCAAGCAACTCTATCTTGTTCCAGAAGTTGACGCCCCACACACTCGGGGTTCTTATTGGTTAGTAACAAAACGAATGCTGAGGCATTTTACCGTCTTAGCATTTATTTTCTTTAAAATACTGATTTTATGTGACTGGCCAACTAAAGACATACATTATGTATTAGACCAAGTGCTATTGATCTATGGTAAAAATTAACCTGCCCTGATGTAGTTGACAGAAATCCTAATGCAAGGGTCTAATGGTTGTGCTAACTGGGACAAAGGTTAATTCCATATTTGTTACGTTGAATTCCAAAGGTGGCTTTTTTAATAGAAATTGTAGTTACAATTTTGGTTCTACAAGTGGGACTGTTATTTTCTGTTAATTTGATTTCTGTTAATTCTGAGATTAATGTAAAAAATATGAATTTTTATGTAGTTCCAAATCCAAGACGCCTCACATAATATTTTGAGAAGATTGCCTGTTTGTACTAAAACGTGCTACTGGTCTCGCTTTCAGCCATGTACGAGCACAAGATTCACGTGCAGGGCATCATGTGGGACATCAACTCGTACGATCAGTGGGGGTATGTAGCGTATTCTCTGCTTCTGCGTAGTTATTTCTGCAGCCTATCCCATGTGTACATTTTAAATCAGAAAGTTTTTTGTACATTGTGACTTGTCCTGAAATGCTAATGTGAAATGTTATGGTTACTAAGACAATAGACAAACCAATGCATCTTCTTAAAGACGTTTCCACCTGTGTCTGCGATGGATGGGCGTAAATGTTTAAATGTATGGCAGACACTTGCAATAAAAAATTATGCAGATACTTGTATAGCAAATACTTGTATTGTAAATACTTTTCTGCTAATCTAATGTATATATATATATATATATATATATATATATATATATATATATATATATATATATATGTATAATAATAGTATTTATAATAATAACATAACATGTTATATAAATGTTATTTATTTCATGATCAGCAACATATACTTTTATGGTATTAGTGATTCTTAGGGGGAACAGAGCCCACATTTGAAACAAATATGGTGGCAAAAGTAAAAAATATAATTATACTGCATTACTTTCAAAAGTATTGCGGGAGAATTGTGAGTATTTACAATACCTTTGAAAGTATTGTAAATACTCACAATACTGTATTACAAATAAAAATGTATTGCACCCAGCTCTGGTGTCTGCCAGTTTTTTCAGATGGCTCAAACCTAGTCACATGGGAGCTGGTCGTGGTAGTTACATTTGTGGAACAGTCTTATCCAAATGAAAACTGTCCCTTTGGTTCTGGTCATTGTACGCTTGTATTTGTTACATGTATGTTGTCGTCTGCTGCCAGGGTGGAACTAGGCAAACAGCTGGCCAAAAACATCCAGGCTCAACTGTCTGGTCCTGCACCAGTCAACAACCATGACTCATCTACCAATGGGCTGATCAATTTCATCAAGACACACAGGAAGTAGGGGCAGGTGTGCAGCAAATCCACAAGAAGAAACTGTTCCACAGTGAATACGGTGGTTTTGCAATTGATGCCTGGTAGCTAGTATCTGTAAGCTATTTGCAGCTAAACTTTGCTGTTGGGGTGTTGGTATTATATTTTGTGTTGTAATGCACACATGCACTGTTACCATGGAAATGCTGCTTCAAAATGTGGCGTGATAAAATGAGCAGATTTTTGTAAAAATACAAGTATAATGAAGCAAGCTTATGATTGATTTTTAATTAATTGCGACAGTAAATATGGGATTATGTATGACATAATATCTCCTATTAATGATTAACTGGGTAAGTTTAATTTATTTTATTTTCAGGTGTAGGAATTAACTGGTAGGACATCTATCAATATGTAGCAATTGTAAATTAAATTGTTTTGGACAATATAAAATGAAAATGAATACAGTGTGCAATGACATCATAATGTTGAATCAGATATACCTGTAGAAGATATTTCCATCAGCGTTATGTGTCAAGTCAGTTGTTATTTCTTTGAGGTTGTTATATATGCACGGTACATTATATGTATATATGTACGTCATAATTTGTTTCATTAGGTGATGTTAAGGAATACATACAAATAGCAAAATTGTGTTTTGTCATCATTCCACAACATATTTTTCATACTGTCATCTTGTTGTCAGTAACGTAAATATTATGGCTCTACAATGACTTGACTTGCTGGAACAGATTACACTAATCAGATAGACCAATATATTTTACTCTTAGCATATTACGTGTCACTTAAAGTCGTGTTTACCCAAGTTAAAAATGTTGCATAAACTTTCTTGACAATTCATGAATACGCCTTGCCGCTTTTTGTGGTGTCGAAAATCTGGCATTTTTAACATGGGCTTTTAGGACTTGTTAAGTTATGCTTATAAATCAGTCTTGTCCAAGAAATAATGTGCTGTAGATTACCACAATGGAAAATATATTGGTATACACAGTATCTGCAACGGTTTTAAAGGGAGATATGGCAGCTGGATAGGATTTTTTAAGTTGCGTAGTTAGTGCAAAAAGAACACACAAAATTAGCAGATGATGCATTTACATGCCATATAAAATCATGACACATATCTTTAGCCATAGCCTGGTGAGTGCCAGGACCAACAATGTGGCCATCAAAGTAAAATGGGCAGTCGGTACTACATCCATATTTAATAAGTTGACATTTTGACAGGTTAAATTGTAAATCATATTCATATGCAAATTCTAGACATATATCGCACATTTTATTCAGTGCATCTATTGATGGAGCTACTAGAGATGTATCATCAGCACAGCTAACTGCACCATAGTACTTGTGACCAATCACACAACCGAATTCATGCATAGTCTTGTTAACATTTCATCAATATAGATAGAGAATAAAACGGGGGACAGCGCCCCACCCTGCTTCACTCCATTGGTAGTGGAAAAATACAATGACATGGAATTGTTCCATGGTACATTTAAATGTTGTTTAGTGTACATATAAAGTAAACATCTGATAAGAAGGGGATTCATTCCTCAATCCATCAATAAATAAAAACGTTTAACATAATTTACTTTATCAAATGCTTTAGTAGCCTCTAGTAATAACACACAAACATGAGATTTATTCTGCTGGAAATAGTTCATCGTCTCCATTAATGCAAATGTACATTTGGTTGTAGAGCTCTGAGGTTTAAAACCAAACTGTAAATCACTTGTTTTAAAAGCATCCGCACTTTTTATCATTATAACCTAATCAAATATTTTCGCCAGGGGGCTACTAAGAGCAACGGCTCGATAGTTGTCAGAGTCATTTGCTGAATTCCTGTTGTTTTTACAAGAGGTTGGATTGTGGCTATATTAAAACCATCAAGGGTATACCCGTGACACACCATTGACGTGAATAGCAAAAATAGAAAAACGTAGTTTGTGAGAACAAGATTGCTATCCCAAACAACAAGTTCCATATGGCAAAGTGGACAAGGAAGCCATTGGCTTATCGAGAGTCCAAAACTTTTCTCATCTATGTGTAGCCCACCCTTATCAAATATCTGTCAATTCTATTTTTAAACATATTCACACTACTAGCATTAACACAATCATTTGGCAATTTGTTCCATTCATTTATCACCCTCTGTGAGAAAGAGTACTTTCTCATGTCCAACCTACACTGCTCCTTAACTAATGCTGCTTTGTGTCCTCCGGTTCTACTGCCTTCTTTAAGTTTGAAGAACATATTCCTATCAACATCCTCATAACCGTTCACTATTTTAAATACTTCTTTTTGGTCTCCTCTTAGTCTCCTGGTCTCTAGTGTTGTCAAACCACATTGTAGCACGAATCATCATCAATAGTAACAATATTTTGACAGTCATTACATTACATCTACTTTACTATGTGTATTTTGTAACAATGACGCCATATCCTCTTCATTATACGCTACTGCATTACATAAGTCATCATACTTAGTAGCAAAGAGTTTAGAAATATTGTCGCCATGTGTTACGTTAGAATTGCACTGTTTTGACGCATGTGGAATGGAGTCCTGAGAAGCCTTTATACAACAATCTATTATTGAATCATGAAAAATCCGAATATCATGACAATGAGCTAACCTGCTAGGACAATTTTTATCACAACATTGTGAAGAATGCCATGGTATGGATAATTTATTAATAATTTTTCCTAAAACCATGTTGTACTGACTTAGGCTACGGTCTGACGTTTCTTGCCATTTAGGTCTAGATATATACCTTCTAGAGAAAGATGCACAATAATTAATATCTAAATTCAAGGTAAGAACCAGTGGTGAATGAAATGACAAATTTGAGCCATCATGCATACTATAATACTCTAACATATGGTCAAAGAGTCCATTATTTAACAGGAAACGATCAATGATTTGTGTACCATTGTCCACAGGACTAGTAAATGTATAACAAACATTATTTCCTTCAAAATCAATACATGGCTTGATTGATTCATGTTCACAAACGTAATTTAAATGTTTCATAAAGTTAGAAGATAGACGCTTGAAAGAAGTTTTCAGATGACCTCCAATAATGAAGTTGGAACAGTTCATTAAATTACATACACTCATAATTTCACTAAAAATGTCCCATTACATACCATCATTAGATCTGACATCACATGGCATGTACACATTTAAAAGTAAGAATGACATGCTTTGTGTAGTTATATTAACTGCGCATGTTCTATTAGAGTTCACGATGACTGGGGAAACAATTAATACAGTTCAAGGAATTTTTTCATAAAATGGAACATCCAATTTATCCTCTGCCACTTAAAAAACGCATGATTATCTATTCCAGAAACATAATGAGATAAAATGTTAACTTTGTTATCACAGGGTATGTTTTTAATTCTATGAAATTGTGATTTGCATAAGCAATTGTTCCTGGAGTAAAACAAAATCATGTGCTTTGATGAGTTCCAAAACATATCCAGGCTTGCCTGGAACAAATCCAGTACAAATATAACTAGAAATAGTAAGGTGACTAGCCATATTAAAAAGCGTAGATTATATAAGAAAATAATTAAATCAGGATATACTACGCGTGCTCTTGAATCGAAATCTACGAATGCTGATGCCTTCTGGCCACACACTACTGTCAAACAGCTTATCAAATTCAGAAACATTTACTGTCAATTTGAATGAGCTATTTTTAGCATCATTGTGTGATACACATTAAACATTCAACACAGTGAAGCCCTTGCTTTCGACATAGTTCTTTAAATCGTCCGGCTTAACTTCTTCAGACACCCGTGAGACAAACAGTTCTCTAACCGAATTACCACGAATGTGTCTGAAGAGGCAGCCGTTCCAGTAAGTGCCTTTTGAGTGATGCGCCTCTCGTTCTTGGGCTGGAGATAGCGTGGAACCCCGAAGAGTTTATCAGAGTCATATGCTATCGAGTTGGCATCACTGCGTTCTTGCGTGGCAACGGTGTCAATGAGATGTCTTGTTGACTGCTTACTTGTTTGAGTAGTCGAGTCAACGACCCTTGACGTGGTGCTTGCCAACTAACTCGTTTCACAGTCCCAGATTCCACTTTTCTCATCCGATGTTTTCGCGAATGATCGGTGCTGGCCGGTGGTAGTTTCACAGCCAGTTTCTTTTGCTGCTCGCCAGTACCAATCTTCAGTGTTTCTGCGTAAGACTGACTGGGGTGGACGCGGCTTTCTTTGTGAGTGTAGTTAGATCACCCTCCATGCGCAGACGTTTTTCTGTGTTCGTGCTGACGCTATCATTGAGTTGTCGCAACTGGCTCTCCACTGCCGCCAGCCGCTCCGCTATCGACGGCCCCAGCAACTCACCGGGAGAGTATTTGGGCAGCCGCACTATGTCCTGTGCGTTTAACACCACACACGGGTGAGTTTTCAGAGCAAACACTTTCGCCAACTCTGTCAACATGTCGTCAGTGTTCGCGTCTTCAGAACCCCTCGATGCTGTGTTCACTCTGTGGATGATTTTGTCAAGAGGCTTGTATACTTCTCACAGGGCGTGTTTCGCGCGGCAAAAATCACTTGTTCCCGTGGCCGCTGTGTGTGTGTGTGTGTGTGTGTGTGTGTGTGTGTGTGTGTGTGTGTGTGTGTGTGTGTGTGTGTGTGTGTGTGTGTGTGTGTGTGTGTGTGTGTGTGTGTGCGTGTGTGTATACATATACATATACGAGGGTCGTAGGAAAAGGGGAAGATTATAACTGAGATTGGAAGACTGCGCAAAGAGGTATGTAAGAAAAGCAGAAAAAGGTGAAAAGTGGAGGGAGAAGCAGGAATGGAAAGGGATGAGGCGGTGCAGCTATATACGAACTAGCCTCGTCCCTTTGAAGGGAGACCACTATATCGATGTGGCCACCATTGCCTGTTTATATATTTGGTTTTATTAATTAAGGAGATGCATGTATTGCATGTGTGCCTCTGTTGGATAGCAAGAGACATATGCGCAACGTTATTACAACGTTATTTGATCCATATCCAAAACATAACTTATCACAACGTTGGGAAAATGCTAGGTATTAGCTGAAACGTTATTATAACGTTTTTTTACCCATAACCAAAATAGAACCATATCATAACGTTACGGAAACGCTGGGCTAGCACAGACTGTGTAGAACAAGTGATTGTCTGTATATTGTGTAGATTTATATACCTGGTACGTCAACACTGGCAGATCTACGGGGTTCTATCGATCCCCCCTTGTGATCGAACCCCGTCCTGTGACTGGGTGGTCGAACCCCCTTGACCTTGTTGGAACTGATCAACTGCCCGCTGGTTGAAGCATGGTTTGGTTATTCCGCGTGGTGTTTATGGTGTTTTGTTTTTGGAAAGATGAAGGGAAAGAAAAGGTCCCAGAACACTTTATTGATTTTTGGAATCCAAGCGGGTTCGATCATTAGTGCAAGACACCAACGACGAATTCTGTTCCTCTGGAAAAGAGCCGATGTAGACGCCATCAGACAGGACTTAAAAGAATGTGCAGACGCCTTTGCAGCAGACGATACACCAAGCACTCCCATAGATCAGCTCTGGGCAGACTTTAACGAAACAGTCCTGAGCATCGTTGAGAAGCGAGTCCCTTCCAAAACCACGGCAGCACGGTACAGCAACCCCTGGATAAACACCTCCACCCGGAAGGCCACCAGAAGAAAACAGAGAGCCCATAAGAAGGCAGGGACGATAGGGAAGAAAAGAGAAAGTGAAGTACGACATCAAACAAGCGGGTAAAAGTTACCTCGAAAGTATAATCAGTGAAGACTTCAACTCTGACGCGAAGAAATTATGGTCAACAAATCAACAGGTGTCTCTCCGCTGAAAAACCAGGATGGTTTCCTAAAAAGCGACAGCACCAGCAAAGCTGAAATACTAAACGTCCAATTCAAGCTTGTCTTCACTGAGGAGGACTCGAGCAACCTGTTGTACAAAGGCGAGAGCCCATACCCCAACATGGACGACATAGAGGTCAGCGAAAAAGGAATCCTCAAGCTTCTTCGGAACCTCGGCCGAACAAAGCCACTAGACCAGACTCAATACCAGCCTATATCCTGTAGATTGGTGCAAAGGAACTATCTCCAGTCTATCTCCAACAAAATCTTTCAACGGTCCTTAAATGCTGGACAGGTGACATCTGATTGGAAAAAAACGCGGGTGGTCCCCATCTTTAAGAAAGGAGACAAACACCAGCCTGCGAACTACCGACCAATCTCACTGACTTCAATCACTTGCAAGATCTTGGAACACATCATCCACAGCAGTGTGATGAAACACTTAGATGTCCACCACATCTTAACTGATGCCCAACACAGATTCAGGAAGAAGCGCTCATGTGAAACTCAACTCCTAGTCACAGTACACGACATCTCCACAAAGTTGGCCTTGGGGGACCAGGTAGATGTAATTCTGCTTGACTTCTCCAAGGCCTTTGATAAATTCCCCACCAATGTCTACTGCACAAGCTGCAATATTATGGAGTACGTGACAAGACCCTGAGCTGGATACAATCCTTCGTGACCAACAGAACACAGCAAGTTGCCCTAGAAGGCACCCTCTCGTTCCCTGCACCTGTCCTATCCGGAGTAATACGAGGCACTGTCCTAGGCCCCTTCTCTTTCTGGCCTATATCAACGACCTACCTGGTGCAGTCCGATATTCCAATGCCAGACTATTCGCAAATGACAGCCTTCTCTACAGAAGAATTAAGGACCATCAAGACCAGGCCCTACTTCAACAAGATCTTGACTTCCTGGAAGAGTGGCAACACACCTGGTAAATGAACTTCAACATAAGCAAATGTAACGTCATCCGGATCATGCCCAACAAACGAAAAGAAACCCTAACATCTAGCTAATCTCTCCATGGTCAAACACTGGAAACACATATACTTGGGCATCAACATCAGCAGTGATCTCTCCTGGTCCACCCATGTAGAGGATGTAGCGGCAAGAGGAAACCGGACAGTGAGATTCCTGCGAAGAAACTTAAAAGAGTGTACTCTTAAAGTCAAGTCAGCGACATACACCACGATGGTATGCCCTACATCGGAGTACGCCTCAGCTGTCTGGGATCCGCACAAGCAAAGGTAAGCCCAACTCCTTGAAAAAATCCAACGCCGAGCAGCCAGGTACGTGGACACCAACTATTCTGACAGATCACCAGGCAGTGTAACATCTATGTTCAAAAATCTGAAATGGACAAGTTTGGAACATCGAAGACGACAGATCCGCCTGAAGATACTCTACAAAATCAACAAAGGCCTTGTAGACATCAACCCAGCAAGTTTCTTCCACCAATCTGACCCATGGGCCAGCGGAGCACAACGCCTGCATCAGGGACAGATCCACCTCCTCTAAACTTCTGTCTCCTCAGCCGCTTCACTGGAGTATATATATATATATATATATATATATATATATATATATATATATATATATATATATATATATATATATATATATATATATATATATATATATATATATATATATATATACCATTGCGTATTCATTTATCGTTTGATGTCGTACACGTCACAGTATATGCCCCACAGTGACGTCTAACAGGAACTGGAGATTTCAACGTAATTTTATTTGTAACCTTACGGGTTGCGGCGTAGTTACAGTGTAAACATGCAACCTACATTTTCGACACATTGCACATAAGGTCCCGTCCCGCCAGTAGCACTACGACAACATACAGTCCCTAACATCAAGTTCAACTTCACAAAAGTAGTGTCCAAATTTGACTGAAGCGCCACGTAGTAAATGACATTGATCGAAACAAGAATACAGTTGTCTTGCCACTACGTGGAAACATCTTGTGACGTTACCAATCCCTGCAACGTTTCAAATCAGCACGAGTTCAAAACATAGCACAAAGTATCGTCGCTGTTAGGTGAGAACGATAACATGTATAAGCTTAGATTAACAAGGGAATGTGATGACAGTAGTCTGTCTTATTAATGTTGTCCCGCGTGGCTGAGCAGTGAAACGCTGAGTACGATTAATAGGCACACTGCACAGTAACGCGAAAACCTTTTATCGTTTGACAGTTTTGTAAAGGCACAAAGTATGATCGTTTTTAATCGTAAAATCATGTTTGATGTAGGCCTAATATAAAATATATCCATTGTAACAAAACGACAGCACAAATGTGTTTTATTGAACCACAGTTTGTTTAGTATAATTATTGCAATTTGATTATGAATATCGACCTTGCCGTACAGTGCATTCTCGAGCAGATGTCGACAATGTCCAATACCTGTGAACAAAGTTTGTCGCGTCAGGCGATCAAGTGATGGACATATAATTAACACCCGTAAAATGACGTTTCCACCCGCATGCAATGTAAGCATGATGTTCGTCCCGAAACAGTCAAATTAAGCATATAACGGTCAAAGTATACGTTAACGTGGTTCATTAAAACACGTATGGACTGTCGACATGTTGGAATAGATGCTATGTAACACGATTTTACGTTAAACATTGTTCGTACATCTAAAGTAGGCCTATTAATACCGCATGACTCCAATCGACTGTGTATTCTAGCTATTTTCTTCCGAAATGTGATCAACATTGTATAACAACAATACTACTTCTATCTACATTTTACAGTTAACATATATTCACAACTAAACAACAATGCTATTAGTTCAATTCGTTGTATATTTTTGTATTCGATACACGCAATGGCGGCTGAGTATAGTTATTATTATCGCCGTGTGTGCAGCCTACATATCATGGTGTCTAGTCAGGTAACAATGTTTGCCTACTTCACGACTTCAGCAGGTTTACTAGGACTTTCGTGAAAGACTTGCATAGCATTGCTCACAGACGCAAACACACTGGCAACGTCGCCCTAACTGCATTTTCAATGTCTCACACGGTACAATTTTCCTCAGTCGCTTACCAGGAATCATCTTCACAGTGTCCTCATTAGGAACATAGATTCGCTTAACATATAACTAACCCTCAACAACACTGTTCTATGCATTTTGTAATGTATGTTCTGAATAGCACTGAATATTATTGGTACAGTAGAAACACATAAGGAATTCCCGGAGGAAATCACACGTACACAACATTAAACCAATCAAGATGTGTTCCACATGCACAACTAGATTAACAGATTCTAGATTAACGTGTAGACTATTACAGTGCAATGATTAGAAGAACCCCACACTGATCCGTACTGCTGAAATCGATGTATATTGAATTATGATATAACATTACCAGTAGCGGATCCGAGGGCATAGGGGTCTCAAGACCCCCTAGGCCATGGAGAGGGGGTCTTAGACCCCCTGTGTCCGTGGCAAATACTATGGTAAATGACAACGTATATAGACCAACATCGGAACTAGTGACAATGTAAAGACTGAAGTATTAGCAGCCGGCTAATATTAACCCTCCTTTAAGTAGAACGACACACGTGTCGTCTCGTCCCCCCCCCCGCCCCCGGTTCGCAAGTAGAACGACGTACGACTACGACTGACTGAGACCCCATGCCAACAAGCGAAGATCCGCCACTAATCACTGTCACAATGATCTTGAAAGCCCCATTATTTACATACTAGTCATAACATGTAGCAGGGTTCGTCTTCTGAATGCAACCAAGCAATAAGAGACGACGTCGCACTGCCTGGTTTCTAAGTTTTCACGGCTCTGTCATTGTACAACGAAGTGGAGACGCCCGGAGATTCCATCGTCCTTGTGTTCCACCGTCTGCGGACGTCACTTCATGAAACGAATCGTCTGCAAGTAGATAACATTTATTAGTAGGTACATCCAAGTCTCTGGTTAATTGTTTTTTCCGTACACAATGTTTACCAGATACATACCTTCGAAAGTCGACTTCATTAAAAACGTGTCGCATATTCACGTGATCTAGAACGCATGCATTTTCATACAGTGTAGGCCTACACACCACTTTTCGAAGCAGCTACCATTGCCTTATCTAATTTCGTATTTTTCTACAAAATGTCGTACATACCGATCAATATATAGTTAGGGACCTACGACTTCCTGATCTTACCAAGACAGCCAGGAAGAAGCAGGTTTAATTGGTCGACTGTTGGGTGCACACAGGGTACTGGAATTAGAATCAGCGAACGCTCACACGGCGGTGAAATCCGTAATACAGTAGGTACCAAATGGCATATGACCACTTTAGCCATTTATGTCCAATAGTGGCTACTGGGAATTAATGTTTTACAAAATCAATGATGGCGCCAGAACGTCGTCGTGACGTGAAGGAAAATATTAGTAAAGATTAAAATCATAATTAGAGTAGCAAAGATTAAAATCATAGCCGTGTCTGTAGTTGCTTTTTTCACCGTAGATGAACACAATGCTCTCAACCGACATTCAAGGAATGATTAAATACCAATTTCCCGTTTCTCGTTTCACTGGCGGGCGCCATCTTGCTGCAGCAAAGGCAGACCATGTTGCGTGATACCACACACTTTCCAATGTATGGGCTGCACATGTCGCCTAATAAAAGTGGTATTTTTCGAAGGTAATATCTTTTCAAGTGCACGATGTTTACAATTTCTTTCGTGCCACGTTGCCGCGATTCACTCAACTGTGCAATTGAGTACAAGAGACAGTGGTGGATGTATGTGAACGGATAACCTTTGCTCTGTAATAGCAGCATGGCTGAATGCTTTCCAGATAAGTTGAGTTGGAATGAACAGGGCTGCCGGGTATGTAAAGAGCTTTGAGCGGTCCTAAGGACTGGGTATCGTGCAACAACACCTATTTACCTTTACGACTTCACTCCATGATTGTTAGTGACAGAGATAACCACGGACAACGCAATGATTTTATAGCACTACTCTTTACTCTTAGCACCTTCGATTGGACTGTCTTCCTTGCGTCAGATCTAAGAGAATTAAAACGTACTGTTATCTCGGAGGGTGTTATTCTTCGCCGGGTTTGTTGGCGTCGTTCGCGCCCTCTGGCGAAGGAGCCGTCTGTGCAGTGGATGACTTGTCAGCGTCACCTGGCGACTGACACTGGAGAGTAACGAGGGTGAGATTCAGATGAATAAGTTCCTCAAACAGAAAGAAACAGTAAACACGATACAGGCTGCTTCACAATAAATGTGTATAGGTGTCAACATCTGTTCATGGAAAAGCGGAAAAGTGTTCATAAAAACCACCCTCTTCCACTCAATTTTCTTCTTGTTTTTGCGTTTTATGGATCGCCATTTTGACGTGCCGTTCTCGTTCGTGGTGAACAAACGCTGAAGAAAAAGTGAAATCAGTTGAGACCCAAAATACAAAATGTACCTAGAATGGCGTCGTGAGCAACACATATATCGATTTTACTATGATTTTTTTTGCTCTTGACAAAATTACAATCCTCCAAAAAGCGGGAAAGCGGGATAAACGGTAGTTCCCACCCGGAAGCGATAGTGTGGACACTTATGTATTTGCATGCAGGTCGGCTACGTTTTGTAAGTAATCGCAGTATCAACATAATTTCAGTTTTTAACCACATTCAGCGTTCTGCAACAACCATCGATGAATGAAATTTAAGATACGGTCCCTTGTATCAAGATTCGTAATATGAACGTGACTGAACGCGATGAACATTATTCAGACTTATTGCCAATGTTGAACCACCCGTTCCTCGTTCTAACCGGGGACAGTTGGTTCAACAATCACAATCTTTCCCGAGCGTCTCTGGGGTTTTGGGAAATGGTGAGTACTAACCTGCTGCTTCGGCTCCAGACTTGGGTCTAGGATGATCTTGCCGACATTGGCCCGATCGTGCATCCGTTGCATGGCCATGATTACCTGCAGGCGTTGTACACTAAGCTTTAGACACATTGGTGATTACAGTGATAACTATGGGAAAATATGAAAATATTATATAATGACTGCAACATATATTGTAAAATAAGAATATATATATATATATATATATATATATATATATATATATATATATATATATATATATATATACACACACAATATATATTATATGAGAATTTATATATATATATATATATATATATATATATATATATATATATATATATATATATATATATATATATATATATGTATGTATGTGTGTATATGTACATATACATATACACACATAATATATATATATATATATATATATATATATGTATGTGTGTATATGTACATATACATATACATACATAAATACATACATACATACATATGCATATATATATATATATATATATATATATATATATATATATATATATATATATATATATATATATATATATATATATATATATGACTTGTAACTGAACTTTCCAAAGAAAACTTTTCCCTATCGTAAGTTCATAGGCTAACTGAAGAGCATTAAGATAGAAAAACAATTGTTACTAGGCAAATTGAAACTTAAAGCCTTATGCAAAAAATCCGTATAAGGTATAATCATTTAGGCAAAATAAACTAACCAAAGAATTTACTATGCCTTCGTTAGAACACAAAACAACAACCCCAAGTGTTCGTTGACACATATTGACGATAAGCTCACGATATGTATAATCAAGACACATCACTTTGGTAATCTGACCCGCAATCTCAGACGCTGAACAACAAGACATAACACAGAGATTGGTAACCCGCACGGTAAACGCCTAGTGCTACTATTGTATAATATTAACTATTGTATTTCAAAATATACGCTGTGTCCAGAATCGCCTTGTCGTCGATATCCCTGTAGACTGACGCCGGAGCGCAGTCTCATCCATTGCGAGGACGATGTCACATTGCTGCAACGTCTTCGCAAAGAAAGAACGCTAATTACGCGGCAGAGAAGCGAAATAGGATACTAATTATCCTCTTGTGACTGTTATGGCATGTGACACCTTGGGTATTATTGATTGTTACGAAGGCAAACACGGCTTCAAAGGACTCCTAAAGGAAATCAACGCACTCATGCCGCGGCAAACCAATTCTGCAGTGCTGCTACTGTTCTAGGGCCTACATACATGTTTGGGCATATACAGTGACTTCTCTCCCTACCGCTTGGTTTCCTTGAACCAATACACATTGGCTTAATAATCACAAAAGCGTCGTTGTGACCTTTGTTGTGATGTTGTGTAAATGCATTATTATTTTTTTTATTATTACAGTACACATACTAATAGAATCTTCAACAATGGTCGGTCGAGGTCGGACCATTGACGAGCCGTTTCCGTAAAGGTCAAGTGTTCATTAGGGAAGCATGGCCAACCACTTCGACATCGAGATTTTAGCAGATTAGTTTCTTGTGTGTCTTTCTTTGTTTTCCCCGTTTTGTGTGTGTGTCTAGGTGGCCACAAGATTAATCTTGAAACTGGTTCTTTTTTGTGGCTATAACATGGAAGCGTCTCATTCGAATCTTCTTTGAAAGCTTGATACTTTCCCAATAAAGCTATTTATTTGTCACCATAATGGACACTAGTGGATATCTAGACTAGTAGAACAGTATTGAAGATATTGAATGAGGATGACAATTTTAATTAAACAAATTCACTTCATAAAAATAGTAGAACTAGAGGACATGAGTAACATCAGTAAAGGACCAGTGTAGACTGGATATCAGGAAGTACTCATTCTCACAGGGGACAATAAATGAATTGTACAGATTATACACATATTGTGTAAATGCTAGCAGCGTGAATATGTTTATAATTTTTTTTTTATATTTCAGAAGAGTGAGTTAAACACAGATGACAACTTTTTGGACTCTCGATAAGTGAAAGGCTTCCTTGTTCATCTGCCATTTGGCGTTCTGTCTTGGATGGCAATTTTGTTCAATCGTGGTACTACTTACGTCATCAAACGCCCACACCGAGTCGATCTGAGGCCGTATCTTGCCGGCCGTGTACATGTCGAACAAGGTACCCACAAGGCGGCGAACGTAGTCATATTGCTGCTGCTTGAAGAGCAACTCTCGCAGATGGAAGCCGGCGATTATCTTGTTCTCGTCGTACAACTTTATCGGGCTGATCTTGTCGACGTGCCACCACTGTCGAACACGTACCAACGAACACATTAAGAAGGATCGATGTCCAGGCACATTTATCACATGCATGGGTGGATCCAGACCCTGAAAAAGGAGGGTGCCCACTTTCCCGACAGGACGGCAGGTTATGTGTGTGTGCGTGCGTGTGTGTGCGTATGTGTATGTGTGCGTGTTAATGTGAATACGAAATATATACCAAATTGCATTTATATTTCATAATTTTACGGCACGATTACCTATGTGACATATTTCTCAAATGCACCATGTTTCTTGCAAATTCTTGTGCGAACACCTCCAATGAATGCATCATAGCAATGAACTCATCGCCTCCTGCAAAGTTTCACTAACGCACTGGTCACGGACACCTTTGGTCGTGCTATCGCATTTCCGTTACCGCTTGGGAGAATTGTCGCTGATGAAAGTACACGATTCTGCATCTTTCGGAAGTCCAAGCCGAACTTCATTACAAAGCGTAGAAGAAAAACTCAACAAATTCCTTTACGATCGATCTTCTGTTGTTCATCAACAAACTGCAGGACAAATCTTTCCTGTTCCTTTTGTATTTATAACAGGCTTGGTCTGCGCTGAAGGAACAATACCCTGCATTTCGTATTTCGGACATGATCTTCAGCTGGATGAGTTCCCAGATGATGGCAGTCAGTTCACTTTGTATTAAACGCGTCATACACATACCGCCAACAGTTTGTCTCCCGACAACTATCCATCGGCGTTCCGTCGGCAGACTGATTTTTCAGATGCCAGATGTCCACAAAGGTTTTGCCAACAGTTAGTGGAGAACATACACATAACGACTACGTGTGAATTGCCAACTGATAAAGTAGTCGGCAACATGTTGGTAACTGAAGAATTGATATGTGCATGGCGGGCTTTACTTCTTTTGTTTTGTGTCGCAAAGTCCGTCTCGTCTCCAGAACCTCATCGCAGGCATCAGGCCAGAAGTTGGGGAGAACATTGAAATTGCCGTGTTTCTCATCGGAGTTGAGAAAGGTGAAGTCATCGCGATGGCTTCTCTTGCGAATATTACGTTTTTCAAATAGAATAATCGTCTTTATTACGGGCTACAGCTGTAGGCGATTGTCTCTCACACGGGTTTGCAAGCATGTCAACACCTGCAGTCTGGACAGGTGTGGATGACCTCACACCAGAGAAAGTTGTGCAGTAATTAGTGATGATGCTGAAGTGTGGACGCGGTGTCTCGGCTACTAATTCTGACGCGAGGAAAACAAATTTTTTGGTCGGAATAAAGGGGACACACCCTGGATTAGCATATGACATGCCAGGAAATTCAACAATATGATACAAAAAAAAAACTTCTATTACACGACAATCGTCGGGAAACCGAAGCTCAGCAGGCACCAAAACTAAAGGGTTAGACAGTTTCTAGTCGGTTTAACAATTCCAGTCGTAAATAATTGGGTCGGTATGCTGAGGAGCTGTGGAAGAACTTAGCATAATACTTGTAAAACGCAACCTTTAGAACAATGCGTTGATGATGTCATTACATTAAACATATAACTTGTATTATTAGCAGGATGGCTTTATATTAGAACGTACTTAAGTGTTAAGTGTGTTGATAATGACATAACAAGAACAACTAGGGTATACACACGATGATGAATGTCAATGACTTCGTTGAGTTTAAAACAGAATGCTGGCTGTAATAGTTGACCAAAATAATGTATTATTGCAAACCATTTAAAAAAAGCCGATTTCCACACATCTATTTCGGGAATATATTAAGAGAAACGTACCGATTTGGCGAAACTGAAGAAACTCTTCGTCTCTCCTGTCACAACGTTCGATGAGCCTGAAATGTCAGACGCGATGTTACGTAATGCCATATTGATGCTCTTTTAGCTTTAATTTTACAGAATCCGTTATAAATATATTAAATGCATGCGTGCGTGCGAGCGTGCGTGCATGTCTGCGCGTGTGTGTCTGCGTGCGTGTGTGTATTCTAGTTGTTTTTTCTTTCTGTCTTCTTGTCTTTACAAAATCGACGACGATGTCTTTGGAGATGATACCCACCAAAGAGTACATAGCGGCCAAGTGGCTTCAGAATGCCTATTCCTTTGTTAGTGTCCTCCCCACAAAGACAGTCGAGGACTATATTTACGCCATCAGGTGAAATCCTGTGAAAACACGAATATGCTTTTATGAATAAAAGTGTTGGAACTGTTGGACGATGTACACATTCATCTTAGTCACTGTAAAAAGGCACTTGACGTTTAACAAGATTTAAAGCAATTGCCAACCAAAGCAAAAACTCCAAATGGCTCATTTGGATTTCTCATCTACAATAATATATATAATACAAATGACAATTTACCCTCATTTATCTGTCAGTTTGTTTTATACATGTTGACACTGCTGACATTTATCTGTCAGTTTGGTTTACACATGTTGACACTGCTGACATTTACGCAACCAGTAGCTAAAGTATTCCATTTAATCTTATCTTATATCCAGTGTACACGGTTTTTCGAAACGGAACTTCGTATCATGGGGTTCGTCTTCCTTCCATAAGTTTGAAAACAAATATTATCAATATTTTCATAACCATCGAATACCTTAAACACTTCTATTGATCTCCTCTTAATCGCCTCGTCTCTACAGTTGTTAAACCACATCCTCGTAGATATTTCATAACTACGGTATTGCAGTTCTGGAATCAGATTAGTTCTATTTTTTTCTAGTTTATCAGTTACCTTCTTACAATATGGTATCTAAGCTTGTACACAACATTATAAATGAAACTTAACTATTGCTTATAATGAATGTTTTTTCATTCGAAAGGAACCATTCCCTCGTTAAATGACATGTTGAAGACCTTTGGGAGTGGCTAATTTACTTTGCTGTTTCCTTTAGTAGGATTGGGGTGGTCTTTATTGTCTTAGCCACCAATTCAAGAGTTATAATTAAATAAGAAATAAGAAATATGCTAAGCACTTTGTAACTGGTCACGAACTAATATCCTGTACGGTAAACGCTGAACACTCATTTAAATAATCTGACAGTAGAATAATATCTAGTTGTCTGACTTTATCGCGAACTATGTGTTTATGCATATATACGTTATATAATAAACTAGAAACCCTTGCTGTCATTTTATTTTTTACATTTCATGTCAATTATTGCTTATACCTTCTTTTGAAGTTCAGTTGCAGCTGTATTAACATGTCGACATATATTTTCTTGATGTTTTCGAAACATTTAGGCACGCGAAAGAAATTCAGTTGTCGTGCTTAATCTGAATTCATTTTGCAACCATGCACAATATATTACAGACACTAAGCGTAAAATAAATTCACAGTCTTGCTCTGCAGCCTCAAGTTATCAATGGACGTTCAGTTTCAGTCCAGTCAACGAATAGCAATAAGTCTAGGAAGGAGCAAATAAAAAAGAATGGAATGAAACAAGATGGAGTGCATAATGAGTGAAAACCGATTGAGCACTAAATAAATGGACAAGGATATAGCGCTCAAGGAACGTACAGAGATTGATCATGCAATGAACGAACAACGGACGAACGCTCATGGACGGAACAACGCTCATGTACGGAACAACGCTCAGGGACGGAACAACGCTGCGCACTAAAAAGGTGAAGTACGCTTGAGTGTTCAAAGAATATATAGGGACTGAACGTTCAATTTCCGGGCATCGATTGTGTACTCAAACGACGAACAACGAGAGCTCAAAGCATGAGCGATATTTTCGGCTGTAAAATAGTACGTGCAGTGTCTAATCGGGGTGCACTATCTTCGAATAAATACCAGTTTTAACTACTTGTACACGAGTCAGGAGCAACGTCCTTCAGTTTCCCCAGCAAATACAAATATAAATCACGGCTACTTACTTCCGGATCTCCTGGGAATAATCAACAGCGTGGTCATAAAGATGGTCCAGTTTGTTCTTTAATGCCTCGTGCTTTTGGGTTGACGCTGTGCCGAAGATGGTGACGTCATCGACTGTCTTACAGAGTTGACACAGCGCGGTGCCCTGAAATAGGAATGCGAGGATGCGTGTTCACAAGCTGTAACAATGCATCGAACTACCAATGCATTCGATGTGACGATGTGACTATCGATAGTAAATTAAACTATCGGTAGTCACATCGTTGCAATAGCATCGTATCGTGTCACACTGTAATAACACAAATAAACATGTTTTACAACTACAGAGATGTATATTGAATAATTTAATTATTTATCGAGTAATGTCATTCACGGATTCAGCATTTAAATTAACTACTGGTACCTACATCGCGATACTATCGCTACAGTAAAACTATCCCCCATATAATCACCCCCTAATATTCATCGTGGCCGCGTATCAAGGTACGAGGAGCAGTTCTCTGCCCCACCCTACTCTATGCCCCACCCTACTCTATGCCGCACCCTACTCTATGCCCCACCCTACTCTATGCCCCACCCTACTCTATGCGCCACCATACTCTATGCCGCACCCTACTCTATGCCGCACCCTACTCTATGCCCCACCCTACTCTATGCCGCACCCTACTCTATGCCGCACCCTACTCTATGCCCCACCATACTCTATGCCCCACCATATTCTATGCCGCACCCTACTCTATGCCGCACCCTACTCTATGCCCCACCCTACTCTATGCCCCACCCTACTCTATGCCGCACCCTACTCTATGCCGCACCCTACTCTATGCCCCACCCTACTCTATGCCCCACCCTACTCTATGCGGCACCCTACTCTATGTCCCACCATACTCTATGCCCCACCCTCTCTATGCCGCACCGATTGAATATCATTTAGTGACTGGATTGTTATTAATAACAAATGCATGACAGGCAACTGTGTTGCCTTAAGTGCATTATATAGGAACATGTGTCACTGTTTTATTCCCGTGTTCAGAAAACATGAATAATGTGCCGGTATCTCCTCTTGTCGGGGATTATTGTTGTGCAGTCTGAAAAATGTATGAGTACGAAAGTGGGTTCACTTGAGAATTATGACACTTATTTTATATTAGTAGTTGGCAAGAACTAGCGCATGTCAGTAACTGAATCAAAATCAACTTGTGTTATCTTCATAAAATGTGACGTACACACCGCAGAATACCGCGATTTACTGTTAGCATTGATTTTAATTGGTAAATTTATTATATTCTGCAACAACATACCACTCCGCCGCCAGCCGAATGCACGAGAACGGACTGGCCCGGACGCAAGTTGCCGATCTCGAAGAGAAGGATGTAGGCTGTCACGTAGTTCATGAACATCGCGGCGCCATCTTGGAAACTCATTCCTGATGGCATCTTGTAGACGAATTGTGCAGGGACGCACACAGACTCTGACCAGGCGTGATAATCGGTGACGGCGATAACTCGGTCGCCGATCTGGATAAGGAAACAGGGTAGATTAATTTTTTGAAGTGGCGTTTCCTAACTGTCATATCTGAGGAAATAAACGACGGAAACGAGGAGGCACGTATACATATGGAATAACGAGCCACCACCAAGATAATAATACTGTCTATTTTTCCGACAACCAAACAAACAACCACGCAAACAATCTATTCATGTTATGGCATAACTTTATGGGTACATTTGTGTACGTGTGTGTACGAGTGTGTATACTTGTCTGGACGTGAAAACATATCACACTAGGTGGCGTCAAAGACAATAATTACACGGACAGCCATTTCTCGTTGATTTAATGGGTCAATATCGCGGCGCCCTTATCAAGTTAAGTTTACTTCCGGTTGCTCCGCAGTCATAGTGGTCAAGTCAGAGATGGGTTGAATATCGCAAACACGGCAGTGAGCAACTCTGATGTTTTGTCAGCATTGTCCGTAATAGAAGCGGTTTTACCGGAAGTGGAATTTCTCTAATGTCTTGTCTTGTGTTGGATGCTGGCCAACACTGCTAAGGAATCAAACGGTCAGTGTTGTGTGCGCATGGAGTGATTGCTGCTTAGTCGTGTTTGCTTGGAACCGAGTGGGTTAGAGATTGCTTTAATTATTGGAGTTCTGTGATGCTGGTTATTGTGTCTGGTATTGGGCTACGGTATTTTATTGCCCTAAGAAAATGGGAAAATTATAACAGTTCTTCCCAAGATTATAGTACGTGGAATTATTCTAATCTATGCTGTTCTCACCAGTTTTACTATAAGTGGAATTACCCTAATGTAAACTGTTCTCACAAGCTTTGCTATCAATGGAATGCAAACTGTTCTCACCAGATTTATTGGAAGTGGAATTAGTTTAGTGTAAACTGTTCTCACCAGCTTTACCGGAAATGGAATTACTCTAATGGAAACTGTTCTCACAAGCTTTATCGAAAATGGAATTACTCTAATAGAAACTGTTCCCACCAACCAGAAATGGAATTATTCTAATGGAAACTGCTCTCATATATGTACAGCATCGACCCGAAGTTGGTGTTCGTGTTCCTGGTATATTACGCAAGTATGATGACGACTCACCTTCAGATCGTCGACGGTCTCACCAATAGCCTGCACTTCCCCTGCACACTCAAAGCCCATGACGAAGGGAACCTTTGGCGGGTTATCGATGGCTCCCTGGCGCACCATCAGGTCGGTAAAGTTGAGACCACTGCAAATATATACAGCAATTCTCCAACACACAAGCTTTGCCAAACAGAGTAGGTTCATATTCCGTTGTGTGGAATACCAATATGTTTGTGTAAATGTACACAGTTGAAGAAAAGTGCAACATCCGTTGCGTATCTTTCTTGTCTACATTGAAATCAATTTAGTATAATAACTTGCAATATATAGTCCCCAACGAACGTTTATTTTTAAAAACGGCTTTTGAAAATCCGTGAAGGGACAGTTGTTAAATAGTTATACACATTTGCACAATTAAAAATATACATACTACATTAATATGGTATGTTGGCGAAAGTCGAACCCTCTGTTTGGTCAAATAATTAATGCATTTATGTTGTGCTGTTTGGGGGGGACAAATTGTACCTAATGTTTTTTCCCATAACGTCACTAAAATGGTAAACAAGCAAAGTCAACGTTCGTTGGCAATTTAAACGGGCTACAGTGGAAAGGATAGTGCGTGCTTCTAAATGGCCACAGCAAATGACTTCTAAATGGCCACAGCAAATGACTTCTAAATGGCCACAGCAAATGACTTCCTCCGTTTCATAACATATCATAGTTTCATAACATATCATAGTTTCATAACATATCATAGTTTCATAACATATCATAGTTTCATAACATATCATAGTTTCATCATATACATAAAGAAATTGTTTCATCTGCCGCACCAGTAAAGTTATTTATAATATATTTCATTAGCCCCGTTTGCATCAGACGCACCAGACAGATAACATTATGACCTTTGCTGTATGTGCACCTGTTCTGGTCAGTGGAGCGGCTGGCCCGTCCTAACAATGTAAGCGAGCATTACTCGTTGCCAAAAGGCAGGCCACTCTAACAAGCCGGGCTTGTTCCTTGTCGCTGCGTATTAACAACGCTCGCCTTTATGAGAGTAACGATGCGAGGATGGTAATTTCCTAAGATCTGTCAGGTTCGCTATGGCGTTGTTAAATGCTACACCCCATGCAGTCATCATCGCAGGCATCACTGTTGTTTCCGTAGCTGGCATTGCTGTGTACAGAGCGCTACCACATCCCTTGCAGTCATCATCGCAGGCATCACTGTTGTTTCCGTAGCTGGCATTGCTGTGTACAGAGCGCTACCACATCCCTTGCAGTCATCATCGCAGGCATCACTGTTGTTTCCGTAGCTGGCATTGCTGTGTACAGAGCGCTACCACATCCCTTGCAGTCATCATCGCAGGCACCACTGTTGTTTCCGTTGCTGGCATTGCTGTGTACAGAGCGCTACCACATCCCTTGCAGTCATCATCGCAGGCATCACTGTTGTTTCCGTAGCTGGCATTGCTGTGTACAGAGCGCTACCACATCCCTTGCTCATTGCTGATGCTGCTGGAACCCACTGCTCTCTTTCGCTACCTTTCTTGAAAATACGTAGAACGGTCAAACAGAAGATCAGGAGATTTGTAAACCATTAAGAATCGATTCATTGTCACTAACATGTTGTGTCCGAGTCGGCAAGCGGTAGAAATATAAACAAACCTATCGAAAATATAACTTATTTTCCATTTTTACGACGGTATTCTGCTTCGACACTCAACTCAACTATCATGTTCATTTCTTTGTTGTTTTTGTGGCTTTTGTTTCGTTTGATACAGCAGTTTCATCACATGCAGCCAGCGTCTAATGCACACAACCGGCCACAACCAAACATGTGTAGCTGATCACTTTAATCCAGCCGTAACAATAAACAATAGGACAGATCAGGTGTTTAACTAGTGACCATCAGTAGTCACCACCTTGTGTGTGTCAGCTGTCAGCTGTTACTACATATTTATCCGGTTTTAATAGGATACAACAAGTTCTTCTGCAAAGTCAAAGTACGAAGTCAAAACTGCTACTAAGCCTTTTTATTATTATCGTTATTATTTAACTGATCATTCTTCAAGGGCAATCACAGCAGTGTTGGGCCGTCTGTCCGTAGGCGCGTATAAACGAGAGCCAGATGCGTGCGCGCGCGTGTTTGTGTAGGTATATGCGTGCGTGTATGTGTGTGAATGTGTGTACACGCTTGACATTATGACTGTGTATGTCTGCATAGCACCTGTACTGTTCACGTGAATCAGACAGAAGGAAAGAAGCACCACTAAAAGGAATACAATTAAGATAATGCTAATCAAAATGCACGTCGTTGTATTCCACTAGAACCAACTGGATCTTGTTAACCAAACATAATTGAGGTAGCCGAGTCTAACTTATTGCGGCATAAAATGGCGACATATGTGGTGCCAGATGTGATGTCATCGTGTAGCTAAGCGTTGAATCACAAACATATTTAACAGTTTGTATGTTGCAGTGTGACCAGGCTTCATATTATGTAACGCTTGCACCGACTGTATACGAGTCCATATCCATATCAGTACAGACAAACTCGCGCAAGTTTGCTCATGCAAATATATCTCACGCGTCTCCTTCTTGGTGGCCTCACATTCATTACGGTGAAGACCACGTCATTGTTAAAAATAATTATGGGGATGGGCGTTAAGGTGTGACTTGGTGCAAATGTATTCGCATGAGACCGGATACCAGCTCCTACTGTTAGCGAATAATAGTTTTGCACAGAGTACGATTGATATTAAGTCGACACACCATCTCTCTACGTTTCTTCATATTCGTTTACTCTGTTTTCAACGAGGTTCCTTTTTTGCAGGCAACAGTTCATTTATCCTGCTCCTGCTTCCCGTGCGCACTGATTGGTGGATGTCTACTCCATTTCGAGACGGGCCTTTTAGCGCATCCTCTCGCCACTGCTAGCTGGTCAACACACCTGTTTGTCCGGCGTCCACCAAGAGCGGCTGTGCTTGTGTGCTCAATAAACCTACACTTGACGAACATTGCATCTATGCTTGTGGCACTTATCTGTTGCAGGTGCTGCAGTTAGTTTGGCAGTTTTCTAATATAATAAGAAAGATTTAATAAAAGCGCTGTCGTAAACAATCGATCATACAAAGAAAGTTAAGCACAACAGTTGGTTAATTCATTTTCGGTTATCCGATGCAATCTTCAATATTGGCACTTTTGGATAGCGCGTTATTTTTCAATAATACGAAGCAGTGATTCGTGATGGTTGAAGGCGGGGTGCAGTTCCTGATTATGTTGAGAGACAGGACAAAGCTCTTACTATTCCTACTTCTTTCTTCTACTGTTAATACTGCTGCTGCTACCACCACCACCATCACCACCACCATCACACCACCACCACCACCACCACATCACCACCACCACCATCACCACAACCGACCGACCGACCGACCGACCGACCGACCGACCGACCGACCGACCGACCGACCGACCGACCGACCGACCGACCGACCGACCGACCGACCGACCGACCGACCGACCGACCGACCGACCGACCGACCGACCGACCGACCGACCGACCGACCGACCGACCGACCGACCGACCGACCGACCGACCGACCGACCGACCGACCGACCGACCGACCGACCGACCGACCGACCGACCGACCGACCGACCGACCGACCGACCGACCGACCGACCGACCGACCGACCGACCGACCGACCGACCGACCGACCGACCGACCGACCGACCGACCGACCGACCGACCGACCGACCGACCGACCGACCGACCGACCGACCGACCGACCGACCGACCGACAGACCGACAGACCGACAGACCGACAGACCGACAGACCGACAGACCGACAGACCGACAGACCGACAGAATGACCGACCGACCGACCGACCGACCGACAGACCGTGTTCTTGGGTTGAAGAAGTGCCTGTTGAAATGACTGTGGTGAAAACCCAGTCTTCAGCTGCGCGGTATTGATAACAACACCAAGGAGAAGTGTGGGGCCTTGGTACAACATTAATGCACATAAACCAGGATGATAGAGATTGTGTGTACAAATAGGCTATAGATCGTAACATGTGATTATGCAGAATCCTGAAGAACTTCGATAGATATAACCGATACAACCTGAAGATCATAAACAACGGACAATGACAGCGGCACTGAACCACGTCGGAACTCACGCACATATACAATCAATGCACAACACATCGCATTGGTATGCGTAATATTTACTGACGCGCCGATCAAACATACACAAGATGGCAATCGCACAAATCATTTTGGACAAATCCGATACTCATAAAGGCCCTTCCTCCCCCGGGGTTTTCTAATTGGCCATCGGCACACACACCGCAAGAGGAGACAAGATCGACGACTTGCAATCGACGTTTCACGGCAACGGTGTTTGGGAGGCTAGAATAACGAACTAAACAAGACACTCTGACGGTTGGCCGACACTGCTCGAGATGCCCGCCTACGCCGATCGATAACCGCTTCTCGCATGCACAGCCTAGAGTGGATGGCGTCGCCGAGGCAACGCTATTTATTCGCGACTCGGTCAATCCGAAGGTCCGATTTAAATAACGTATTAGGATCGATATTGCGAAGATGGCGTGTTGCCATTTGCAACTATAGGCGGCTAGCAAGGAAACGAGGCGCTGCAACTACCGTTTATGTGTGCGTGTGTGTGTGCGATCGTGCGTGCGTGTGTGTGTGTGTGTGTGTGTGTGATGGCGGGTGCATTAAAAATGTAATTAAAATGAGGCAAATACACGCCAACATGGAGAATTCTTTCCAGTACGTTGGCGATTTATTATGTGAAGCTTTATACAAATCCAACGACCCGCGATCAATGTGAACGCAAACGAACCATAGTTGTTGTTTATGTCGGTCCCGGATAAAATCACATTGCAATTGCTTTTGACAATGTGTGCCTACACGTGTCACCTTGTCCATGGTTCAACGTTATCACTATTATATCTAATGTGTTACTGTTGATGTTGCAACTGCCAAAGATTCCGATGTGTGCGCTTCCGTTAATGCTGATCTTACGCAGAAGGCAGATGTTTAAGCTATCAACCTATTAATAAAAGTACGGTAGCCATATTTGCTCTAACCGAATCTGTTTAAGTTGGATTTGTATGCTATCCAAGATGGCCACAATCGGCCAACAGGAATTGGCGGAACTATAATATGTACGACTGTAATATCGGCGATTAATCACCATTGTATGGCGATGTAGGGGACAGTTGGGCAACATGAGCCACTTTTTTCACATTGATATTCTGGAGCTGTATGACGAGATATATGCTGTATGTAAATGTGGCATACAAGTTTTAGTGGTAGACAATTACTACGGGCATTACTGCGAGGAGAACCTTTTCTCCAAATGGCGCAAATGACATTACGCATTGGAAATGTGAGCCTGGCCCGTGGATACAGTGGGTATGGGTTATCATATTACCCCAGATGGTCCCAGACACACCAGAGTTATAGCCTAACCCAATACAAGAGTCATTGCTGAACATGGGTACACGCACGCAAGCATACATGTACGCACACATGCACGCACGCACGCACGCACACACACACACGCACTGACACACCCACCCCCATAAACAACACACACACACACACACACACACACACACACACACACACACACACACACACACACACACACACACACACACACACACACACACACACACACACACACACACACACTCACACATACACACACACGTAGGGGACATTGCCCACACACACTTATTACCCAACATTGACACAAACACATACACACACGCAAATGCTCACATACAGTTTCCCTGGATTACATGTGGCTCACATTACCCAGAAGTAATCCAGTTCTCATTTTGCCTCCAGTTGGGAAATTTACACTACATGCTTATATAATCGCCTGTGAGACAGGCTGACAGAATGATGAACTCATCGAAAAACGCAGTTCATGTGGATGTAGATTACACGTCTATAATCTATACATGCGGAAATCGTACGAAATGTTATTAAATGTTATTCACGTACATATTTCTACATTGTGTTGTCGAACCATTGCAAATAGTGCCTGTGTGGTCTGCCACACTCCTTAACTCAGCAAGTAATCGCCAGATGACAACATATGGTGTACCATTTCTGAGTTATGGAAGTGGCCCATATTACCAGTATGCTCATATTACCGAACCTTCCCCTACATACAGTGTTGCTATCTTGTATTTGGTATGTTTGTTTGAAGCTTTCATGGGTGTCGACATCTCTACTCATAAAAAGCGGTAAACATTCGAGAAAAGCGGTAAAAATTCGAGAAAAGTGGAAACATTCGAGAAAAGCGGTAAACATTCGAGAAAAGCGGTAAACATTCGAAAAAAGTGGAAACATTCGAGAAAAGCAGTAAACATATTCTTCTATTCGACTTTCGTCGATTTTTAGCGGACTGAAACTTGTCGTTTTTACAGGTCACTATTACGATTTGCAATTCTCGTTCGCGGTGAACGCATGCGCGAGAAAATGTGAAATTACTTGGGACCATAGAAACAGCATGTTCCTCGTGTGTGCCATAAATATTATTGATTTTACCGTTAACAAATGAACAATTACGAAATTCACAAAAGCGGGAAATTTCGTAAAACATGTGGAAAAGCGGGACGGAAGCGAAAAGCGATATTTCACGCCCGAAAGCCTGTGCCTATGTGGTACACTTGCCACACACTTTATCACAATTCTGTAAGTTACAAGTCATTTTGCTAACAATGCATAATATTTTACCGTTATAAAGGCGTGCGTCAACTTTCTTAAATTCAGATTCCACCAACGTATTAGCTATGACATAATACTAATGTATAAAAGAGTGTCATATTGTAATACTAGGTTCGTTTGTATTTGGGAAACACGTTTCAATCATAATTCACACTAATCATAGGAGAAACGTTAGTGTAAATAGCTTCGAAAAATCATAAACAACATTTAAATATAGTTACCACATAAGGTACTTTGCATTATTATTTGCAATATTACATAAACATGTATTCAATATGTCTGTTTAGCTGACGTCTCCACGTGCTTTGGCCATTATTGAAGTAGCAGAAAAACAACATTCGCGTCACGTTCGTTCCCATTTAAGAGATATAATTCAGCCATTCAGTCACTGTTGTATTCCAGGAACATTTGTGCAGCATATAAAGAATGATGTATAGCCGCCACATTCCGAATAAAGCTGCGATAATAGACTTAGTAAAGTAAGGGTAAAGGGTGGACTTGGTTGTGAAATCGGGACAGGAAGATTCTCTAACAGCCCCACAATGCTGTTGACCAGAAGAATTGTTTTATTGCTGCCGTCATTGCTTCTGATAACTGATGCTAACATTACTGCCAAGCAACAACACTTTCCGTTGAATAAAGGCAACAAGTGGACAAAGCAGACAAGGAGTGACATACTAAAAGAAGCTAACGAACATCACGTTGAACAAGCCTGCTTTACGTATATACTACACAATGTATGTTGCCCTGTAGCAGTGCGTGCAGTGTTAGCAGGTCGGCCAGTATTATGTTCCCCTAGCAGTAATTGCAGTGTTGATATGACCACCTCATTATATTGCTCCAACAGCGCAAGCTGTGTTAGCAGGGCCATTAGATTGCCTTAACAATGCAGGTTGTGTTAGCAGAGCCACCAGTATTATATTGCCCTAGCAAAGCAGGTTGTGTTAGCAGGTCCACCAGTATTATATTGCCCTAGCAAAGCAGGTTGTGTTAGCAGGTCCATCAGTATTGTGTTGCCCTAACAGTGCAGGTTGTGTTAGCAGGTCCACCAGTATTATATTGTCCTAACAGTGCAGGCTGTGTAAGCAGGTCCATCAGTATTATATTGTCCTAACAGTGCAGACTGTGTTAGCAGGTCCACCAATATTGTGTTGTCCTAACAGTGCACGCTGTGTTAGCAGGTCCACCGGTATTGTGTTGCCCTAACAGTGCAGGCTGTGTTAGCAGGTCCATCAGTATTGTGTTGTCCTAACAGTGTTGGTTGTGTTAGCAGGTCCACCAGTATTGTGTTGCCCTAACAGTGCAGGCTGTGTTATCAGGTCAACCAATATTGTGTTGCTGTAACAGTGCAGGCTGTGTTAGCAGGTCCATCAGTATTGTGTTGTCCTAAAAGTGCTGGTTGTGTTAGCAAGTCCACCAGTATTGTGTTGCCCTAACAATGCGACCTGTGTTTGTACGACCGTAAGAATTATATTGGCCTACCACCTGTATTATATATTGCCCTAACAGTGCAGGTGGTGTTGGTAGGACCACAAATGGTATGTTGCCAAAACAGTACATGTGTTGTGTTCGTAGGGCCAACAGTATTGTGTTGTCCTAACAGTGCAGGCTGTGTTGGCACGGCCACAAGTATTATGCATCCCGAAAGGTACATGCTGTTTTGGTTTGGCCACCAATACTATGTTGCCCTATTAGTGCACGTAGTGTTGGAAAGATCACTAATAGGCCTATTATGTTGCCCTGGCGGTGCGTGTTGTGTTCGTAAGGCCACCAGTATTAAGCGCAACCCACGCATTGCTGCTGACTGCCAGTGCCACTGATATTATGCATCACTTAGGCTCCCGCTGGTTCTGCTGGCAGTGCCATTTACCGAAATCATCGATTGTTTCGGTCAAAGAACACGACCACTGGCAATGTACGTCATATGGCAGAGCATGTCTTGTCTAACTAATTACTGCTGCTGATTGTCGCCCTGTGTTTATTACACTCAACGTCTATTTATCATGCGTTATTACCCAATACTGTGTAGTACACACACACACACTCACACACACACACACACACACACACACACACACACACACACACACACACACACACACACACACACACACACACACACACACACACACACACACACACACACACACACACACACACACACACACACACACACACACACACACACACACACACACACACACACACACACACACACACACACACACACACACACACACACACACACACACACACACACACACACACACACACACACACACACACACACACACACACACACACACACACACACACACACACACACACACACACACACACACACACACACACACACACACACACACACACACACACACACACACACACACACACACACACACACACACACACACACACACACACGCACACACAACAACAACAACACAACAACACAACAACAACACAACAACAACACAACAACAACAACGCATTCAAAGATTTGTACTCTGGAAACTGGACCAACGCTACACCAGCTGTCGCGGTGTTGACACTGCGCGCTGTTGCTTTCTCTGGGGACCCTGTCACGTTCGTCAGTCAGCCCTACACTGTCGCTGGATGTCAATACGCACTCACCATGCCTTGATTCGAATGAGAACCTCTCCTTCCTTCGGCCAGACGACCTCTCCCTTCTGCACGTTCACCATTCGAAGACCGCCAAATCCGTGCAGGGTGATGCTGCGTACGGTCGCCGTGTCCGCCTTGACCGACCCTCCTGCCGCCTCCGTCGCCCCGTTCGCTGCCGCCGTCTTGTTGTCCGTCCCTGTCTCCGCCATATTCAATCTACTGCCACTGCTGCTGCTGCTGCTGCCGGTGGCGTTGATGGTGATAGCGTCACTGGTCAAACAACACTGCGACGGTCAGTGCGTAGTCAATGTCGTGCTCCCAGCTGCTTAGCGACCAGTGTCGTCTTACCTGTCGTTGTTACGTCGCTGATGACCGCCGGTCCATAACAGGGAATGGCCGACGTGTTTGCTCTCTCGTAACACAGCCAACTGTCGCTAGAGCCCGCCTTGTGCTCTATCGAGTAATGTGATGCGACGCTCATTGGAGGCCTCTTTGTTAATTATTACCACTATTCCCACATGCCTCGCCGCTCCAAAAGACACATGCATTCAACCAGCTATAAATGCTATGAAAACTGGAATAATAGTACAAAACTGTTTGCATAAATGCATAATTAAACACTATCGAATTGTAAATTTCCCGCCAAGTTATAATGATTACTCGGCCTGCTTTCAATACATCGTTTCTACGAACATTACGGTTTAATTCCGGAGCAATAGAAGGGGTAATGTATGTCACACACAATCGGGGGGTATTTACTGGGAAGAACAGTTATTTATGAGTCACGAGTTAGATCCAAACAGCGAGAGCAGTACTGGGAGTGGAATTTTTGGGACAAGTGAAAGATGATACCGATAACATTAAATATTTAAACTAACTGTGCAGTGAAGGATCGCGGATAGACGCCTGTTGCGTAGAAGACAAGATGCCAGACGTATAAAGAAGACGGCAACGAAAGGTTTACCCGTGTAGCTGGACGGAAACGTGTATAAGTTATGTTTCAAAGCCAGGAGCTTAATTGGATCCAAGATGTTTTTATTTAACCCATAGTCACAGCTAGAACATTCATTACAAAAAAGACGATATAAATTAAATAGTTAGTGTTATATTTGGAGCCCGTGTTTGTGTTTTATGTGTATATGTGTGTATGAATCAACGAATACATTACATAACACGCAGCGTACTGAAATTTGCGGATGGCATAAAAGTGTTTAGAAAGGTTAACAATGATGGTAATAAACAACACTTACAAAACGATCTAGACACATTAGATAAATTAATGGTCTGAATAATGGCAGATATTATTAAATTTTGGAAAATGTAAATGCCTACAAACAGGACACGGGAACTTGGATGTAAACTATAAAATGGGAGATACAGTTCTAGGCACTGTCGTAAAAGAAAAGGATTTAGGAGTAACAGTAATTGCTGATATGAAAGTTTCGGAGCAGTGTTGTATTGCAGCTTCAAAGGGTAATACAATTCTTTCATTAGGAGAAATATAACTTACAAGGGACAAAGCTAATTATACCTCTGTATAGAGCAATAGTTAGGCCTCATTTAGAATGCTGTATACAAGCTTGGAGACCATATTGTAAGAAGGATATAGATACACTTGAACGAATACAGAGGAGAGCAACTAAAATTATTCCAGAACTTAGAGACCTTAGATATGAAGAACGTCTAAAAGAATGTGGTTTAACAAACCTAGAGACAAGGAGGTTAAGAGGCGATCAAATTGAAGTTTTTAAGATAAGATATGATAAGATATGAAAATATTGATGGAAATATGTTTTCTCACTCAAGAAAGGTAGTAGAACTAGAGGACATGGGGTAACATTAATAAAGGATCAGAATAAATTGGATAGCAGAATGTACTCCTTTTCACAGAGGACAACCAATGAATGGAACAAATTATCTACAGATTATGTAACTGCTAGCAGCGTGAATATGTTTAAAAACAAGGTTGACACATATCTCAGGATGTGATGGCAATCTTGTTAAATATTGTCTTTTTAAATCTTGTTAAATTACGAAACGGATTGCGAGGAAGCAATCGGTGCAACCATACAAGGAAGTCAACATTAAACGTCCTTCCTCATTTCGATTTTTTTTCGTTTAATTTCAAATTCATTTTGCGAAAATTAAAACCTACCTAGTATCCACTACAACATGCTAGTTCATTTGTGCAACTTTTATATGCAGTTTTAAGAAATCATCAGACAAACTATTAAATTATTTAATGCTTCATCCACACTTTATTGAAGTAAAAATGGAAACGCTGAATACTCACGAATTACGTACGTGGTGAATGTTTTAAACTGTGTCATGTGATGGGCGAGATAATGGATGTTTTAAACTATGTCATGTGATGGGCGAGATAATGGATGTTTTAAACTGTGTCATGTGATGGGCGAGATAATGGATGTTTTAAACTGCGTCATGTGATGGGCGAGATAATGGATGTTTTAAACTATGTCATGTGATGGGCGAGATAATGGAAGTCACGCCCCATTATTAGCCTTGGCCCCATAAAGTGTTTATCGTTTGGGATATCGACTCTTTTGTGCCTTACCAGATCTGACGACTAAACTCAATTCTTTCGATGATTTGAACAGAAATACGCGCTGTGTTTATTAAACCAACTGCGCATATTGCTTAAACTATTCACACACTACATTTTATCACATCAAAGAACCGGATTCGCGATACGATAAATCAGGTGAAGATGGAGTTTTAGCCATTGTGTTTGTTTACAAGTTTGTTTACAAGTCCCTACAACGACCAGTAAAAGGAAGACGAATAACACAAAATACGAGAGTCTGTCAAATAATTAATTCAGGTTTGCAAAAAAGAAATCGGGAAGCGGAATGCTAAAGATGCAACATAAATAATTAGATAAGTTATGTCTAACCACAGGTTAAAAATAAGATGAGATATAACAATATGTGATTACGACAAGGGAGTAAATGTAATTGTGACAAGGGAGTAAATGTAATTGTGACAAGGGTGCAAAATGTAATTGTGACAAGGGAGTAAATGTAATTGTGACAAGGGTGCAAAATGTAATTGTGACAAGGGAGTAAATGTAATTGTGACAAGGGTGCAAAATGTAATTGTGACAAGGGAGTAAATGTAATTGTGACAAGGGTGCAAAATGTAATTGTGACAAGGGAATAAATGTAGTAGTGACAAGGGAGAAAATCGGATATTGATCACGAACATTTCAAGTGGAATTCGCAAGGGTTGTGAAAACAATGTTCTATTTCTACAACCAACGAAGGGTGGGAGTGTATTACGCACAATAGTGTCTGATCAATATGAATTACTTGGCAGTGGTAAAGAGCACGAACCACAGGGGACGATGAAGGATGGCCTTCTACAAAGTTGACAAGAATGATTATTTAGTAAATACGTTATTGGAATAACTGAACTTTAGAAATTACACACACGGGCACGCGAACGTATGCATTACGTCAAGTAGGCCTATAAAAGTAGGCCTACGTCAAGTAGGCCTATAAAAGTAGGCCTACGGCAAGTAGGCATACAAAAGCGATGCTTCGGTTCACAGGGTATTATTGTATCTACATGGTTTGTTTGTTTGTTTGTTTGTTACCGATTCCATTTTGCGCAGGCTTTACCGTGAAGTGCCAGCAGCCAATCATGTTGTGCGTACAACAAAACAGTGGCGTATTGGGGGGGGTATTGGGCCGTGACCTCCGTTGGCTTCCATTGCGCCGCTACATGGTGGCATGGTAAATTCATGGGTGACCAAACTTGCCCCACCCCCAACCGCCCCCTTTGCGAGATCCGAGATACGCCACTGCAAAAAAAATACAGCGTATGATAACAATTGAACAATATATAGTTCTGTCAAAAACATCACGTCCGTATTTTCTGACGCTTAAATTTGTTGCGGTGTCACAGTCACGGCTCTAGCACAGAAGTGGAACGGAGGTAGGAGCCCGATTCAAGGGAAACGACGAGAGGGACTCGATTTAATGATGGGTATGTGGCAAAGGTCTCAACCTCGCATCTCCCACCTGTTTGGGGGGTCCACCTGTTTGTGGGACCAATCTTCCACCTCCCACCATTGTTGAGAGTCCACCTCCCACCAGTCCCACCTCCCATCTATTTTTGAGGCCAACCTCCCATCTCCCACCAATGTTTACGAGCAACCTCCCACCTACCATCTCTCACCTCCCACTTCCTGCCACACCCCCTCTCTAATTAAGTGGTTAATCAGATGGGTTATATTTTATTTTGTGAGGGCCCTTTTTGTGGTGGGGGGGGGCCTGGTACTAGTGCACCACTTGTGCCATGGTTAATCCGGCACTGTTTTCCTTGAATAGTGATAGAAATAAATAGTGCGTTTAATTGCCGCTACGATAATAAAAGGAGCCGCTTGTAACCAGAGCCCTTTTAACACCGTGGGTGGCGACACACCGTAGCAAATGCTTGCATTACATTTCTCATCGTATCGCCACCTAACGAACAATGAATAAAGCAAGGATGTAAACACTCAATACTTCAGCCATGGCATAGGCATAGTCATAGGTCGTGCTCGTTTCATACTAAAACGGTAATATTCTTTCTGTCGTTAATTATGTATGTTGTAATATAGTGCGGTGCTGTGCTTGGTGACACATAACTAATTAAGGCGATTTCTTACTATTATTAGTGTTAGGGCATGATCGTTACATCTCAATTTGTCATTTGACAGTGTCAGTGACAGTGTGTTTGAGCGATAATAAGGCTGTGAGCTTGTGTAAGTTATAACAACTATTTGTCAGGTTGGAGCGCAAGTTGTTTTTTCATTAGTTTAAATAAACGTTTTGTGGATAAACTGTAAGTGTATCTGACTCTAAATCTTGCTGCAATAACTAGCATGAGCCATGACCATGTCACCAAGCCATGCCCATGGTCTATGCCATGGGCATGGACATGGTCCCCATATCATTGGGCAGTGTTTTTTAAGGTTCGTGTCACATGCGATGACATTTGCACTGTGGAATGTCATACGTGCAAACTTGATTTTGTCTAAAATTTTCCTATAATAAATCTCATGCAGGCAGAACAGAAGTTTATACAACACAATGGCATGTCTATGATCAGGGTCTATGACTATGTCTAGTTAATCCTGTACTTGCCTGAAAATCCTACCCACACCCAGACATGGGGCAGTAGTAATTGTAATAGGTAATATACGTTTGTTTCTGTAATAGTAATAGATCCCAAAGTAATAGATAATAGTCAACTACTTTTGTATTACATCTATTGCTGCAAACTTTCAAAAAGATCAGGTTTGTTTGCCTGTTTTTTCAACTGCTAGTAATTGTAAACAATATATAGACAATGACTGAGCCATTTTTCAAACAACATGAAAAGACCAGTACTTAGGCTGATAATTTGAAGCATTCAGAAATACCTGCTCCATGAAACAATGCAGGAGTAGCAAGCTAATTACTAGTAATTGTTAAGATGCCCCATTGGAGTGGCTATGGCTTCACACATTCCTAGCAAGCACAAAGGGCATAGCTTCACATAGGTGCAGGCAGGCAACAAATTTGATCTTGGAGCAGGAGCTGCAACCTGTATTTGATTTGAGCTGAACTTCTGAGTTCTTTTTTCAAATTGCCAATTGTCACATGGGAGCATTGCCACACAGAGACCTTTTGTTCAAATTTGGACAAATGTTCTCATCCCAGATCTTCAAATGGTGTACAAATGTATGTTTAGCTAGTACTACAAAGACTGAGTTCATAGGCAATTCTAGGGTTCACAGACCCATCAAAAAATAGTTAATTGACATTCGACGATAGTAATAATGAGCCAGTAATAGTAATATATAATAATAAAGTTCATTTCAACAACATCAACAGTTAACATACAAACACAATTGAATTTTAAACATCAATAGTACCATTTGAAAAAGGGCAAGAAGAGGTGTAATGCTTATGTTGCTTGCCCTATCACTCATAAGTGATACTAAATAATACAATTATTATACAAGTGTAAGTTTTCATATATCCTGGTAATAGTAATAGATTAGAATTAATGGAATAGTAACAGATACAGTAAGTAGTAGTAGACTGTCTGTAATAGAACCCATGCCTGCCCACACCCACCGCACAACTTACATACATTTTTAACCAACATTCACCCTTCAGTGAGTGAAATCATATTAGTTTCTACCAGCTCCGCATCTGCAATATTGTTTCGTTTCTTCTGCAAACCCCCCTACAATGTGCTGTTAGTACCTACATATGCACAAACCTGCAGATTGCCCACAACCCACAGCACAGAATTGACTTTTATTGTTATTGGGAAACTTGCAAAAGTATGAACAACCTTTTGTCTGTTGTCTTTTGCCCCTTTTTGTCGGATTTTGAATGGACTAATTTAATGTTATACTGACTTGTAGTTGATAATAGTTAGGTTTGATTTTTCATGAAATGAATGTGAAATGAGATGAACAAAACAGGTGTACTAGCATTGTATGTTGTAGATATGCCTTCAGGGCATGATGTTGCACTGGTACACTGTGGTGTCAATGCTGGCCATTGCAGTGCTGCTTGCCAATTATGTCCTGCTGCAGCAAAGGCTTTACACTTGCGTACATGAAACAACACCTGAGAGGCTCTCCAGGAACCTGTCTGCATTAGATATCGTGAAAGAGGAGGGTTCGTCTGTGTTGTGCTGGGGCGACGATCACACCACAAGACTCTGTCGTTTCACAAACCTGTGTTACCTGTCATGGCACGACACATTTGCGTTCTTCCACCACTCCAATGACAGTGTCTTCAGCGGGGTTCCCATGTAGGTAGAATAAAAAATAATGTGCATAATCTTACTATGATTGAGCTAGCACATGTATATATGTTGTGCTACTCCTAGATGCTTTGGGGTTTCAGGGGTTCATCTGTGACCCCAGGCAGTTGTTGTAACACTATGATATCTTTCTCGAAATTCTCCCCACTATTGCCACCTTTCTATGAACAATCAAACTCGTGTCGCTATGCGAACAATTACATATGGAAAAAAATAACTACATCATCAGCTATTCTACTTCAAAAAAGCACCTTGCCAGCCATGTGGATTGTTCTGTCTCCTACATGGACCATGCCCCGTAACTGCCAGTATTTTGCTTTTAATAAAAAATTAAAAAAAAACAGATAATGTCTTTTTCCACATCTTGTTTGCTGATAATAACTGGTGAAACCATAAACATGCAGAAAATATTTCTTGGAAAATTACTGTTAGAAAATACCATGTTCTCCATTATGTTTGCTGTAGTGACCGCTTTGACCCAGCACTGCTTGACCTGTCGACTGTGGCGAACCACAGTGGACAGTACTTCAACTACGCAGACGTCCCCGCAATGGCTGCCGAGGGTCTTCTGAGTGCAGAGACAAGAATGGTCATCGGAACGAGTCTAATATTTAACCGGTTCCACCCAGACAATCTCATGCATGTCCTTCATGATGATCTGCTGCCACTGTATGCCACGCTGAAGGTAAGGCGTTGTGCTTGCTGATGCGTTGGCATCTCCATCTTATGGTCAGAAAGTGCCAGGGTCCATGTTGTTAGAGTGGATCAACTCAACATTTATTAGTGACATACAATAAAAGGTATCCAAATTTTGGCAGCTAAACAGATCCTTCACAAGTAGTTTAGCATTGTGAAAATGTGTAAATGGTTGTAGCATTTTGTGAAGGTGTACATTTTGTGCGTATTGAAAGATGAACAAATTATGGTAGCACAGTGAATAATTTGAAATGTATTTATTGCAAATGCATTTTTTCAATTCTCATTAAGTGGCAAGCCATATCGTTGTCTCTAATGTTAAACCTACTATTGCTTATTTCAGCATCCTTGTGCATGGAATAGCTAAGAAACTAGATTGATAGAGGAAAATACAACATAAAATACTTCTGTTGCACTAAGATCCTCGGGAGACCCAAGCTCAGCAGTGCACCAAAACAAAAGAGGTTAAGGAGTTCCTAATCAATAAGCAGTTCAAGTTGTAAACAGTTGGATTGGTACGCTGGGGAGCTAGGTTAAGCAAGTTTGAACAGGTGGGTTTTAAGTAGGGTTGTTTGATTTAAACCATTTGATTTAAATCATTGATTTAAATCATGATTTAAATCACTCCAAAAAAAATCATTGATTTGAAATGTTTTTTTACATTTTCTTTCCTGGCTGTGACATTAGCTGTTTGAGAAGAATATATATTGTTTAGCTTAATATTGCTATATTGTATTTATCTATTTATTTACCACACATCACATGTGCGTTGTTATTGCATTCAGTATTATGGTGTTCAGTTTTTGAAATGATCTGTTAAATTTTATTTATTTGTTTTATTTTCTTCCCGTTGACATAAACTTCTCATATCGAACAACTAAAGTTCCAACATTTTCTTCAACACGATATAATATAACGACCTGTCTTTGACATTTGCAGTTGATTACCCGGAGGGGCAGGGCGGACATGACACCATTTGACGTGCAACTGGTGCTGATGGACGGCCGCAACCCGGGGCAGTTCCATCATCTGTACAATACGTTCTCAACACGAGAAGCTCTCTACAAGACACAGCTGCAAGGACATAGGGCAGCCATCTGCTTTGCTGATGTATATGTGGGTCTCTCAAAGGAGACACGTTGGTATGACTATGGTTTCGACCAGCCACAGGGACCGATTAAAGGTCATAAAGTCACCGCACAGCAAATAAAACCTGCCGTTGAGTTTCTCAAAGCCCGTATGGGTATCATTGCTTCGGGGTCGAGTGGTAAAGAGGCTGTGATTCTGTCACGGAGACACAACCGATTGATTGTCAACGAAGCAGAGCTGAGTGTCGAGTTGGCTGCAACGCTTGGGGTTCGAGTGTGGACGTTGTCGCTGGAAGAAATGTCACTTGAAGAGATCATCAGGCGGATCAGTAGCGCCGCTGTCGTCGTGGGCATGCACGGCTCACTTCTCACTCTTGCTATGTTCATGCTGCCTGGCTCGATCCTCATAGAGCTTTTCCCGTACGCCGTCAATCCACTCCACTACACGCCATACAGCACACTAGCAAGCCTGCCTGGCATGGCTGTCACATACAGGTGAGTCTATCTGACATGGCAGTCACATACAGGTGAGTCTGTCTGACATGGCTGTCACATACAGGTGAGTCTGTCTGACATGGCTGTCACATACAGGTGAGTCTATCTGACATGGCAGTCACATACAGAGAGTCTGTCTGACATGGCTGTCACATACAGGTGAGTCTGTCTGACATGGCTGTCACATACAGGTGAGTCTGTCTGACATGGCTGTCACATACAGGTGAGTCTATCTGACATGGCAGTCACATACAGAGAGTCTGTCTGACATGGCTGTCACATACAGGTGAGTCTGTCTGACATGGCAGTCACATACAGGTGAGTCTGTCTGACATGGCTGTCACATACAGGTGAGTCTATCTGACATGGCAGTCACATACAGAGAGTCTGTCTGACATGGCTGTCACATACAGGTGAGTCTGTCTGACATGGCTGTCACATACAGGTGAGTCTGTCTGATTGTGGCATTCACATACAGGTGAGTCTGTCTGACATGGCAGTCACATACAGGCTGTCTGACATGGCTGTCACATACAGGTGACTCTGTCTGACATGGCTGTCACATATAGGTGACTCAGTCTGACATGGCAGTCACATACAGGTGAGTTTGTCTGACATGGCAGTCATATACAGGTGAGTTTGTCTGATGTGGCAGTCACATACAGAGAGTCTGTCTGACATGGCTGTCACATACAGGTGAGTCTGTCTGACATGGCTGTCACATACAGGTGAGTCTGTCTGATTGTGGCATTCACATACAGGTGAGTCTGTCTGACATGGCAGTCACATACAGGCTGTCTGACATGGCTGTCACATACAGGTGACTCTGTCTGACGTGGCTGTCACATATAGGTGACTCTGTCTGACATGGCAGTCACATACAGGTGAGTTTGTCTGACATGGCAGTCATATACAGGTGAGTTTGTCTGATGTGGCAGTCACATACAGAGAGTCTGTCTGACATGGTTGTCACATACAGGTGAGTCTGTCTGACATGGCTGTCACATACAGGTGAGTCTTTCTGATTGTGGCATTCACATACAGGTGAGTCTGTCTGACATGGCAGTCACATACAGGCTGTCTGACATGGCTATCACATACAGGTGACTCTGTCTGACATGGCTGTCACATACAGGTGAGTCTGTCTGACATGGCTGTCACATACAGGTGAGTTTGTCTGATGTGGCAGTCACATACAGAGAGTCTATCTGACATGGCTGTCACATACAGGTGAGTCTGTCTGACATGTCTGTCACATACAGGTGAGTCTGTCTGACATGGCTGTCACATACAGGTGAGTCTGTCTGACATGGCTGTCACATACAGGTGAGTTTGTCTGATGTGGCAGTCACATACAGAGAGTCAGTCTGACATGGCTGTCACATACAGGTGACTCTGTCTGACATGGCAGTCACATACATGTGAGTTTGTCTGACATGGCTGTCACATACAGGTGAGTCTGTCTGACATGGCTGTCACGTACAGGTGAATCTGTCTGACATGGCTGTCACATACAGGTGAGTTTGTCTGATGTGGCAGTCACATACAGAGAGTATGTCTGACATGGCTGTCACATACAGGTGAGTCTGTCTGACATGGCTGTCACATACAGGTGAGTCTGTCTGACATGGCTGTCACATACAGGTGAGTCTGTCTGGTGTGGCAGTCACATACAGAGAGTCTGTCTGACATGGCTGTCACATACATGTGAGTCTGTCTGACATGGCTGTCACATACAGGTGAGTCTGTCTGACATGGCTGTCACATACAGGTGAGTTTGTCTGATGTGGCAGTCACATACAGAGAGTCTGTCTGACATGGCTGTCACATACAGGTGACTCTGTCTGACATGGCAGTCACATACATGTGAGTTTGTCTGACATGGCTGTCACATACAGGTGAGTCTGTCTGACATGGCTGTCACGTACAGGTGAATCTGTCTGACATGGCTGTCACATACAGGTGAGTTTGTCTGATGTGGCAGTCACATACAGAGAGTATGTCTGACATGGCTGTCACATACAGGTGAGTCTGTCTGACATGGCTGTCACATACAGGTGAGTCTGTCTGACATGGCTGTCACATACAGGTGAGTCTGTCTGGTGTGGCAGTCACATACAGAGAGTCTGTCTGACATGGCTGTCACATACATGTGAGTCTGTCTGACATGGCTGTCACATACAGGTGAGTCTGTCTGGTGTGGCAGTCACATACAGAGAGTCTGTCTGACATGGCTGTCACATACAGGTGAGTCTGTGTAAACCTGAGGAAGCCCAGCATGGCCCGTATCTAACAATGAATCGACCATTGCAAGTAGATGTGTTTCTTATAGTTCCTTCCTGTTATAAGATCAACAACATGTATTTGATTAAACATGTGTTTGTTAGTAGATGATGGTTTAACAGATTTTTTATGTATTTGATGTCTGGCCTAGGAAAGAGACAGGTGTCAAAATATAAATATATGGTAGTAAACATTAATGTGTTACCATAGTAATCAACATAAAATATGTGGCTGTTGCATTTAACTTAAGAGTATTCCGTTTCTTGCTTGAAGGGCATGGCGCAACATGGACCCAAACCGGAGCGTTACGCACCCGTCAGCAGCTCCGGAAGTTGGTGGCATTGACCACCTAGAGCGCAACGAGCAAGATAGAATCATGCGCAGTCCAGAGGTGCCACTGCACCTGTGTTGCAAGGATCCGGAATGGCTGTTCCGGATCTACCAGGACACGATTGTCGACGTCCCAGCAGTCATTGCCCTTACCCGGGACGCTGTGGATGAACTACATGCATCTGCCACGTCCACTTCCTTACCACGGCTTCATCCGACGGAAGTTCGCCAGCTGGCATGCCACCAGGACGACGGTCCCGGATTGTCGGTGTCCTGGGCGCCGCCGTGGAACGTCGACTATATCCCAGCACCTGACCTCAAGTACGAAATCTGGATCCAAGAGACTGGATTCGACAATTACACTGCCTGGATTCTCTTTGAGACGTCTTACCAGTTCGCAGATCGATTGAAGTCGAACACATGGTACCTTATGTGGGTCCGTTGTTTGGTGTCTGATGACGTACATGGACCGTTTAACATGACACCTTTGCACTGCAGGACTAAACAGTTCGATAGCGAGAGATAACAGATAATTGTTCAATATAAAGATAGTATGTAAAATGTAACAATCCAGTCGCGTCTATTCCGAGAGCATACATGTTTCTTGTCTTCACCATTCCTAGGTTGATTAGTTTGAAGTGAATTCCCATATTTTGTTCGGATTTTATGCTGATGCCCCCTATGTCAATGACAATCAGTGGATTGGGAAATAACTTGAAACAATCTGTGTTGGTAATTTCCTGAATGGCACATATGTCGGGGATGGGTGGATTAAAAAGGCTTTCATCACGTCCATGTGCAGAGCTGGACAATACATGCTCTCTACGAGAATCCTGTGCCTGAGTCTGTGTGCTGTAGTGGCGGGGAACATTGTGGCTCGAGAAGAAGACGAGAATCAGAGAACGTTTGTGCACTGACGTCGTTATAATACCTATTTGGGTGGTGACACGCGAAATGACTCGCAGGTCAGTCCACGACGCGGCGTCAAGCTTCTTGTATAGCCTTGTGCAACGTCAAAACACATGGTCTCCGCAATTTAAATACAAATACATAAATTGAACTGTGTTAGAAAGTTGTAATTGTTTTGGTGGGTTCATAATTTTACCGGCACTCATGCGAAACCGTTGACCCAAATGACTGCAGGCCTAGATCTAAGAGAAACAACTAATGGAGGTGTGAGCAGTGTATAGCAGCATAACTGCAAAGTATATAAAATATATCAGGAAAACGGAATTTATACATCTTGTTTAGCATTGTCTATATTTAATACAACATAGTGTACACGCATGAAAGTCACATCATTACAATATGGTACGCTGAACAGAATATAAAGGAGAACAAGAAATCTGATCACAGAACTGAGAGACATTAAACATGAAAAGCGCCTAAATACCGTTAGTTTACAACATTGGTTGTGAAGAGATTAAGAATCAACAAAATCATAGTAACATATTGAATGAATACTTTAAAAATAAATTGTCAATAAATGTTTGTACAACAATCGCATGTTCACAGTGACGTATACTCTGTCGTAGCAAAACACCGTACAGTGCTTTTTATCGCGTGCGCAAACACGCGCGCCACACACATACCACGCACACGCACACCACCGCGCACTGCCCTGCACACTCCCACCCACCCGCACACACCAAACTCACGCACACACACAGAGGAGGTGTGAAAGACATTGTCAGGAGGTCAGGAAGAAGCTTACGGGGAGTCGGTCAAAGTGGGTTGGACACGTGAAAGACCGCAATTGAGTTGGGAAGACTGTGTGAAGGGAGATTTGGCGGGATTGGGAGGGGAGTGGAGAACGGGTGATATTGGGAATGTAGACGGGTGGTGAAGACAACAGTGACACAGTGACAGGCACGTCACTTTACGTGTGCCCAGAGTATCAACAAGTTGTGAGTAAACGGACAAAGACAGCATTCTTGTAGGTTGAACATAAAATGACGGAAATTACAATCTCCGGGACAGAGATTTATCGGCTATGTCAAAATGACCGAGACTGACTAATCTTGCTTGATTATTATGCATTTAAACCATGTCCTGGTTTGCGACCTTTGAAATTGTGCTTTGTGTCAGGCGCGGTTCATTGACCTAGTCACTGCAATGACCATACGAAGCGGTGGATTTGTGCACTCTGTTCGCTGCCAATGTTATTGTGGGGAATTCAATCAAGTTTGCACTGTGTGATATTGGAGCTTTATAAAAAAAACAATTGTGGTCATAGACGCCTTACGTAGAAATGGTTAATGAAATAGGTTATTAGATTCGTACACTGAGCTAATGATTAGGAGTGCTATAATGTGACTTGGCAAAGCGAGGTCATGCAAGCATGTATAGAAATATGTCGCTCTACTAACAAAAGACTACATTGATTAAATAGTGTTGATTCTTATCTAAATATCGTTTATTCCCATTAAAGCCAGCAACACTACTGAATGTTTCACAAAGCTTAGCGCACGAGTCCGAGTCGCAAGCGAACTACTATGACAATACCACGGGGCAGAGTATGACTTTTGACGTTGCACCCTCGTTGATGAATCAAGTGTATCTTCCTAATATGAATGCAGCAACAGTTTTGAACATAAGGATAAGGATAAATTTTATTTGTCCCAACAGCAAAAAACATAGATAAATTATATTGAGCGGCAATATAAATTATTTATACCCTGCTGATGCTTAATGTTGATACCTTGCAGATGCGTAATGGCAGAAACCTGAGCTTGTTTGCTACAGGAACACACAAAGAGTAACTGTTGTTAAAGGTCATTTAATAAATGCATCGTGATAATAAAATACATGTATCGATGAGAAAATAGCTGGTACAAATATGTTCATCGATAAAAATTATCATATATGTGTAAATCGATGAGATATAGCTTAATCATCAATACAAACTAGCTCATCGAGAAAAGCAATTATTAAATGACATGTAAAAGTAGCAAAGGTGGGGCGATTATTTATCCCACAGTACATAATCATGATAACACGGTACGCAACACGAGAACATTGGTGGTAGAAAGGGGAGGATGGTGGGAGGAAAAACGTCCAATGTGTTGCTTCACGAAAACACGACTTGCGTCAGCGAAGTTTGCAACACAAAGGGACAGGGTTTAACTTGTCACGTGGTCACATGACGTCTTTGGACTAAAACCATTTCGCGTACTCCGGACTGTTTCTCGTGTTGCGGACCGCAACAAACATAGCAAAGTAGATTCTCGCCTCACATTATATAAATACTATTTTTTCAAGTGTAAAAATATTCATTTATACCCTGCTGATGCTTAATGTTGATACCTTGCAGATGCGTAATGGCAGAAACCTGAGCTTGTTTGCTACAGGAACACACAAAGAGTAACTGTTGTTAAAGGTCATTTAATAAATGCATCGTGATAATAAAATACATGTATCGATGAGAAAATAGCTGGTACAAATATGTTCATCGAGAAAAATTATCATATATGTGTAAATCGATGAGATATAGCTTAATCATCAATACAAACTAGCTCATCGAGAAAAGCAATTATTAAATGACATGTAAAAGTAGCAAAGGTGGGGCGATTATTTATCCCACCAGGCCTCCAATACGGGAGGCCCAAACCCCCACCCCAGGATTCTGCCAAAGAATCAACCAATGACGAAATAAGTCCCCCTAACAATTTTACACTCAATATTACGCAATGCAAACAGTCTAGATGGCAATGAACGTCATTCACTACGTAATAACACATAAATGTGCTTTACAACATGGTTAGTGGGATTGCTTAACAACCAACCACTGGTATTAACTGTCCCAGACACGCTGTGATATCAGACACGCTGTAATATGGATGTCACTGTCAGTCATACTGTAACAGCCATCCAACACAACAGCCGAATAATATGGAACAATCATTATGAAGCAGGTGCCAGGGTGATATCAGTCGTGCTCCCAAGTATTATACTGCATACGATGGATGCCAGTCATACTGCAACAACCACCGGCTACAGCTATTGCCAGGTAGTATGGCAAAATTAGACATGCGAATAGGTATAGAAAAATCGACAATTGGTGTATACAATGGATGCCAGTCATACTGCAACACTCACTGCACACATCAACGGCCTGATAGTATGGAGAAGTAAAATCAGCCATTCCATAACAAAGCAAATTGCGTAATATTGCACAAATAGACAAACGAGGAATTGATACATGCACATACAGAACTGTACAATATATAATAGCAACTAATAAATCATCAGTAAAAGTAATACATTATGCAACAACCAAAAAAAAAAAAAAAAAACATTTGCTGTGGGACGGGAGACTCCTACTAAGACCAACAATGGTCGCTATCGTAGGAGCCACCCAAACTAACAATAACAATAAACATATATTCCCTATACATATATTTCTACATTAAAAAAGTAGAGAGCATGTTTGGTTTTTTGTCTGTGTCTTACATATAATCAATTTAAGTGTGTGATGATGTGCTGTACTGGTATGTTTTATGTGTTGTTTTCGCCTGTACGCGTGTAAGCCTGTGTGCAAGTATACAAATTGAAAAGTTTAATTGTGATTGCATGAACTGTGTTATGCTCATTCATAATTTATTTAATTTAGTTGGCATATATAGCAATTTAGGAGAGTGCATGTGTCATTATATTTTTGTAGCATGTAATTTTTGGCATAACTTGAAAAGCCTTTCAAACTATGAGTCACTATCTTGTCTATAACTAAATCAGAGATATTGTTTATAACATGTGGCAAGTTGTATTTAAGAATAGTACTGTATCCTTACCACTCCCGTACTAACTTAATGAAATCCGGACAAAATTATGAAGTATAATTGGCAATAAATATTGACAATCTATCCAAGGTAACATTTGTTGGCGAATGGATATGCATTAATGACAATGTCGTTGCATGTGTTTCGTTTTGCAAGTCTGGATAGGCTCACTGCAGTGCACTTGGCAGGGTCAACATGGAACGGGTCCGATATAGAACGCCGTCATTCTGTTGTATTCCACTACAGACTACCAGCACGCCGGTTCGTTGTGTGCCTCGAGATCTGCAGGTGTCCCGGGTTGAGTCCCGGGTCAGAGTCGACATCTGCCGGTTGTTCTCGTGGAATTTATACGATTTAACTTAAGACTTGTAATCGTCCAATGGCGAATTCGTTTTAATACAGAGCTACCTGGGATCGTTGTAATAGAGAGTTACCTGGGATCGTTGTAATACATAGCTACATGGGATCGTTGTAATACAAAGCTACATGGGATCGTTGTAATACAGAGCTACCTGGGATCGTTGTAATAGAGAGTTACCTTGGATCGTTGTAATACAGAGCTACATGGGATCGTTGTAATACAAAGCTACATGGGATCGTTGTAATACAGAGCTACCTGGGATCGTTGTAATACAGAACTACATGGGATCGTTGTAATACAGAGCTACATGGGATCGTTGTAATGCAGAGCTACATGGGATCGTTGTAATGCAGAGCTACCTGGGATCGTTGCAATACAGAGCTACATGGGATCGTTGTAATACAGAGCTACCTGGGATCGTTGTAATACAGAGCTACATGGGATCGTTGTAATACAGAGCTACATGGGATCGTTGTAATGCAGAGCTACCTGGGATCGTTGTAATACAGAGCTACATGGGATCGTTGTAATACAGAGCTACCTGGGATCGTTGTAATACAGAGCTACATGGGATCGTTGCAATACAGAGCTACATGGGATCGTTGCAATGCAGAGCTACCTGGGATCGTTATCGATTTGATTTCCTTCAACATCGGTTAAAGGTAAATATCGTAGTACTTTTTGTGGCGTTGAATTGCTGATGTGATGTGAATAAAACGACCGATGAGACACAAAGATATATCACGAGTGGTAGATACCTCACGAGTGGTAGAGCTGGTAGATACCTCACGAGTGGTAGAGCTGGTAGATACCTCACGAGTGGTAGAGCTGGTAGACAAAAATTAAAAGCGTTACAAATTATCGAACCTTTGTATGGTCTACGCTATATATATTTGGCTCTGCTTATCGATACACTCTGAGAAAATGTCATTAACAACGTTACTGTTCTATATTGTGTGGTCGTACTAGATCTCGATAAGATAAATAAACGTAAATGTTTAATTGTGCACTGCACGACGCCGGTAGCTAATAGTCCTGTCTACGATCCATTAGGGTTGTGGTCGCGTCGTCAGCACAAGTGACTGAGCGACTCATTCTATTGTACGAGGACGTCAAGTTGCACGAAGACACGCACACGAAGACACGCACACGCACACTCAACTAGCTGGAACATTTATAGCAGCGAAATATAAATAAGCGGTAACTTCTCGTAGAAATCCATGGCCACCAGGTAAGTCGTCGCATTATGAAACAAGCGCTATATTTCGTCATTTAGCTTCCATTTAACTCCAACGTATATGCTACAGCGACGTCCGTTGTTTGAAGTCAACTGCGTGTTCAGTGGACTTTTGTTTTTTCAGCGAATTTGCGACAACATGAAGCTGGTCGTGCTGTGTCTCTTCGTATTTGTGCTGTGTTCAGTTCCTGGTAAGTGTAACACTTATATTACACATGTGTAACACTTATATTACACATGTGTAACACTTATATTACACATGTGTAACACTTATATTACACATGTACTTGAAAATGACCGAACTAATCTGCATAGGTTTGTATGTGTGCATATCCAAACACCCACTCACCCACTACCCACCCACCCACTACCCACCCACCCACTACCCACCCACCCACTACCCACCCACCCACTACCCACCCACCCACTACCCACCCACCCACTACCCACCCATCTGTTCTGGCACAAACAGTCATTTCACACAAAAAACGAGCCCGGGTACGTGTCACTCTGAGAAAATGTCATTAACAACGTTACTATTCGATATTGTGTGGTCGCACTAGATCTCGATAAGATAAATAAACGTAAATGTTTAATTGTGCACTGCACAACGCCGGTAGCTAATAGTCCTGTCTACGATCCATTAGGGTTGTGGTCGTGTCGTCAGCACAAGTGACTGAGCGACTCATTCTATTGTACGAGGACGTCAAGTTGCACGAAGACACGCACACGAAGACACGCACACGCACACTCAACTAGCTGGAACATTTATAGCAGCGAAATATAAATAAGCGGTAACTTCTCGTAGAAATCCATGGCCACCAGGTAAGTCGTCGCATTATGAAACAAGCGCTATATTTCGTCATTTAGCTTCCATTTAACTCCAAAGTATATGCTACAGCGACGTCCGTTGTTTGAAGTCAACTGCGTGTTCAGTGGACTTTTGTTTTTTCAGCGAATTTGCGACAACATGAAGCTGGTCGTACTGTGTCTCTTCGTATTTGTGCTGTGTTCAGTTCCTGGTAAGTATAACACTTATATTACACATGTGTAACACTTATATTACACATGTGTAACACTTATATTACACATGTGTAACACTTATATTACACATGTACTTGAAAATGACCGAACTAATCTGCATAGGTTTATATGTGTGCATATCCAAACACCCACTCACCCACTACCCACCCACCCACTACCCACCCATCTGTTCTGGCACAAACAGTCATTTCACACAAAAAACGAGCCCGGGTACGTGTCACGGATTGGTCGGGTTTCCGTTCACTAGTTTGGCTTAGGTCTAGTTGGAAAGCCCTATTTCTATAATTCAACGCTCGTGAATGGTGGATGCACAAATGAACAAGACAACAAAGACAAGTGAAAGAAAAATAAGCATTTAATATACGATAGCTACTTGGTAATTTACAAGAAAAAAAGTAGACTCCTGGGTCTTTGTAACTGTTATAACAAAATAACTCCCGATTCTGTAATAATCGGCCAGAGAATGATTCACCCTGAGGAATAACCATTAATACAGTCCAACATGATTCATCGCTATCCAAAACATCAACCCGAAGTAAACTGTATCGTTACACTCATCATGACAAATAATAAAACACAGCTGAATTTTTGGCAGAAATGCAGGGGCCTCATGTTTTGAAGCAATTTGTGCGAAAAGGAGGTATGTCATTTTCACGAATTTCACACAACAGGTGTCTTAGTGGGTCTGTAATTTTCTGTGAATTTAAAAAAAAAATGTTAGGATAAATTTTCAATGTAGACGCAAGAACGTTATAATGGTCGTCTATGGGAAAAGTGACTGTGGTCCGTGCCCTTCTACGGTCATCGTACCACGAACGTAGCGCAGAGACGATTCTGCGCTCTGCCGTCGTTCTGTCGTACTGCTCCGGCTGTAGTGCCGTAGTAGGGACGATTCTGTGCTCTGCCGTCGTTCTGTCGTACTGCTCCGGCTGTAGTGCCGTAGTAGGAACGATTCTGTGCTCTGCCGTCGTTCTGTCGTACTGCTCCGGCTGTAGTGCCGTAGTAGGAACGATTCTGCGCTCTGCCGTCGTTCTGTCGTACTGCTCCGGCTGTAGTGCCGTAGTAGGAACGATTCTGTGCTCTGTCCTTATTCTGTCGTACTGCTCCGGCTGTAGTGCCGTAGTAGGAACGATTTTGTGCTCTGTCGTCGTTCTGTCGTACTGCTCCGGCTGTAGTGCCTGTCGTCGCTACTTTTGTCGCTACCGTCTTTCTTCGCAACAGGGGTGTCGTCTCGCTAGTGGCGTTTTGGCATCGTCTCGCCGCTTCGATGTTCGCTGCACATCTCGGCTATGTTTTCAGTCAATTTCCCACGTTTCACACGTTACTTCATAACTCCAGGGGAGCGTAGACACTTCTACCTCCTCGACCAAACTTATACCTTACACTTGGTACACTCGCACTTGTCCTTCTTCTGACACCCGGCGCGCTCACGCTGGGCTATGCGACCATTATGTGTCCACTCTACTCTGACCCTGATCTGCATCCTCGCCGAGATGCCTCACACGTGTTTTCAGAATCTTCTTATACTCCTTGTTTCTGAGATAACACATGGCACTAGTTCACCAATCATCGTCCCCTGGTCTAGTCCACTAAGAAACCACTCCTTATATATTTAGTGTAAATAATCTAAGACACCCCTAAATCGGGTAATACTCCGGTCCTTGCCTACTAAATATGCATCATTCTCTAAGATAAACAAACCCACGTCGTTCAAGCGGACACGTCATGCTTGAGCAAACACATTACGTAATACTCGTCAGCTCCAACAAAGGCCGATGCGTGCCTTCATACTTGAAAGGTTTAACTAATAAATAAAGAAAACGGAAATAGTATTCCGATAACAAAAATAACATAACTGCTACAGTACGATAGACATATACGATATAGTCATTGCGTGGATGGACCATGCGCGGTTTCTAAGTCTTACACATGTGTTCTACTGATGTCATTCACCGGGCCGTCATGTTACAACAAACAATCAGCCCGATAATGAATTATCTACCATATCATAGTAGAACAACGTGTAGAGAGAGAGACAAGCTAATGTTAAACGGCTGTAAATACATATATTATTTAGTAAACACTGACATTTCGTTCCGGATAATTCGTTTGGCCTTTTGATTTTTTAACATAATACGTCCGATTTGTTCTCAGTTTACTGTGGACCAATTTATTAGTTCTTTTCTGTCACACGTGGATCATCTGTCACACGTGGGCCATCGGTCACACGTGGGCCATCTGTCACACGTGGGTCATATGTCACATGTGGGCCATCTGTCACACGTAGGGCATCTGTAAATACGTGTATGTATTTTTTGTAGGTTTAATCCACGGACAGCTTGACCCCACCACCATGAACAGCAGCCCAATTACCACGAACAGCAGCCCCATCACCACGAACAAATACCCCACCACCACGAAAAACAGCTTCACCACCACGAACACCAACCCAAACACCACGCACAGCAGCGCAACCATCACGAACCCCGGCCCAACCACCACGTACAGCATCACAAAGAGCAGCCCCACCACGACGAACACCAGTCCAACCACCACGAACAGCAACCTCACCTCCACCAACAGCAGCCCCATCACCACAAACAACAGCCCAGCCACCACGATCACCAGCAGCAACGAAGATGACAGTGGCAATAGTGACGACGCCAGCGCCACCACCAGTAGCATCTCCAGTGGCAATGGTGACGACGCCAGCGCCACCACCAGTAGCATCTCCAGTGGCAATGGTGACGACACCAACATCACCACAAGTAGCATATCTACTGGCAATGGTGGCGATGGTAGCATTACAACCACCAGTAGCATCTCCAGTGGCAATGGTGACGACGCCAGCGCCACCACCAGTAGCATCTCCAGTGGCAATGGTGACGACACCAACATCACCACAAGTAGCATATCTACTGGCAATGGTGGCGATGGTAGCATTACAACCACCAGTAGCATCTCCAGTGGCAATGGTGACGACGCCAGCGCCACCACCAGTAGCATCTCCAGTGGCAATGGTGACGACACCAACATCACCACCAGTAGAATATCTACTGGCAATGGTGGCGATGGTAGCATTACAACCACCAGTAGCATCTCCAGTGGCAATGGTGACGACGCCAGCGCCACCACCAGTAGCATCTCCAGTGGCAATGGTGACGACACCAGCATCACCACCAGTAGCATATCTACTGGCAATGTTGGCGATGGTAGCATTACAACCACCAGTAGCATCTCCAGTGGCAATGGTGACGACGCCAGCATCACCACTAGTAGCATCTCCAGTGGCAATGGTGATGACGCCAGCATCACAACCAGTAGCATCTCCAGTGGCAATGGTGGCGACGCCAGCAACACCACCAGTAGCATCTCAAGTGGTAATGGTGGCGACGCCAGTGTTACCAACAGTAGCATATCCAGTGGTAATGGTGGCGACGCCACCATCACCACCAGTAGCATATCCAGTGGCAATGGTGGTGACGCCATCACGACCAGCAATCCCACCTCAACGAACAAAAGTAGCATCTCCGGTGGCAATGGTGGCGATGGTAACATCACAACCACCAGTAGCATCTCCAGTGACAATGGTGGTGACGCCAGCATCACCACCAGTAGCATCTCCAGTGGCAATAGTGGCTACGCCAGCATCACCACCAGTAGCATCTCCAGTGGCAATGGTGATGACGCCAGCATCACCATCAGTAGCATCTCCAGTGGCAATGGTGATGACGCCAGCATCTCCACCAGTAGCACATCCAGTGGCAATAGTGGCGACTCCAGCATCACCACCAGTAGCATCTCCAGTGGCAATGGTGACGACACCAGCACCACCACCAGTAGCATCCCCAGTGCCAATGGTGGCGACGCCAGCATCACCACCGGTAATGGCGGTGACGCCAGCACCACCACCAGTAGCATATCCAGTGGCAATGGCGACGACGCCAGCATCACCACCAGCAGCATCTCCAGTGGTAATGGTGACGACGCCAGCATCACCACCAGAAGCATCTCCAATGGCAATGGTGACGACGCCAGTATCACCATTAGCAGCATCTCCAGTGGCAATGGTGGTGACGCCAGCACCACCACCAGTAGCATCTCCAGTGGCAATAGTGGAGACGCCAGCATCTCCACAAGCAGCATCTCCAGTGGCAATGGCGGTGACGCCAGCATCACCACCAGTAGCATCTCCAGTGGCATTGGTGCCGACACCAGCATCACCACTAGCAGCATCACCAATGGCAATGATGTTGACGCCAGCATCCCCACCAGTAGCATCTCCAGTGCCAATAGTGGCGACGTCACCATCTCCACCAGCAGCATCTCCAGTGACAATGGTGGTGACGCCAGCATCACCACCACTGGCATCTCCAGTGGCAATGGCGACGACGCCAGCATCACCACTAGCAGCATCACCAGTGTCAATGATGTTGACGCCAGCATCCCCACCAGTAGCATCTCCAGAGGCAATGGTGGCGACGCCAGCATCACCACCAGTGGCATCTCTAGTGGCAATGATGGCGATACCAGTGGCACCATTAGCAGCAGCTACAATAGCAACGAAGGCGACACCAGTACGACCACCAGATCCGCAGGTATATATCGTGTATGTGTATCAGTGACCATGCGAGCCTGTAATGGCGGACTTCGTATCAAAGACCAACTACTCCAATATGATCATGTCAAACATGCGACATATTTTTACTTTTTCAAAAATGCGAGAATTTATTATTTATCAAAATAGGTGTGTTGTAAACGTAATATGGACTGCCGTGTTGCAGCCAATATTGGTTTTTAATGTTTTTAATGTTATACATTACCTCTAGTAGATTGCCGTTGATGAAATTGTAGGTGTTATCTTTTCAGTTATTTCACACGAACTGCTATTTTAACCATTCCAGTCTTTACGTGCTATTCTTGCGGCAACTACAGCAACAACACGAAAGACGAGTGCAAATCTACAAACGCGATGACAGGTTGTTCCGTGGATGAGTGCTGGGTGAGTTACGAGATCCAAGTCGATACGTCGCATCTGATGACTCGGCAATCGGCCAAGCGAAGATGTGACCTCTGCACGTGGACCTTGTTAATGTGAACTAAATGAATTTCTTCTTCATATCCGTAAATCTACAATATGTTTTTCTAATGGTGATAAACTGTTAATTTCTAGCCGACGAATGTTATTTCATTCCAAATTACACTCTGTTGTTTCCAGCTGTTAACATGTAATTATCACACTGTGCTCGAGAACCAGAAATTCCATACAATAATTCAAAGCCTATTCCACAAATTCCACCATAAGTTGTTAGTCAGAAAAGCATTGATGATGTTAGTGTATACGTGTTTGACGACTTAATTGTAGCAACCAGAGAAACACTCATTACGTTGTTAATTATGTTTTGTTAATTGCACAAAAACCTGTGTTATCTCCTATTGATGTCTTTCCCACTAATCAAGTTTCTTCAGTTTTATAAATATATCAGTTATTAAATTTGATTCATCTAAATTAAGGTAGCAATACATACATGATCTTTTCTGAATATCTGCTTACAACAACCAGTAGTCTGATATGACATCATGATGGTGGTGTTTATGCGTTGGTGAGCTATTTGTGATGTATTCAAATTTGGTGTATTATTCGTTCATGCCCAAGATTGTTATTATTGTTATTATTGTTATTATTGTTATTATTGTTATTATTGTTATTATTGTTATTATTGTTATTATTGTTATTATTGCTGTCAGAGGCGCATGTCGGTGGTGGTCGGCAAGTCAGCGAATAGAGACAGATATAGATATGTTTTTACAGATTTACCGGTACCAGAAGGACGGGAGAGTCACGTACGCCAGAGGCTGCAGGTCGACTGATAAGACAGTGGCTGACTTCAAGTGCAGTGATTATACAGCCGGAGCCTGCAATGCAATCAGCTCCACTTTGGTACGTTTGCCTTCCTCCCTTTAACAAGCGCTGGTGTGACTACTATCACGTGATGATTTGATGCGTGCACGGTACATGCATGCGTATATACGTGCATGTATGGCCATGCATGGTGGATCTGTTAATGATAGTTCTTATTTAATTGTAATATTATTTATCGAAATAAACGTCTCGATGGTTGCTAAAATATGCGATGACCTCAAGATTTTATGTTGTGGTTGTGTTCATAATGTATCAGAATACATTCTGTGTTTGACTAATATATTACTAGAGATATATTGAATTAATAATATTATTATTATTGTGGATACACACATACATATTAGTACACGTAATAATGATATAATAAGTGTGATTTATGACTTATATAATTAAAATATATAACTAAATCATTAAAAATTATTTAGAAAGATCTTTAATTTATTAAAAATTATTTCCAAATACCAATATATATATATATATATATATATATATATATATATATATATATATATATATATATATATATATATATATATATATATATATATATATATATATATATATATATACCTCTACGTAGTTGTAATAATCTCCAAATAACGAACTGATGCACCTATGGCCATGCACTGTAACGTCTGCCTGTGTTGTAGTTGTGTTCACTATGCTGCACGTCAAACAAGTGTAACACGGGAGATTTGACGGGCAGCAGGAGCAGCGCCTCGACCTCCTTCAGCCGTCTCTTCCTTGTTGCAGCCGCTGCAGTCGTCGTCTCGCTCACCATGTACGCAGCGCCATCTGCTGTTTACGTTCGTTCTTCAGTCGTGAATTGAACTTCTAGTTTACTTGTCTCCAGCAATCGGCAACGTTCTATTAACTGACCAGTCTGTATGTTGTGGTTATTGCAATTGTGTGGTGCTTTGAAGTCTCATTCAACTAGCCAACCTTTTTCAGAACAGTATCGCCCAGCCGACCTTTATATGCTGGCATTGAGGGTGGTTATTGCCAGGGTACATGTCGTCCTCAATGCTTATTTTACGTCGCCAAATAAATGAGACGGGACCGACATTAACGTGATCATCCGAGTCACGAGAAATACACATCCAATGTTGGTCTTGAACTCAGAACTATGTCATGTAAAGCGGATGTGCTAACCACTACACTATCGCCCCTATCAATGATGAACTGTTGAGGATATATCGATTGCTAATAGGGGACATTGGGCCTTCTGGCAGACGCTATAGAACTCCTCCGTGCAGGCTTAACATATACAAATACTCATTTGTCGGTGTCACTTGTCGTTCCTAGAATAAATAGTTATGTGTATGCAATGTATATATTGTCTAATCATTATTTATGTATTTATTTTGATTATTATTATTATTATTCTTAGTATGTTTCACTGTCTACTTATCTGCCGCTTTTATAGAATGGTTTTATGTATATATTGCAGTTATGTCTGTTCTTACCCGAGACAAATGTCTCAGTTCATTGTTGAGACAATAAAGAATTATCTTATCTTATCTTATCTTATTTTATTTTATCTTATCTCATCTCATCTCATCTCATCTCATCTTATCTCATCTCATCTCATCTCACCTCATGCATGCATGTATACGCACGCACGCACACAGAGAGATAACCGGATACCCACTGATCCATATACATATCGTTCAGAACCGATTGTTATTATGTAACAAACTACAACATATTTCAATAAAATCAAATGCATGAATGTGTTTAGCAAGTGCAAATCCATTATGAAAATGCCACGGGGCAGAGAATGAAGGTCGCTGCTGTGCCCTCGGTGTTGACCCAAGAGTTACTACTTACTTACTTACTTACTACTTCCGCAATGACTAAATGAAATCCGAGCCAATTTATGAAGTAGTAACTTTTTGTCGCAATATGTTGCAAGGGTTTCCTTTTACAAAATGTATAGGTTCACTGTAGTGAATTTGACAGTGTATAACCATCACTTCTGTTTCCCATTAAGTGTTCGTATGTATGTCTGTTTATATCCTTGATTGGCCGATGTAACCTGAATGATATATCATTAATGATTAAACATCTAAGAATTCCCACAATTATGTTTTCGTGAACACGAAACAATCGCGTATCTTTGCCAACGATTGTTCGATCACGTCCGAAATTAATCGAATTAATTTTGCCGCGTGATTTTGCATTGTGATTTGTGTTAAAAGCAGTAAGCGTTGTGTACGATGTGTGTCTTACGCATACAATAATTTGCGAAATATTTGCGGGATGCGACGTAGCACACGTTTTTGTGGACATGCAATTGTTTTACACACGCTTTGTTGAGAAATTATTTATATTCAATATGCTAGAAAGTACAATTTTGCCGATTCTTAATCTCCTGCAAAATAATGTCGTCAAACCGCTTTATTGTATGCGCTTTTTCATGTAAGATATCTCGCAATTCTGGGATAAAATTTTGCCTTATTCTTTGTATTCTTCACGTACACTGATTATGTATTATTGTTATGACATGACCTTCGTGCGTGTATGTGTTATTCTAGATGAAACATAAGCATTGCTAAATAAAAAGGTATTAATTCCTTTTTCGTCATATATCTTATATATTACCGTAGCTACGCTGTTCAAAACTGCCGGCACCTCCATTAGTTGTATCTCTTAGATCCAGGTCTGTAGCCCTTTGTTTGGGTCAACGTTTTCGCATGAACTCCAATAAAATTATGAACCCACCGCCAAAGCCGCTTACTGAAGGGAACGAAAAAAGAAACAAATCTGTCCACTTCGACGTCGAATATACATCTGGTTGGTTGAAAACAATAAAGGATGTCCCGTGATCAGACCGAATCGTTTGATTGGGCACTTATATCGTGACAACCAAGAAGATAGACAAGTATACATTTTATTTGCTTCTGTTAGAATGTCCAGTAATTAGGACAGTAAAAGTAACTGATAGATTTTTTTATAACATCAACGTTTTTCATAAATTGCAACTGCCGCATTGACGTCATCACCCATTATTTGAGGACGACGACGTCACGTCGGTGCGCAGCGCCGATGCGCATGCGCCAATTCCAATATCTTTCAGTTCACGAACGATGACCAATTCCCAAAGAGTCGAGTCAAAGCATATTTCGGATCGCGGAGGGAACAAAAGGGGACAAGCCTTGCCACCCACTGCTTTGTCATGTAGTAGTGACACAACAGGTTATTCGCGAATCAATTCTTATCCCAAAGCCAAAGGGGACGATGACTAAATGTCCCCCTCCCCCCCCCCAAAAAAAAAACTACGCCACTACATCCCAGTGAAAATCCCACACCTTCGAATATCACCAAAAGGCAATTGGACTATTCTGGACTAATCAAGGCTAGTGTTTGGTCACAGTGGATGCCAAGGCACTGCATGGATGGAAGAGGTGTGATCTCAGAGAATAGCAAACTCAATGGCTACACTTCCATCCCGCTCCAGAGTGTCACGTCAGTCACTCCAGTGAGCATATGAGATGATTGAATACGTCTGACAGCACTTGGATTGTGGGATATACCTCCATACAGATCCAACTATTCAACGAACCAAACGCATTATTTTATGATTATTGTTGATTTCCACATTGTTAAACGTGTTGGTGTCGTTTCGACATTTCAGAACTTTTGCTTCCTATGTCGTCCTCCAAGTCATTTTGTATTATTATGACACATGAGATTATTTCACAAAATCACTTCAAGCTAGAGCATTTGATAATGTTAAGAGGTTGACCCTATTAGCAAATTTCCAAAAACAATGGATTGAAAATGAATGAACGCCAAAAACAGGCTAGTGTACTATAATGTAAGATTGTGTGAACTGGTAGTTGAAATCATGTCAATGGCCCAATCTAACTTGACATTGCAATCACATATTAATATTACGCAACAAAAAGAAATAGACAAAATATGCGCATACCGCCAGTCGCGTCGTTAGGTACGGAGTGGGGAAACGGCCTACCGCCAGTCGCGTCGTTAGGTACGGAGTGGAGAAACGGCCTACCGCCAGTCGCGTCGTTAGGTACGGAGTGGAGAAACGGCCTACCGCCAGTCGCGTCGTTAGATACGGAGTGGGGAAACGGCCTACCGCCAGTCGCGTCGTTAGGTACGGAGTGGGGAAACGGCCTACCGCCAGTCGCGTCGTTAGGTACGGAGTGGGGAAACGGGCTACCGCCAGTCGCGTCGTTAGGTACGGAGTGGGGAAACGGCCTACCGCCAGTCGCGTCGTTAGGTACGGAGTGGGGAAACGGCCTACCGCCAGTCGCGTCGTTAGGTACGGAGTGGGGAAACGGCCTACCGTCAGTCGCGTCGTTAGGTACGGAGTGGAGAAAAGGCCTACCGTCAGTCGCGTCGTTAGGTACGGAGTGGAGAAAAGGCCTACCGTCAGTCGCGTCGTTAGGTACGGAGTGGGGAAACGGCCTACCGCCAGTCGCGTCGTTAGGTACGGAGTGGGGAAACGGCCTACCGCCAGTCGCGTCGTTAGGTACGGAGTGGGGAAACGGCCTACCGCCAGTCGCGTCGTTAGGTACGGAGTGGGGAAACGGCCTACCGCCAGTCGCGTCGTTAGGTACGGAGTGGGGAAACGGCCTACCGCCAGTCGCGTCGTTAGGTACGGAGTGGGGAAACGGCCTACCGCCAGTCGCGTCGTTAGGTACGGAGTGGGGAAACGGCCTACCGCCAGTCGCGTCGTTAGGTACGGAGTGGGGAAACGGCCTACCGACAGTCGCGTCGTTAGGTACGGAGTGGGGAAACGGCCTACCGCCAGTCGCGTCGTTAGGTACGGAGTGGGGAAACGGCCTACCGCCAGTCGCGTCGTTAGGTACGGAGTGGGGAAACGGCCTACCGCCAGTCGCGTCGTTAGGTACGGAGTGGAGAAACGGCCTACCGTCAGTCGCGTCGTTAGGTACGGAGTGG